>CM029391.1:3294621-3763880 GCA_017165825.1 Hepsetus odoe
AATAATAATAATAATAATAATAATAATAAAAATGCTTTTAATGAAAAAACGTTTATACATTAAATTCAATTAAATTAATGAAAAATGATAATGGTAGAAAAAAACAAACTAATTGGAAATGCATTTCAAAAGAGAAATCAGAAAAAGAATTTGAACATTTGAAACAGAAAATTCCACGGAGCATTAAATGATTATGATAAAAAAAGAATCAGACACAACATAAGAACCACTGACAGGTGATATCATTGTTTTACAATGGCATCTGCCAAAAGATGGCTATTGACACAACATAGTGGCAGCAACATTGGGTACTGGTATGCATTGATTAATACCAACCAAATGTGGTCCAAAAAACAGCCCGACCAGCAATAAGCTCATGGGGGGTCATGGAGCCCCCTAACCTCAAAGCTTCAAGAAAAAAGACTTCAAGGATCTGCTGCTAAAATGTTGCAGATATCACAGCACAGGTCTTGTGGAGACAATGCAGTTTGAGGCAATGAGGCAGTTTTAATGACACGGCAGTGTACATTTTCCAAGAAATAATGACCAGAACACTACAACTTCAAGTCATTGACTATGCTCAGCCACTAGATGGCATCACAACGTCAAAAATGTGCCATCAGACATCAGCAGTCCATCTTAAAACACTCATGGATATGATTTTAGGGATTTTCCCACCTTCTTGCAGCAGATTAAAACAAAATACTCTACATTTATGTTAAACACTACTCGTTTCTTTAAACTTCAACCACACAAACAGTTGTCATTTAGACCAGTGGTCCTCAAAACAGTCCTCAGGGAAACCCCCTTCAGACGGTCCTTATTTCTGCTTTTTTGCCCTTGTATTATGGGATGGGTGTCAGCAGAATGACCCCTTCTTGCTGCTGGTTGCAGAGACACTAAGAGCTGAAATAAATTTTTTAAAAATATATAAAATCCTGGAGAGTCACATCCAATTTAATATTGAACATTTTATATTTATAGATTTGTTTGTTCAACTTTTTAACTTTACTGCACATAAACTTCAAATCCAACTTCACCAGAAGAAAAGCTTGCAAAAGAACCAAATAGATGGATTGGGGCCTTCCTCCAAATAGCTGAATAAAAAGACCTTTTATGTCCACTTTTAAGCCCGGGCGTGGTTGGAGCTTGGAAAACACTTAAATGGTGCAGATGCTGGGCCAAGCATAGCACAGCTTGCACCAAGATAACCTGTAAAAACATATGACGTGGTGCTGTGAGGTCAGAATCGCATGGAAAATGAAGATCACCTTGGAGTCGATGGAGTTAGTGAAAATACTAACTGTCTTTGTGCAGCATTTGTAGATACTTTAGCATGAAAAAGACCTTCTTCTGCTTCATGATTAAAAATTTACCTTTGAAGACTGAAAACATTGGTGCCATGTTACTCGTGATCAAGGAATCAAACATGGTATCATTTGACGCCAAATCTGTGAAGGAAAACGGTTCATTTGGTCAAATCTTATCAAATACATGATGTCATTACATCCTATACTGTGAATACATCTGCCTTATGCCTTAGGCTGCTTGCAATGCTAGAAATGATCTCAATTTCATATCTTGTTCATATAAACCAAAAAATAAGTGTAAAGAGAGAAACCTATTTATTCAGTTGTGTTTCCAGGAAACACATCGATTAATTCACAGTGATGAATATTTAACTTGGCCTGCACAGTAAAAGAGACACACTGCGAAGCTCACCGGGAGGATGGAGAAAGCCATATGTCAGGTCAGGGTTAGCCTTGTAGGAGGAGCAGTTCTGACTTTCCTTGGCTGGGATGCGCACATCAGCACGGACACAGTCTTTTTGTGAAGAAGTGAGTGGCTTCATGCTAGCCTGGGTGAATGTTTGAGAAAGAAAGGAAGAGGAAAAATATTTAAAAGACATGCTTATGCATACAGAAAGGTGGGCAATTCGAATAAGATACTATCAGGACCGAGTGCAAATAAAATTTACACCATTTTATTGATGAAAAAATACACCACTTCATTTACCCTAAATGAATCAAACAAATTAAAGAGTGCAAAGTTCTGTTCTGTCCGGAAAACCAGCATGTCAGAAGTTATTTTAAAAGACTTATGTTGCGCCTGTTTGCCGCCGTTAAAAAAAATGTCTCAGACTTGGTAACGGTAAGTGGAAGATTGCCACTTGTGGTTGCAGAGTTTTCCAATGTGGCTGGAATTACTAAAAAAACAATGGGAATGAAACAATGGAACATCCGGCTTGCTATCGTGCATCTACCGCTGACATATAAACCCAGCATAACAGTGGGTCTGCTTGACATCCATGGGTTATCCACAGACTGTGAGGGATGAGTTTTGAGCTTTTCTAATCTAAAATGTAAAAATAAAATTTATTCAGCCTGTTTACATGCATGCATACATGATCTTTTATCCTTCATCTTAGTACATGAGTCTTCTTGCAAGTTCATACAGACTGGAATGATTCTTATTAGACATTCATATTAGACATAGATAGATAGATAGACAGATAGATAGATAGATAGATAGATAGATAGATAGATAGATAGATAGATAAATAAATAAGAGCACAGTTGGGATACTTTCCCTCAGTGTAGGAGTGTTGTCTTTATGACATTATAAGAAACACTGAAACCTCACGAGAAATGGAAGTACATTTTTTAATTTAAAAGCCCTGCACACAGTGTTATACCCTTTAAACTGGAAGCTTTTGTTTTGGCTTTCCATCCATTCATGAGTTTCTTATTCTAACCAGGATGACAGGGAGCACAATCACAGCACTCGAGCGAAAGCTGAAGAAACACTCTAGTCAAGTTATGGAAGACTGGAGAAACTGGAAGAACACTCCACACAGAAAGGTCCCAGGCCGTCCCGGCTGAAAGGCAACTGGTTTACGGTATACATTGTGGAAACACAGGCACTACAGATGTTCCACGGTTGAGTTTTCCACTGTAAAACAGCCACTCGGGCCGCAGACACACTGATCTCTTTGTAAGCTGAAAACACTGCTTGCTGTTGCAGGAACTGGATAATAGAGATTTTTGTCAGCTCTAAGCTAGTGGAGTAAACAAGGGGATTAAAGAAAACTACACAAAGGACAGATTCTGGATCAGGGTTGTTTTGCCCATTCTACTCAGCCTTTATTTTTCACACCTTTCAAAGGCCAAATAACCCTTTTTAAAAGGCTTAGATTCTTATTTTTACATAAGGTTTAAATTAAAGTTGTCAATCTATCTTATTTTTTAATTAAAGGAAGACTTACAACGTCCATTTATGGTCACTTAGCTGCAAAAAAAGGCTGTTTTGAATCCAATGTTTTGGTAAAGTAATTCAAATGCATTTACTATTTCTGCTCATTTCATCGACAGTAGCGTAGCCTCCGATTCACCCTCAAGTTGCATTTCAGAGGTTTGATGCAGGGCAGCTGTTTGCAACAGAGCTCATAAATATGCATCAGTCATTAAGGCACAATCACAATAACATCGATATGATTTAAGCTTGTCTTTCATACATAAAATGACAGGAAAATATACAATGATGTGCAAATGTATTGTCATTTTTTACATATTTCAATTCCAAATTTCTTATTTTTTAAAGTATTCTTAAGGAATAGGTCTCTGGGCTTTCTGGAGGACTTTGGCTCTCAGATTCAGTCCAGTTCCTTTACCTGACCAGTTTCAGAGGCTGGAGAATTATTTATGAAGATTACAAAAGGCTAAGAGAGTTAAGACTGTGTTGAAGAATAACGGTGTTCAAATGCTGACTTAAAATCTGGTAAGAATTATACAAACTCTCTCTGTGTTATATAATGAATTTACATCCATCTGCACATAAATCACTGTATCTACTGCCTCGTTTTCCAAAATATATAGAAGGGGTTAAAGGTTTATGTGCTGTACCGTACATAAAATCCTGACAATTGTAGGAAATTAGCCCCATCCTTAATTACCTAAAATATGAGGCCTTAAGAAGGTTAGAGAGAGAGAGAGAGAGAGAGAGAGAGAGAGAGAGAGAGAGCAGGAGATGACACACACAGATTTCCATGGGTGTAGCTTATGATTCATGTCAAGGCCTGACCACATAATGAAACAGTACATGCATGCTGTGAAAGCTAACACGAGGAAAGGATATATGATCTGAGGCAACTGGAGATAGATCAGCTTTACTTGACAAGGGACAATCACATATTCTGCATAACTAATATTTTGCACTTCTTCCAATTAGAAAAGAAGAAAAAAACTGGCATATAATAGATAGATAGATAGATAGATAGATAGATAGATAGATAGATAGATAGATAGATAGACAGAGAGAAAGACAGACAGATAGACAGATGAATAAGAATTTATTGGTATAGTAAACAAAGGGCTCTATAATACATTTGACTGGTTACATGTCTATTGGTTGTTGTTTTAAAGAATTACTTGATTGACTGTGAATTGAAATCGATTCTAATGGTAATCTCACTGTGGTTCACTTTCTGTAGGATATGAAACTCTTTAGTGTTTGCAGGGGTGCATTTTAAATGTTGCACCTTTTAGTCACTTTGCCGCTGCTTTCAATTAGCAGAGAAATAAAAGCAGGTCTCACCACAGATCCCGGTGTGTATGCGACCCAGAGGGGCATGAGGATGTTTTTGCTGTAGCCGCTGAGGTAGGATGATTGTTGAAGTACACAGTAGTCCGCCCTCTCTTGTAAAACTCGGGGAACTCCATACGGCAGATGAAGACGTCTGATGGTCGCACCTGTTAGGGTGCATGAATAGTTGAACTGAAAGTGGAAACTGGTTCTGCTCACCGAGATGAGCAAATCTGGTATGGTAACTTTCTGAAAATATACATACTGGATTTTGAACTGAGGAGCTGTTGGTTGAGAATTTGTATCTGAAACAGATGAACAAACTGTTGAATTTTATCCCTAAAATACATTTTTGAACAGCACATTCAAATGACAAAATATCAACAACAGTAATATTTACTACACAAGTTGGTATCTTTGTATCTTTGTGTAAACAATACAGTCCCGTTTTCTAGATTTTTTCCAGGCATTCTCCATTTCAACCACTTGCCAAAAGTCCACCAATCACAAGACGCCACCATCACTGCATAAAACATGAGCACCATGTGTAACCACCTCAACCTTTCTGCCACCACCTCAACACCATTAAGCAGCTTAACATATTTGAAGAACTCTTGGATGAGAATGTGAGCCAACAGCTGCCAGTGCCGGCCAGCATCGAGCTAAGTAATTGGGAGAGGGAGGACCATCTTACCTACACAGAGAGGCCAAAGCAAGCTGTGTTGTCTTGGACTCCCATGTCACATAAATTGATCTTGTGAAATTGAAAGTGACAGTGACAACCCTTGTCATTGTGAAACGCAGCACAGCACAACAAAATTAAACCTCTGCGTTTCACCCATACACACATGTGCAGCAGGGGGCAGCTATTGAAAGTGCCTGGGGAGCAGTGACAGGGACGGTACCTTGCTCAAGGGTACCTCAGGGCAACCTGATGTGCAGTGGCACATCAACTAGCATATCGATTTTACATCACAAATGTAAAAAAAAACATGAAAATTTGTTATAATAGCCTTAGAATTAAAAATGTTAGATATTAAGACGTTAACCTCTCCTTTTAAAAAGGATAATCAATCTATCAGACATGTGTGATAGATGACAGATGCAAAGCATAAAGCAGTTGATTTTCGCACAGGCAGAAGTGTCCTAGTGGACACCAAAAATTGCTGCTGGTAGGCAGGACTGTAAATGTCCATGGTGTTTGAGCTAACTAAGGGGAAACACCAAGTCCCCAAAGTTGGGTCAATTAAAGTAAAATAACCATAAACATGCACACACATGCAAACATGCCACAGTTTTTGCACAAGTTTAGGTAACTTTTTTACTCATAATATACATTTAGCAAATAAACAGTATGTGTATCACTAGAAGATGTGTTTTTTTTCCACGGTTATGACTTTTATAAAGGTAGCTGTTAATGCACTGATTGTAAATGCCATGACTGATAGCTTTGGGTCATCAATTGAAAATGCATTGTGTGGTGTCCACCTGTTCCTTTGTCTGGGAGCTGCAGACACAGCCTCGATCATCAGTAGGAGAAGAATCCATTTGGGAGCAGGTAGAAGCTGGAGAGATCTCAGCAGGGTACACCGCTTGATGAGGTGGATTCTTTAAGAGGTGGTTGAGACTCCCATAAGTGCCATTGTTGGGGGCAGGGGTAATGCCCAGTAGATCTAAACGAAGTGATGTACAAGTTATTTTTTTAACCTCATAGAGCCAGCCTTACTCACATCTGACAAAATCTTTGACAAAATGTTTATGGGCATCATAGCTGAAATATTTCAAACAAATTCATGTCCTGCATTTCTAGGCTTCATATTGATATATAAAAAAAGCCTCTGCTTTGCTTGGCAATCTGGTATTTTGGCAGTTATTTCTAATAGAGTTCCAGACTGACACACTCCTTGACAAACTGACAAACTTCCGCATAGGTGGGTGGAGCTATACTGCAGTATGTCGGATAGGTGGAAATATGGAAATGCATTACTTCTGTGACTAATTAAAAACAGACTGTTTTTATGACATTAAATCTGCAGAGTGTGAAACAAAGTTTATATATGTCTTCAAAATGTTAAAAATAGTGATGTTAAGCTGTCAGACTGGGGCAAAATAAAGTAAAAAGCAATTGAAACTCAGTAGGTAAATAAACAGTTAAAATCCTAACATGAGTAGAGGGCACTTACCACACATGAGGTTATACACTTCGATGTTTTCAAAGGGAGCCACGGTTGTCTTGAACTTTAATCCTGGACCATGACCGATGAAAATGGCCTATAAACAATGACAGTTTGAGTCTACTGTTCGGACATATTGATTATCATTGTTAACTTGCTGCTTTTGACTTTATCGATTGAGACAACTATAAGTTGAGCCATAAATCATTGACCTTCCACAGCAATCTGACTGTGGATACAGTTGTGTGCAAAAGAATGGGCGCCCCAATATACATCCTGCATAGATAGTTTTCTTTTTTTGTGGATATTAAGTAGCACATAGCACCATCATTCTAATTCCAATTGGTAAATTCACTCAAAACAACATATACACATGTAACAAACACCTTTTCCTCTTGTATATGGCTACTAGCAGTAAAGGAGTTACAGAGTTAACTGTGCAGAGAAGAAAATAACACATTTTTCCAGCATTAGTTTGTGTGGTTGAGAAATACCCAACTGAAAAGTCAACACTGAGGCTCTGAACACACATGGCTTACATGGCTGCAGTGTAAATATTCCTACATACTCTGAACTTATGTTATCCCCAGTAACAGGGGAAAAAAAACAAATGCTTTCTGGATAAAAAAGTGAGCAGTAGGAGAATTCTATCAAGTCATTCATACAGGTCAACACGGCAAACAAAGCAACTTGCCCGGTCACTCTATCCATGACAACTAGTTCATACAGTTTTGGTAAAGGACAGTAAGTTATGTCATTGCACCCACATCTTTCCGTCAGGGAATATTTAACTGCAGACATTCCTGGACAACCACAGAAAGAAATACATACAGGCCAGACCAGACCAGACCAGCCTACCACCACAGACACACACAAACAATCTGTCAGTGCTTTCCAGCTTGCTCCATTTGTATCTGTATTGCAAAACGTGAACCTCCTTACAGTCTCCAAACTGTGGTAGGCTTATGTGATGTTAGAGGTACTTTAAAAATAGGAACTTGTTACAGTTTAGTATTTTGCTCTTGAGTTATTTATAGAAAAGTTAATAAATGGAGATTTAGGAAAAACATTGGACAGTAGATGCCAGATGAAGGCCATTTATTCAGATGCTGAAGAAGGCATGCATCAAATTCCTGACTTGTCGTTACCTCCTGTAATGTGCAAAATTCTTAGACCACCCCTCATTTATTTAAATTTTGCTTGATAAATTAGACACTGGATTACGGCTATTGAATCATATATTATTTCATCTCTGTTGAGTAGATTAAATTAAAGAAATGGGAACAAATCTTCACAACAGGATGCCTAAAAAAACGACCTAAAAATGCAAGGATCATGATGCATCAGCAGAAAGCTAACCTCAAGGCAGATCACCTGGAATCATCTGCACCTTTAAACTGTTTGCTTCATGTCTTAAAGTAGACGCTTTGTTCTGCTTGAATGATTCAAACGTGTGTCATTGTGTGACTTAACCAACAACAATCCTCAAAAAACAATCCTTTGAAATGTGTCAGGTAAAGGGGTTGGGCTGAAAATGAGAACCAAAAAAAAAACGGTCCATCAGGTAGCCTGGAGAACGGTTCCTCAACAATACCTCACAAACTGCAAGAGAGTCTCTTTTGAAGCAAAATGAGGGCTGGCTTAAGATGTTTGTATAGTTCTGTGCCATGATGGTGGAATTACTAGCGTTGGATTTAACCAAATCTACAAATCTATACACAAGATGGGCTCTGAGACTCTCTAAAGAATTGCTGAACAAAACCATATTCAGGCATACCTGGTAAAATTTAAAAGCCGAGATGGACTTGACATTGCTACGCCTTCATTGCTCTATATGTAACACTTTTTCATTTTAAAAGTGTGACGCAAAACTCATAAAGGTTGAATGTTGCTATAAGTAATTTGGATGAGATTATCTAGGCCCTACATATTTTCCAGATAATGCAACCAGTTCTTTCAGTTGCTCTGTCTGAATTGTCACTTTATTTTGAACATCTGTTAAATCTGGAGCAGAAGGCAGCTGTGTGATGCATGATCAACTCAGAAATATTTTATTCTCTGCTCATTTTTCAGCTGCTCTCTCAAATGCATCCATCCCCTAATATTGAACTGACTTTTCTGCAGCCTTTTTTTTTTTTTTACAAATGAAGTAAGATCTCTTTAAAACCCCAAACTAATTGTATGCTCCTTAAAGAATAGAAAAAAATGAAATAAAATCACAGCGTGAAGGGTTTCCTAAGTCCTGTATTTTTTCCAAATTTGAGTACAAATTGAAAAGACGTCATGCATGTACATTTAAAGTGGACGGATGCATGGGAAGAGTTTTAAATAACAAAAAAACAAGTGGGACTGAATGCTTGTTTTCCCTCCCTGTAAATCTTGGAGTGGGTTGAAAGAGGGCAAAGCGGTTGGAGTGAACGAGCGGATAATGAGTAGGTCTTATGAATGGCCTGCACTCGTGTCTTGTTACAGGCACTCGGTCATGTGCGTGGGTTTCTCTCAGTAGGAGAGAGAGTGGAAAATATCACAGAACAACAAGGAAAGCTGAAATGTTTGTTTGTGTGGAGGGCGGAAGTGTAGTGAGAGAAATCCGACCCAGTAAAAATAGAAAACATCTTGATGCCCAGAGTTTTTTTAGTGCTCCAGGAACACAGGACGACAACATGTCTCATAAAACTAAAAAATATCTAGACTAACCCTGCAGATCCTGTAAATAATGTCAGTGTGTTGTAACTACATGCACGGAATAAAACAAATAACTGACTGTCAGTCCATTTTACTGTTATTCATTTACCATTGTATATCTTTCAATTTTCCCCATCATTTATTAACAGTATATATAAGCTAATGCTGAATTATACATATTAATATAAGTACACCGTGTATTTTCAGATATCTAGATACTTGATATCACGGTATATGTCATGTATACTATGAAATATATTGATTATACTAATGTTATGTTTTAGCCTAATGTTCAGTACTTTGAAGGCGGAGTTAAAAATAAATGCTAGTAATCGTTAGTAATAGTATAATTAATGCAAAAAGTAGCATCTTTAGTAGTAACTTTACGTTTACTAATGTGTTCACTTAACAATATACAAACCTCTCCTTCTGGCAAGCCAGTATTATTTGTAGCAAAGTTTGAGCAAAAATATTTTCAGCGTGACATACGTTGCATTTTTCTTCTCCTATCAGAAGCTGAAGAGTGTAAACCACTACTGTAAAACGCTTCACCGCTCAGCTTTTCCGTCCTCTTTCGGCTACATATTAATAAACTTAAATCAATAAGGACCTCAATAAACACTGTCAGACCGAAGGAAAATGGCTTATCTAATCAGTTTGCTTTCATAGACATAGTAAGAAGTTTGGAGTTGTTTGGTTTCACATTTGATTGTTATCAATTTGAATAGGCTATATTAAGTGGGATCTGCGGTGGCCTAATGGTTACGCACGTGAACCCATGTCGTCCCGGACCAGTAGATTACACCAAGGTGAGTGCTGCGGTATATTCAAGAGGACAGTCACTTTCACTTCTCATCACCTTCACTTCACAAAAACAGAATCCAGCACTACAAGTACTACAAAGTAAAATTCCTACATACCAATATTTCATGCTAACTCATCTAGAGCCTGACAGGTACACAGGCATATATTGGATTTCCAGGAAATAGTTTAGAACAAAATTCTATTTCATTTAACAACACATTTCTTCACCAATTTGTTCATTACTCCTGCTCGTCATTTTTTTTTATTTGAAATTATTTGTGAATACATTTCTCGTTCTACAGAAAACCAATTTTATTGCACATTTGCTGTGTATTTTCAGAATTTTTAAAAAGCAGCCAATGCAAAAGCTGTGGCTTTTGGTCCAAGCAGTAAAATCTGTCATGAAATTGTTACGATCTTCTTTTATTTTCCATTATTCTGATTCTCTGCTGATATGACACAGGAGCAAATCCTGTAAGTTGCATGTACCAATATGTATTAATCAGGCTCATTGAAGAACCCACATGGCCTCCTGGTTGCGCTACAATGAAGCTGAAACTTTGCATGATGGCTCTTTGAGTTACTTAAAGGAAGGGAGATAAAGGGCGACTCAAGAATTCAGATAATTAAGCCAATTATGGTTAATCTGGCAATTGTCAGATGTTATCCATGCTGTTTATCTAAAAAAATCTGTGTAGAAAGAAAAATACTAAAAAAATAGGTTCACTCCTTTTGCACATTATTCCAGGATGCCTAGATGATTTACTGGCAAACAAAAGTTTCCTGGTTAAACTCCCCCATCTGATGAGCAAAACAATCTTTGAAAGCGATACACTTTAAGTGACGCTAGTTTCGCATTTTTGTCTGCAAAATGAGGGGTTTTGATTGCGAAACATAACTTTGCTCTTGTTGGCACTGTGGGATGCAATACACCTAGACCCCTATGGATATGGGAGTGTTTATCAGTTCTTGCATTTCTTGCAATATACTAAAGTCAGCATATCAACAGAAAAGATGTGGTAAAATTGGAAGAGAAATGCCAACAGACTTCAGCACACAAGTGAACACTAGTTTTTTTCTTACTGCCAGGGTCTGTGTTAATGCAGGATAATTAGTGAGAGAGGTGCAGCTTCCTATGGCAATACTTATAATTCAGACTGGCAGCTTGAGTGCATGCACGAAACACTTCTTTTAGCAGTCTTGCTCAGAGGAAAAGAAGAAATGAGAAAAATGACACAAACTGGGAGTCACTCCTGTCTAGACAGCTAACTCGTGATGTATGTACATTGGACTTGCTATTTACACAGCTTTGTAAGTGGCAGCCTCATGCTCTCTTAAACAGACACTCTTGATTTCAGTTTATGTCGGCTGTGACACTGGGAGTTCTTTTCAGGAGTCATTTCTTACTCTCTTAACTGAGATATGCAAACTGTACCAACCTGCATGTTTGGGAAGGCATTATCTGAACCATGAAATCCACCACTGCAGTACTTGATTTGGTTCGGTTGGCTTAAAAAAGAGAAAACTGGATGAAAACATCGGAACATTGCATGCAGGATAGATTCATTGGCTGCTGAAAACTAAACCAGGCATAGATTTTTGGGATATTTTCCAACAAAATACCAAAAAATGAACAAATAGCTAAAGTTTTGGCCCAGTCTTGAGAATACTCACAGGGCTGCTTGCCACTGAGACTTCATGTACAGATGTGCTCTCTCTATCCTGATGTTGCTGGCAAAGTGGAGTCTTTTGGGAAGATGCTCCTTTAGATAGGGCTTCATTGGCTGATCCGGAGCTCTGCACTTGTATATGGGGGTGGGGTGAAGTTGGGAATAAAAAAAAATAAAAACACTTTAGAAAGGGAACTGAAAAACACACTATGAGAATGTTAACACTGTGCTAACATACCGACAGATTCTTCACTAGTCCTTCATAATCAACTGAAACAACAAAAATAATAATAAAGGTTAATAGCATAGATCATGACCAAATTACTGATATTATATGCTGAGTCACCCATGCTCATTGAGAAGACTCTTTCAGAAGATACTTACATGTAAAGAAGTCTTCGGGAAGCCGATTGGGTCGTACTCGTGCAGCAGGACCCTGGATGACGGTGAAGTCATTAAGGTTGTCCTGGTATGATGAGACATAAGCAGCTTTTTCACATGAGGCCTCCTCCATTCCTAAAAAAACAACAAGATTGGTGTCAGCCTTTTCATGGAAGCTCATTTTTATTCATTTTTAGGACTGATTAATCAATTACAACCTTTAAAAGTTCATCACAGTACATGGTATCATGATCCAAAGTATATAGAGGAGAATGGGAACAGCTGCAACACTCTTACACTGTTTTGGCCATAACAACCACATAGCAACCATATTTTGCTATACTTCATTTATATCTGTCTGCTAGTTACTCAGTCATTAAATATAATAATACGTCAATCTGGGGTGAGTGCTTAAAAAGCCTTCTAGCAGTTCAGTAACTGCCTATTGAGCATGGGATGTGGGTTAAACTTATATAGGATTATAGTAAAAGGTACATATACAGGTAATCAAAATTGAAAAATCACCATGATCAGAGAGGAGAATCAGGTTTACACAGCTGAGGAGATGCCTCTGCTTTAGACCGTCCATCACCATGTTTATAATCTTGTCGACTCGAATTAGAGCTTCAGCCACCTGCATCGTCAAGTTGTAGGAAAGATCATTTTCACACAATGTTCACACATCAAATCGCTAACATTGTCTAATCTGTCAGTTTCTTTGACTTTTAATGATTCTGATCCGAGATCTGCCCAACAGTCCAGTTCACTAAACATACAATTATAAAACATCAATTTGAGGAACAGTTTATTACTGTGTTCTAGCAATAGTATGCCATTTCCTATGTGACTCAGATTTCCGTTGCACTGTTCCCGTTTTGTGTGGATGTTTTGGCATTTGTACTTCCAATAGACCGGAGAGTTTGCTCATCTGGCTGTTTACTTCTTGGTCAATTGGCCAGCCCAGTAATTTTTTTTACTAGCATTTACTGCTGTCTAGCCTGAGCAATGCAGGATGTTATTGGGGTGCCATTGGAAATGCTGAAATTTTAAGTAGCTTGATCCCTGCAGATAATCCCTGTTGTTATCCATTATAAGATACAAACTGTTGCTGTCAAGTATCAAGTTCATTCTTTGCAAAAAAAAGTAATTCTGTTCATCAGTAAATCTGATGTAAATCAGTTTCTGGTTGCTGTTCATTCTTAACAAAGGTTAACCACACTAATACATATGATTAGTCTCTTGTTGGGTTACACACTCCCTGTGTTCTTTGTTTTCCCTCAAAAGTTCATTTTCATTAGACAAACATATACTTTAAACAAACATAATAATGGATAATAGTAAAGTATCAGGTTAATTTCTTTGGCAAAATCAATTTATATTTCTGAAGACACAATAACAACTCCCAATGTTTTTTTAGGTTGTTTTTAGGTGAAAGTGTACCTGGCTGCTCATTGGTCCATTTCTGTGACCGGCGCCATCAGGTTCATCAAAATATAAGGTGTAAAGGTCTGGCCTAAGGTAGACAAAAATACAACTAAACATTCAAACATGTCATTATCATTTATCAATTTTTATGAATAAAAAAAATGTATTTAATAGCATTATAAAAAAATAATTTCCCTTTATTTTCAAAAATATGATTGTAAATTCAGACATCATTTTTGTAGCTTTGACTGAAACTATAGAAAATATAATAATAATAATAGCAACAACAATAAAAATAATAATAACTTTCCATTAAATGCACTTTATAAAATGACTGCGAGCTGACAGGTTGCCATTCTGGCTTCAGAGTACTGACTGATCGGTGAGCTAAGCAAACAATTGGCTGTTAATTGTGCTCAATGCTGTACAAAATACACTGATAAAAAGCACTGTAAAATAGAGCTGAATAGCACTGAAAATGCCCAAAGCAGTGTTTAAATGCTCATTTTTTGAATAATATTGAATCCTTTTTGCAGCCCAAATTCAACCATCTCAATCCAAAATTGAGATTCTCTTGTTCAGTCTCATGCAGGCTTGGAAGGGTTAAAGGCATATGTATGTGAAAGTCACACAGTGCACATAGGGCCTTTATTTGGTTATATTTATGCAGTCATGTAATCATAAAGCACATGCACACACAATTGCTGATTACCTTTCTCCCTCAGGCAAATCTAGCCATTTTAAGACTGTGGTCACCCTCTTCTCAAATGGGATGCTCCTAAAATGACAGTACAAAGGAGAAGCACATCTGTTTTACATACAGCCAGTTCCATAATTATTGCAACATTTTGTAAAATTTATTATGGAACTGTCAGTATCATACACTCAGCACAGTGCAAAACAATTTGAATAATATTCAGGATAAGAATGACGATCATTACTGGTGTGTTTTTGTTCATTAAAGTCTACCCACCCATCATATTTTTCATATATATTTGGAAATTTCCCCTTTATAGAAACGTCTGATCCTGGCCAGAAGAACGTCCCGGCCTTCAGGTTGTTCTTCATTGCTGTGATCCAGACCTAAAGGTTCACAAAATAAAAAAAATACATGTTTGAGTATGGTAGTCAGTGTAACAGCATATACTTTCTACAATAAAACACTTTTAATAATGATTTTTTTTCTCCAGACAAGAGATTCAGAGCAGGGCTGTAATGATTATTCAAAAGAACATCAATTAAAAAAATGTAAAAAAAACTTTGAACGATGGCTTTTGATTTTATGTTTTTTTGTTTAATTGCATCACAAGAGGAAATCATTTGATCTCTGGATGATGGTGGCGGGTACTAGAGGGCAACGATGGCCTAGTGGTTAGGGATTTGGCCCCAGAATCAGAAGGTTGTGGGTTTGAATCCCAGACCAGTAGATTGCCCTGAGGTACTCTTGAGCAAGGTACTGTCCCTGTCACTGCTCCCTGGGCGCTTTCAATAGCTGCCCCATGCTGCATGTGTGTGTGTGTGCGTGTGTGTATGGGTAAAACGCAGAGGTCTAATTTCATAAATCTAAATTCAAAAAAAGTAAGACTGACTGTCGAAGTCAAGGGTGGGCAACTCAATTCTGCCCACCAGTGATTAAGTTTTAACACAACGTGAAGCTCAGCTTAGATTTTAAACAATGTAAAAAGGCTGGTCTATGTGTTAGAAAAGTTTCCTCAGAGTTATGTGATGATATCAGTAACATTGAGTACACTGTACTGAGGGGACCATTCAGCAATGAAATGTTGCTCCAGACTAACGTGGTCAAGTCATCCCAGGAGGATAAAATGAGATGATGTTTAATCTGTTTTGCTGTTTGCTAGATGCTAAAGTCATGCATGATAAAACTTAGAATCTGTCCCATACTGTCCTAAAATCACAAATGAGTCAGTGGGTCACGTCAGCCACAAACAGAATTGCTAATACTTAAATCATAAACCTTAAGTGATATCATCCAGACAAGCCATCTTTATAGTCACAGCTATAAAAAAAATTAGAAGGAGATAAATGATTAAATGTTGTGCTAATATCTAATAAACCAGAAATGTAAAGAAAAAATTATAATTTTATTTTTTACATTTATTTTAACAGATTTAGGTTAAAGTGTAAAGCTGAACAATTTTATCTGAAAATGAAAAACTTTTTTTTTTTACACATTCTTTACACAACAAAATGTTTCTGGACCAGGCGGGAGTGGGTCTGGGGATGAGTCGGCTCCCTGCGGAAGGTTTATTGCAATAGTGTGCTGTTGCATGTGCTCCATTTCCTTAATGGCGAACAAAAAAAATTCTTTTGGGGTCTCATGTGACAATCAGTGGGTCTCAGACCCCGAGACCACCCTCGTTTTGTCCCTGGACCACAGCTGAGAAAGCCGGATCACTGTAAGAGCCATGAAGGACGCCCACAGCCTCAGTGTGAAACCACAGCCTGTTGACACAACAGCGGCCTGCAGCCCACAGAGCCTGTCATTTTGGGAGGCAGAGTCTTTGGTTATTTTGAGACATCCCTCATGTGCAGCTGGGGATGGGTTCACCCTGGTCTTAGATATATTGCAGAGTGTCATCATTGAAGACAAGGACCTTGCACAAGTTGTGGAAAGGCTAATTACAGTACTTAGACTCATAACCAAAAAGCAAAAAGTACAGTTTCCACCGTTCAGTCCATCTTCCTTTACAGAAGATATTACAGCAGTATATCAAGTGCATCTCAGAGGGTGACCATGTGTGAGGGGTCATATATATAACAGACTGAGCTAAGAAGAAATAAATCCTTTTTTCAGTGAAAAAATCTGATGACTGAACATTGAGTTATAAGCACAGTGATGGCATTGAACTTGCCAGAAAAACCTGACTTACAGCATGAAAGACAGTACATTTATTATCTAATTATAATACACTTATTAGGGACACACTAACACATATAAAGGTGGAACGGTCTATAATTGGCAATTCTGCTCAGGGTTAAGATGTTTGTTTCGTTTTGTAAAAATGTGTTCGTTAAAATTCTAATAAACTCATGCTCTCATCACCACAGAGGTGAATACAGATAAAAAAATGAATGCCCTGGATCGTTTAAATAGTGCTGCTGAGTCAACCATGAAGCTTTGATTTAAGAGTTACATCTACTGAAATAAATGATATTTAGACTCAGGTGAAGCCTATCCCTTCATTCATGGGGCAAAAACATTTAAGACAGCAGTTCATTACAGGGCAGACACATAGATTCACACACACACTTAGTCTCAATTTAGCATTTCCAGTCCACCTGCAGTGGATTGTGGGAGGAAACTGGAGCACCCAGAGAAAACGTTTGGAGATACAGGAATAAATCCAGAAAGCAATGTCCCAGTCTGTCCCAGATGGGAATGGAACCCAGAACCATTTAGTATAGCAGTAGACTCAGCAGTAGAGTTGGGTTATTTTCATACACCACTATAATAATTCTATAGTAGTACAATAAATCCTTTTTTGGTTTATATTTCATGCATTTTAATGTAGTTTTTATTTTGTCCATGTCAGACAGTGACTGTCATCACAATTTTGCAAAGTTTAAACAAAAACCGGATCTACATAAGTGCTAAAATTCTAAACTACACCTAAAAGGAAATAAACTAATATGAAACTGAATATAATGAAAATAAAGTAAAACATATAGTTACTTTATTATAAAGAACTGATAAATCGATTACTTTAATTTTAATTTTTTGTGTGTGTGTTTTACAAATCCAGTAGATGATTTATTGCAACCAAATCACAGCCACAATATAATTCACCATAACACAGTTTCTTTTACATTCTGCCACGTCAGTGAAAGACGTTTGAGTGATGTTTGAGTGAGCAGAGGAACATTAAAACCTGCACCCTATCACATGATGTAGCTCCTTCATCCTGACCAATAAAAAGTGGTGGAATATTTAATTAAAAACCCAAAGCCAAAATTAGAAAGCCAACAAACCTCTGGATTTCTTAAAAGAACAGGGGGCTTAAGGTCTACAGCACATGTATTTCATTTAGTCCAGGATGGGATGAAGCATCTTGTAGCTGGTTTGTATCATTTAGTCATTTAAGGTCTTTTAAGGTATTTTCCTCTCAAAGAAATATTAATAGAATATTCGCATGTTTTGGGTTAAAAAAATATAGATTTAAAAGCAATTTATATGTTTACTGTCCCACTATGTCTTCTTTTTTAACAGTTGCAGCTCACTTTTTCATATCTTTTGCATGCTGCAGGTCTGACTCTCCGAGACATATGGGTTTCCACTTCCAGGATGGGGAACAGTTTCTTTCCCCTGGCCAACAGACTTCTGAACCAGAAGTGATTCTCACATTCCCATGCACACTATTGAACTGCACACACATAAAATGTATCTACAGTACTGTGCAAAAGTTTTAGGAAGGTGTGGAAAAAATGCTGTAAACAAAGAATGCTTTCAGAAATAGAAATAACGTTTGAAATTTTCTATTTAAATTTACAAAATGCAAAGTGAGCGAACAAAAGAAAAATCTAAATCAAATCAATATTTGGTGTTACTACCTTTTGCCTTCAAACCAGCATCAGTTCTTCTGGCCCCCACAGAGCCCTGATCTCAACATCATCCAGTGTGTCTGGATTACATGAAGAGACAGAAGGATGTGAGGAAGCCTACATCCACAGAAGATCTGTGGTTAGTTCTCCAAGATGTTTGGAACAACCTTCCAGCCGAGTTCCTTCAAAAACTGTGTGCAAGTGTACTTAGAAGAATTGATGCTGTTTGGAAGGCAAAGGGTGGTCACACCAAATATTGATTTGATTTAGATTTCTCTTTTGTTCATTCACTGCATTCTGCTGATTGATGAAAATAAATGATTAACACTTCCATTTTTGAAAGCATTCTTTGTTTATAGCATTTTTTCCACACTTGCTTAAAACATTTGCACAGTACTATACATTATAAAACTTTACTGTTGAACCTTGCTTGATTGGACAATTATTTATTGTTAAGTCTTTCTAGTCTATTGATCTGCTGCTAAATGGCTAAATGCAGTGCTTCTCATAAAACTGTATACCTACTATGACACTGCACTCAATACCAGATTCTACCAGCACTCTACCACACTGTTAGCATTACTGTATCTGCTCTGTGTTGAACGAATGTACTCTGTTGTGTCATTTGTTTTTACCTTGTATTATGTTCTGTCTGCACATTTTGTGGGCTTATGTCATGTTCATGTCATGTGTAGCACCAGGGTCCTGGATGAATGTTGTTTTGTTTCACTGTGTACTGTGCATATGGTTGAATTATCAATACATTTATATTTGACTTTTGCCCCATTAGTGCGGTGATAGCCTCAAGCACCCCCATGACCCTCCTTAGGACAAGTGGCTCATGTAATGGACACTCTGCCCCTTACACCCTAACGTGCCGTTACTTTACTCTTTAAGCTTGTGAAATGTAATTTTCACACATTTGTACTATGGTTTTCAGCATTTATTTAGTCATCCACTGTTGCAGTCTTGAATACTTTGACTGATGTTTGCTTTTTTATCTTGTATATTTTAGCCACATGATCATTTGTTTTACTGCCAACGTCAAGTAAACAGCTGCATCTTTCAAAATAAATGAAACATCTGGAAACAACTAAAGATTTCTTGAACTCTTTTAATGCTCTCCAGATAGCTGGCCATGAAAGAATGCCATAGGCAGTTACTTTTACTGCCAGAATCTTCTAGTCTGAAAAGTGAAAGTGAAACGAAAGTGACAACCCATTACGAGGTCATTATGACAATAATGGTTAATGGTTGTCAATTATGACAACCATTGCGAGGTCACAGCACAGCACACAGTGAACCACAACGAAATTGGACCTCTGCATTTAACCCATGCAAACAACGTTCAGCAGTGGGCAGCTATTGAAAGTGCCTGGGGAGCAGTGACAGGGACGGTACCTTGCTCAAGGGTACCTCAGGGCAACCTACTGGTGGGGAATCTAACCCACAATCTTCCGATGTAAGGGCTAACTCCCTAACCACTAGACCACCGCTGCCTCGTGTGGGTGTGCAAATTCAGAATGTGGACAGTTGAGGACAAAACTTGCAGCAGTATTGCTTGCAGTGCTCTTGTTGCCTTCACTGGTAAACTCTTTTCTGGAGGGTCTACCAATTAATGCACTAAGGGCACTGCAGTTGGTTCAGAACGCTGCTGCAAGGCTCATCTTCAACCATCCCAAGTTCTCTACTATATCTCTTCTGCTGGACCTGCACTGGCTCCCTGTGGCTGCTCGTATCAGGTTTAAACCTTTAACATTTGCCTTCAAGGCCAACAGAACTATCCAGAACCTCCACTATTGAAGAAAAGAGTGGTGGAATGATCTTACTCTTGTGGTCAGAACTGCTGAATCCCTTCTGTCATCTGAAGACACATCAGTTCAAGGAATTTCCAGTGGAATAACATTTCCTGTCTAGCTCTACTCTTTGTACCTTTCTACACTTTCTTCTCTTCTTCTTCATAAGATTGCTGAATAATCACAGCAAATTTGAACAAACTTACTGGTTCACCCTGGTACCAAGCAGGTTCAAACTTCTCCCTTCCTTTCAGGGTGAAGATGGCGTTGCGGGTAACGTCATACATCTTATTGTCTACAATTCCATGTGACTCTGGATACATACCCTGCAAAAAATACCAACAATCAATTTTAGTTTGTCCTGCATCAAACTTCCTGGGACTGGGGCTGTATCTTACTGTCAATATCACTGGGTTTAATGTTGGGCTTTGTGTCCTTGTGTAACTCCTGTTCTCAGTTTTATATTATATATTCCTTGCAACGCCATATTGGTGCAGAATTCTTGGTTACTGATGATGACAATCTTGGCAGGCGCTATCTGAATGTGTTTTAACTTCAAATCCTGGACAAGCCTAAATAAATAGCAATTACGCCTGTCTGGCTTCTGTTATAGGAGAGGCATAACAACGTTCATGGAGGAAACTCCCTGACAAAGGAAAACACCCTGAGAAAGAATAAAGAACAATCTTTGAGGAAGCTGAAAAAGTGGCCCATCATTCTAAATTACACTTTGTGTTGTGAAAAATCCCAAACCTGACTAATGGATTTGCTGTTCCAGTTCACAGTGAATGCAAAGCTTATTTAAAAGAATTAAAAGGAGAGGTATATAATGGTAAAGAGAACAAACAAAAATAAATGAAAAGTAGCAGAATATAGTGTTTTGATAAAAAGATCATTTGTAAAGAATGCACGGTTTGCATTGTCCAGGTAAATGTTTTAAACAGAGGTACAAATAATGTAAATGTACCCTCAAACTGTTACTATTGTGTAAGTTTTGGCCCTTTGAACTCCTGGTGGTCCTGGTGATGCCACAACCATGCATGACCAGAAGCCCAAAAAGCAACTGGACGCTCTTTCTCTGGGCAGGTTGGATTTGCCGTTCACGTTAGGGGAAGTTAACTAACAGGTGGCTAAAATTGGGAAGAAAAAAAAAAGTAAACAAATATGTTTCCTAACTAAAAATACTGAAGGCACACCCTTGAAGGAACCACCCAGTGACAAAATTTGAAGTCTGAAAAGTAAAAAAAGAAAATATAACACAATTTGGTCAAAGATAATGAAAGCTGGTCCGTTTTGTCTTTGTCCATCATTTGTCCTCTCTCACAACATCCATAAACCTCCTCTTTGGTCTTTCTCCTCTTTCCTGGCAGCTCCATCCATCCTCAACATCCTTCTCCCAATATAATCCTTGTCTCTCCTCTGGACATGTCAAAACCAATGCAATATTGCTTCAATACGTTGTCTCCAAAACATCCAAACTGAGCTGTCCCTCTAAGATACTTTCTAATCCTGTCCATCCTTGTTACCAACAAAAATCACCAAGTATCCCTAGCATCTCTAACCTCCTGTTTTTTTTTCCATCACTTGCCGTTGCCTCCGACCCATATTGCATAGCTGGTCTCACCACCATGCTGTAAACCTTTCCTTTCACTCTTTCTAGTCTGTCAGAGATCACTCTTGCCATTCATCTTCACCCATTCTACTCTGCCTGCACACTCTTCTTCACCTCTCTTTCATACTCACCGTTACTCTGAACTGTTAATCCCAAGTATTTAAATTCCTCCACCTTTGACACCTCTACTTCCTGCATACTAACCACTCCATTTTCATCCCTTTCATTCACACTCATGTATACCGACTTGGCCTACTCACTTTCATTTCTCTCTTCTCTAGAGCATAGATCCATCTCTCCAGGTTCTCCTCCAGCTGCTCCCTACTCTCACTACAGATTACAACATCATCAGCAAACATCAGAGGATGAGGACTCCTGCCTAACCTCGCCCGTCAACCTGTCCATTACCAAACAGGAATGGGCTCAGGTTTGATCCTTGATATAATCCCACCTCTACTTTAAATGCATCTGTCACTCCTATTTCAGACCTCAACACTGTCACACTGCCCTCATACACATGTATATATGTACTACTCTTACATTCTCCTCTGCCACTCCTGACTTCCTCATACAAAAACACAACTCCTCTCTCTAAGCCATGAAACCATTTCATATACTTTCATATGCTTTATCCATTTATCTAGGGTGAAGGATCTGATCTAGGGTCATTTTCAGGATC
Source organism: Hepsetus odoe (assembly GCA_017165825.1). Taxonomy (NCBI): domain Eukaryota; kingdom Metazoa; phylum Chordata; class Actinopteri; order Characiformes; family Hepsetidae; genus Hepsetus; species Hepsetus odoe. The sequence continues at coordinate 3,316,989 of CM029391.1, forward strand.
AGTCTGATAATTAATCATTCTGAAAAGATACCATGAAATACATCAGTAGTCAACGTAACGTGAAAGGCACTACATAAGTAGGATATGCATCACTGCTCTATATCTGCCAGAGATCCATAACATACTCACTGTTACAATGGTGTAATGGTTAGGGAAGGTCTTTGTTGGATAGGCAGGGCGCATATATGGTGTAGAAGTTCCACATTTTCCTGAAAAATGTAAAAATACTGATCACACGCACACACACACACACACATATCTCACTTGTACCATTTACACTAAAATGATCTGAAATTGTGTCTGAAATATTGATTTAGAATAAAACAATGAGAGTTTCAATATTTTTGGGGTGTCTTGTCAAATTAAAATGACTAGACTTTGTTAAAACATTATTCAGATTTAGACATATGTTGCAGATGAATCCTCATTTACATAGAATTTAAAGTAAGAGTTGAATGCAAAGTATATAACGTTCATAATTTATATACAAATTATATACAAAGTTTATTACTAATGTTTATTATTGTTTTACAAAATTAGCCTTCTCACTTCTAGCTTTAGGCTTCATGAATTAAAACAGGTCAGTCTAGTCCCTGACTAATCTCCAATGGGAGTGCAAATTGTAGACCTTGGTTTAATAGTTTCAGGAATATGCCTGTCCAGTCACACTTACTTAATTTGCTGATTGTTGGAAGAAGGTTACCATGTTTTTTCAGATATCCCGCTCTGAAGCCATCCAGAGATATCAAGAGTAGTGGTGGCCTGGAAAACCTATAAATACAATTAGAAATTTGATCAGGTTCAATAGCTCGAAACTCACAGGTAACTATGATTAACTGCCATTGATTGTTTTAACCCATATTCATAAGTGATACATTTTTACTTACATTCAAATATTAATACTTTTATTTTAATCTGACCAACAAACAACAGGATTCATTTTTTGCTTTCCCTTGGCATTTTTCCTATGTAATATAACTAACACTGCAATTAATTAATAAACTATTTGATGGTTTTGTCATCTAAAGTGAACTGCAATTGTCTGCGCAACCAAAATTATTTTTTTCTTAATCTGGGTTTTCTAAAAATAAGTATGTATCCTCAAAAGCAACACATTTTTTTGTTATAAGTTGAATTTAATATGCTGGAAAAAATATATTGAACACAAAATATGGTCTGTGCAAAAGTTACACATTTATGGCCCATGCGTTAAGCCATTTAACTTTTAACTTGAATAATAAATATATACTGAAAATGAATTCTCTCATTTTGTGTTATTTGATTAACAAAACGAGTTAATATCCTGTCTTCTTCTTCTTCTTTTTCTTTCGGCTGCTCCCGTTTAGGGGTCGCCACAGCGGAAAAACTGTCTCCATTTCTTCCTGTATTTTGCATCTTCCTGCTTCAAACCGACCACCTGCATGTCCTCTCTCACCACATCCATAAACCTCCTCTTTGGTCTTCCTCTTCTCCTCTTTCCTGGCAGCTCCATCTTCAACATCCTCCTCCCAATATAATCCTCGTCTCTCCTCTGCACATGTCCAAACCAACGCAACCTTGCTTCTCTAACTTTGTCTCCAAGACGTCTAACCTGAGCTGTCCCTCTAATATACTCATTTCTAATCCTGTCCATCCTTGTCACACCCAACGAAAATCTCAGCATCTTTAACGCTGACACCTCCAGCTCCGCCTCCTGCCTTTTCGTCAGTGCCACTGTCTCCAACCCATACAACATAGCTGGTCTCACTACTGTCCTGTAAACCTTCCCTTTTACTCTAGCTGGTACGCGTCTGTCACAAATCACTCCAGCCACTCTTCTCCACCCATTCCAACCAGCCTGCACTCTCTTCTTCACCTCTCTTCCACACTCGCCATTACACTGAACTGTTGATCCCAAGTATTTAAACTCCTCCACCTTTGTTACCTCCAGTCCCTGCATCCTAACCACGCCACTTTCCTCCCTTTCATTCACACTCATGTATTCTGTCTTTGCCCTACTCACTTTCATTCCTCTCCTCTCCAGAGCAGATCTCCATTTCTCCAGGTTCTCCTCAAGCTGCTCCCTACTCTCACTACAGATCACAATATCATCAGCAAACATCATCGTCCAAGGAGACTCCTGTCTAACCTCGTCCATCAACCTGTCCATTACTATTGCAAACAAGAATGGGCTCAGTGCTGATCCTTGATGTAATCCAACATCTACCTTAAATGCATCCGTCACTCCCACTGCAGATCTCACCACTGTTACACTGTCATCATACATATCCTGAACTACTCTCACATACTTCTCTGTAACACCAGACTTCCTCATACAAAACCACAACTCCTCTCTAGGCACCCTGTCATATGCTTTCTCCAAATCCACAAAGGCACAATGCAGCTCCTTCTGACCTTCTCTGTACTTCTCCATCAACACCCTCAGGGCAAACATTGCATCTGTGGTGCACTTTCTCGGCATAAAACCATACTGCTGTTCACTGATCCTCACCTCTTTTCTTAACCGAGCTTCCACTACTCTTTCCCATAACTTCATGGTGTGGCTGATCAACTTTATCCCTCTATAGTTACTACAGCTCTGTGCATCACCCTTATTCTTGACGATCGGTACCAGTACACTTCGTCTCCACTCCTCAGGCATCTTCTCACTTGCCAAGATTGTGTTAAACAATCTGGTCAGAAACTTAACTGCCATCTCCCCTAAACATCTCCATGCTTCCACTGGTATGTCATCTGGTCCAACAGCCTTTCCATTCTTCATCCTCTTCATCGCTGCTCTTACTTCCATCTTGTTTATTTGCTGCACTTCCTGGTTAACTCTTCTCACATCATCCAGTCTTCTCTCTCTCTCTCATTTTCTTCATTCATCAGCTCCTCAAAGTATTCCTTCCATCTGCTCAACACGCTCTGTTCACCTGTGAGTACGTTACCATTTCTATCTTTAATTGCCCTGACCTGTAGCACATCTTTCCCAGATCTGTCGCTCTGTCTAGCCAATCGGTAAAGGTCCTTTTCTCCCTCTTTACTGTCCAACCTCTCATACAATTCACCAAACACCTTATCTTTGGCCTTCACCACTGCTTTCTTCGCCCTGCGGTTCATCTCCTTGTACACCTGTCTACTTTCTTCATCTCTCTGACTGTCCCATGTCTTCTTTGCCTCCCTCTTCTTTTGAATACACTCCTGGATTTCTTGGTTCCACCACCAGGTTTCCTTATCCTCTTTCTTCCTTCCAGATGTCACACCAAGTACATTTCTAGCCGTCTGCCTTATCACTTCTGCAGTAGTTTCCCAGCAATCCGGTAGCTCTTCAACACCTCCCAGTGCCCGTGTTAACTCCTGCCTGAATTCCACCTTACAGTCCTCCTCCTTCAGCTTCCACCACTTGATCCTCGACTCTGCCCTCACTGTCCTCCTCTTCTTGACCTCCAAGGTCATCCTACAGACCACCATCCTATGCTGTTTAGCTACACTCTCCCCTGTCACTACTTTGCATTCTCTGATCTCTTTCAAACTGACCCTCCTGCAAAGAATATAATCCACCTGTGAGCATCTTCCTCCACTCTTATACGTCACCCTGTGCTCCTCCCTCTTCTTAAAATAAGTATTAACTACAGCCATTTCCATCCTTTTTGCAAAATCTACAACCATCTGACCTTCAGCATTCCTCTCCTTGACACCATGCCTACCCATCACCTCCTCATCACCTCTGTTCCCTTCACCAACATGACCATTAAAATCTGCTCCAATCTTCTCCACTTCATCTAACTCACTCCAGAATTTTTCCTTCTCTTTCATCTTACAACCAACTTGTGGAGCATAAGCACTAACAACATTCATTATCACACCTTCAACTTCCAGCTTCAAACTCATCACCCTCCCTGACACCCTCTTCACTTCCAAGACACTCTCCACATACTCTTCCTTCAGGATAACACCTACTCCATTCCTCCTTCTATCCACACCATGGTAGAACAGTTTATACCCCCCTCCAATACACCTGGCCTTACTACCCTTCCATCTAGTCTCTTGCACACACAAAATGTCAACCTTCCTTCTCTCCATCATATCAGCTAATTCTCTACCTTTACCAGTCATGCTGCCAACATTCAAAGTCCCTACCCTCACTTCCACTCTCCTCTCCTTCTTTCTCTCCTTCTCCCTCTGGACATGCCTTCCTCCTCTTCTTCTTCTTCTTTGGCCAACAGTAGTCCAATTTCCACCAGCACCCTGTAGGCTAACAGCACTGATGGCGGTCGTTGTTAACCCGGGCCTCGACCGATCCGGTATGGAATTCTGTATCGTTGTCCGCATATTGACTTGGCAAAGTTTTACACCGGATGCCCTTCCTGACGTAACCCTCCCCATTTACCCGGGCTTGGGACCGGCACGAAGAAATACACTGGCTTGTGCATCCCTAGTGGCTGGGTTGAGTTAATATCCTGTCTATTTGTTTAAAAAGAACATAAGAACATAAGATTTTTGTTTTCCCCGGGAAATACATAGGAGTTGCTCTGCCCTTGTATTCCCAGCTGAAGTTAATGAATGACAGAAAAATGTGCAAAACAATCAGTTACAGCTGTTCATTCAGTGCTTTATGGCCTACTGAAAAAATTCCTACAATGGACACACCCTACATACAGGCACCCTTACACATGCCTAGGAGATTAATTTAGTTTCCTTCCCCACCCATCTGCAAATAAGTGGTATATAATTACTCCTTTTCATGAAAGAATCAGCACATGGTAGCCCCTTACACATGGCTTAAAATGAGTAGCATGGGACTTACAGCATCAGAAAGTCAACTACTTGAAGAAATATTCAATCTTCACTGTTAACTACACACTATACACTATAAGAAGGATTGGTCACAGGATCGGTTGAGGCCCAGGTTAACAAAGACTGCCACCAGAGCTGTTAGCCTGTAGGGTGCTGGTGGAAATTGGGCCACTGTTGGCCAAAGGAAAAGAAGAAGAAGAAGAGGAGGAAGGCATGTCTGTGCATAAGAGGAGAGTAATTAGGGGAGGAGAGTGGAAGTGAGGGTAGGAACATTGAATGTTGGCAGCTTGACTGGTAAAGGTAGAGAATTAGCTGATATGATGGAGAGAAGAGAAGGTTGATATATTGTGTGTGCAAGAGACTAGATGGAAGGGAATGGGGCAGGTGTTATCCTGAAGGAAGAGTATGTGCGGTGTGTTTTGGAGGTGAAGAGGGTGTCAGGGAGGGTGATGAGTTTGAAGCCGGAAGCTGAAGGTGTAATAATGAATGTTGTCAGTGCTTATTCCCCACAAGTTGGTTGTGAGATGGAAGAGAAAGAAAAATTCTGGAGTGAGTTAGATGAAGTGATAGAGAGTGTACCCAGGGGAGAGAGAGTGATGATTGGTGCAGATTTTAATGGTCATGTTGGTGAAGGGAACAGAGGTGATGAGGAGGTGATGGGTAGATATGGTGTCAAGGAGAGGAATGCTGAAGGTCAAATGGTTGTAGATTTTACAAAAAGGATGGAAATGGCTGTAGTTAATACTTATTTTAAGAAGAGGGAGCAGCACAGGCTGACTTAGAGTGGAGAAAGATGCTCACAGGTGGATTATATTGTTTGCAGGAAGGTCAGTCTGAGGGAGATTGGTGTGACATCTGGAAGGAAGAAGGAGGATAAGAACACCTGGTGGTGGAACCCAGATATCCAGCAGTGTATACAGAAAAAGATGCAAGTGAAGAAGAAGTGGGATAATCAGAGAGAGGAAGCAAGTAGACAGGAGTACAAGGCGATGAAGCGCAGGGTGAAGAAAACAGTGGCAAAGCCTAAAGATAAGCAAGGAGAAAAGAGAATGAGAGAGAGAGAAGATTATAAGCAAATAAGCAAGATGGAAGTAAGGGCAGCGATGAAGAGGATAAAGAATGGAAAGGCTGTTGGCCTGGATGACATACCGGTGGAAGCATTGAGATGTTTAGGGGAGATGGTAGTTGAGTTTCTGACCAGATTATTTAATTATTATTGAGTGATAATTTTTTAACACAATCTTGGAAAGTGAGAGGATGCCTGAGGAGTGGAGAAGAAGTGTTCTGGTTCCGATTTTCAAGAATAAGTGTGATGCATTATTGTAACTATAGACACAGGGGGCAGCAACATGGTGCATGCGGGCACCAGGATGCCCCCAAGGACCACATGAGTCGCCTGCAGACCTGTTCTAAAAGTAGCACAACTCACCAGTGAGCAGTGTCTAAAATTATATTTGATCCTGTTGCTATTCTTCTTTAATCACTATTCTTCTTTAATTTTGTAATTTTGCATTTATTTAGATTTGAAAATGATAATATCTAAAAAAAAAAAAAAAAAAAAAAAAAAAAGCTCTTTGTACGGCTCAGTACCCATGAAGTAGCTCTCAGTTTCAAAAAAGTTGGTGACCCCTGCTATAGAGGGATAGAGTTGATCAGCCGCAGCATGAAGTTATGGGAAAGAGTAGTGGAAGTTAGATTAAGAAAAGAGGTGAGGATTAGTGAACAACAGTATAATTTTGTGCCAGAACATGGAGAGACTGAGATATGCTCTAGAGAGGAGAGGAATGAAAGTGAGTACATGAGTGTGAATGAAAGGGAGGAAAGTGGAGAGGTTAGGATGAAGTGAAGGTGACAAAGATGGAGGAATTTAATTACTTATGATCAACAGTTCAGAGTAACGGTGAGTGTGGAAGAGAGGTGAAGAGGAGAATGCAGTCAGGTCTGAATGGGTGGAGAAAAGTGGCTAGAGTGATTTGTGACAGATGGGTACCAGCGAGAGTAAAATGGAAGGTTAACAGGGCAGTAGTGAAACCAGCTATGTTGTACGGGTTGGAGACGGTGGCTCTAATGAAAAGACAAGAGGCAGAGCTGGAGGTGTCAGAGTTAAAGATTTTCATTGCATGTGACAAGGATGGACAGGATTAGAAATTAGTATATTCAAAGGACAGCTCAGATTAGACATTTTGGAGACAAAATTAGAGATGCAAGGTTGCAGCCAAAAGAAAGAGAAGAAGACTAACAGAGAAGTCAATAGGCAATCTTTTTATCTAAAACCATCCTTTCATTTCAAACTCATCCAGGTCTTCATTAACTAACTCAAGATACGTCCTCTCCAGCTGACCTTCTATAGTGTTGAAATTTCATGTTTCATGTTATTAGTTTTATCCTTATTGCTCCAGTACTGGAGAAGAAAGATTTGCACCCTGAACATGTCTTGGCTGATCAGCTACATTGGGCAAAAGGGACAAAAATCCAGTTTACACTAGTGTTTCTCTGCTGCAAATGAGTTGAGTGGGACCATGTTGGAAGTGCAAAGTCTCTAGTTGTCTCTGACCAACCACAAGTGAGCTACACTACTTAAAACCTTAATTGTGGTCATGCAACCTAGAGTCAGTCTACTTAACAAACGTGCATCTGGGCTTTGTCGTTAGCATCTTCAACAAACAGCAACATCCGACTTGACGAGTTCCAACAACAGCTGGTAAACTAACTCTCTAAGCCTGCTTCTGTCTTAGAAGTGAAAGTGACTATTTGTCATTGTGAAACACAGCACAGAGTGAAACACAATAAAATGCAACCTCTGCTTTTCACCCATACACACTGTGCAGCAGGGTGCAGCTATTTAAAGCACCCGAGGAGCAGTGATGGGGACAGTACCTTGCTCAAAAGGTACCTCAGGGCAATGTGCTGGTTTGGAAGAAACATCACATCAAGCCACTACTAATAAAAACCATCTGTTTTTATATCTTATACATTCAAAATCTACATAAACAATTATCTTTAAAGAAGCAATACATTTCTTTTGATTTATGGCATCAATCTTTTTGGCAGCCCTAATACCATGCAATATCACTTTGGAATGTCTATTTTGAAGAATTAACAAATAACTTTGGTTACAGTCCATCAGAGAGATTGCAAAATAAATTACACATTAAAGAAAGTATAACTAGAGCCCAGTTTTTGCACAAAATCAACATAGGCATGGTCTGAACTGGATCAACCGCACAACATTACCCTGCAGGACACTGAGATGTCTTGATATCTTCACAGTCCTCTTCAAGCCATGACTTTTCTATAAAAAAATAAATAAATAAATAAAAAGATCATTAATAAATCTACTGACTTTTGTAGGCTGGAATGACACAATTGTGGATGCACAATTTGAGACTGAGAGCAGAAGGGCTGCAGCTGTGTTTCTCCAGCTGTGAAAAGACAAAGAAGAACACAATGTCTAGAAAGAAATGGTCATAGCTGGCCTACCATGTCCCCTAGATTAGTGCAGTATTAGCGAGATGGAGCATGTTTTTAGGTGTGGCTCTGATTTATGTGGAAAGTTTTGATTGGTATAGGATTCTGACTCACTTACACAATAACTCACTCTGTCTGACTCAGCCTCGGTCAATTAAGTTCCACTTTAGTCATTACATACATTTTCCTGCTTCTTAGTCACAGATAACCTACATTTCATTGCAGCCATTAAATGCAGGTTTAGCTTTTTCTGGATGTCCATTAATTAAGCTTTAAATGTTAAAATGTATTAAACAGATTATACAATAAAAAATATTTTTTTCATATATTCAGAAATATTACTTCCCATTCCATAGACAGAAGGCCAACAGGAAGCCTGCAGAAAGATGTCAACTGAGCACTAATAACTGATTCTATAGCAAACATGGGCACCTATAATGGTCAAACTTATGATCCCAGCTGGTATCATCTGCAAGTTCTTAACAGATCCCCAGGTCAGTTGTGCGCTAGTGAATCCCAGACCATTAGATTGCCCTGATGTACTCTTGAGCAAGGTACCGTCCCCGTCACTGCTCCCCAGGTACGGAATATGACTGCTCCCTGCTGCACGTGTGTGTATGGGTGAAATGTAGAGTTTGAATTTTGCTGCACTGTTCTGTGCCGTGTTTCACAATGACAAAAAAGTCACTTTCACTTTCAATGACAAAGTCACTTTCACTTCACTTTTCTTCATTACAAAAGCAAAGCAAAGTTTTTAAATATTTACCTGCTGACATGCATATAAAAGGATATATCATGATTCAGTCTTGTATTGGGATCAAAGCTGATCCAGGCAAGGTTTAATAGGTTGGCTGACAAATATATTAAGCTTGATCTAAATCTACTCCTTTGTTACTTCTTGTTTTTTTGGCCTTCTATTCATAAATCACTAGGAACACTATTTTCTGAGCTGATCAACTGCTGTCTACAGTGTGGACTAGTACCCATACCCATTCTTGCATAATGAGAGCTCAAACTTAGTTTTTGCTTTCACATATAACAACACATCCTTATCCTTTTTCCCAGAGACATTTTGAGCTTAATATTTGGCTTCAAATTTTATTTTTAGCTCCGAACTGAGTTTGGACCTTGGTGTCCTCATGGCTGGCTATGGCCCTGCCTGTAACACAAATAACGATTCGGTCTGAATAAATATTTGAATAAGCATCTTCACCTTCGCATATGCTGTGGTAGTTGGAACAGCAGTTGCCTTTTTGGTGGCAGTCTGCAGCACGAGAGCAAAAGCTGTGGACCAGTCTGTCCTCACCGCAACAAAATTTGGAGCATGTCCAGGTTTTTAAATATCAAAAATATTACAGAGGGCTATACTTTCAGTTTAGTTATGTCCATCCTGTATACATACTTTTCTTATGCCATTGTTTGCTGACTTAATGAGCTTATTTAAACAAACAAGCATTAAAGTGAAAAGTGAAAGTGACAACCCTCATCATTGTGAAACGCAGCACAGCACAACACAACGAAATTAAACCTCTGCATTTCACCCATATACACACATGCAGCAGGGGGCAGCTATTGAAAGCACCCGGGGAGCAGTGACAGGGAAGGTACCTTGCTCAAGGGTACCTCAGGGCAACTTACTGGTGAAGGAATCGAACCCACAATCTTCCGATCCGGGGCAACTCCCTAACCACTAGGCCACCACTGCCCCGCAGGCTGGCAGCTATTGAAAGCTGCCCGGGGAGCGTCATCAGGGACGGTACCTTGCTCAAGGATACCTCAGGGTAACCTACTGGTGAGGGAATCAAACCCACAGGCCACTGCCTCAAAAGACAAAATAAGCAGAATTATTTGGATAATGTATTAAAGTAAACAAAAGCATCTGGGCTATTTCTTTGAATAATGAAAATGATCAAGACTGTCTTAAAAAAAACAAAATATCTACCATGGAATAGTGCAGTTTCGCTAAATAAAATAAATAAACTAAAAGTAATATTTTTTATACACACACACACACACACACACACACTACATACCAATTTTTAATATTTTAAATGAAATTTTTAAAAGTATTACAGTAATTCATTACATACACTAATATCTTTGCTAATCGTATCACTGTTAAGGACAAACGGAAGTATGGAAGTGTGATTTCTGAAGAAAGGACATGTGACGTGCTCTACACACAACTCCTCATAGTCCAGACAGCAGCTGTCTTCCTTTACACACCCTGGGTCACAGTAGCACCTCTACTCCTCTGACCTGTCAGACATCTATTCTTACAACTGTTTACTGGAAAAAAGAAGACACGCTCATGGTTTAAGATTCAGGCAGACCAGGTATGTGGTGTGTGTATATATATATATATATATATATATATATCAGCTTCCCTTTAAACCCAATTTTAAATTTGAGTGAAACCTTTTGTTTGGATATCAGCTCCTGATTCCCAATAAAAATGCCTCTGGCTATAACTTGGAACTTGTAAGAGCATCCTGTGCAAATCTAGCCAAGAGTCTGGATGAGCTGGACCCACCAAAAGGAGATTTTGGAATTGAGGCCTGGCTGCTCACTGAACTTTAAAATCCCCGGTCTGTTTAAATTCAGCCTTCAGTGATCACAAGACTAGGATTTTGGTGACATCTATCCAAGACGTTATCTAACTGCCAAGAGACTGGGAAACAGAGCATTGAAAGCTTTTCCTGATCAACCACAACAGTCTGGTTTCACCATTTCCGGATGAAAAAGACTACGCTATGACCTCTCTGCCAAGCTTGCCTGGTGCTCAGGGAAATTGAAAAGAAAAAAAGCTCATTTAACACACCACAGGTATCAGATCCCACCACTGATATCCCCCCAAGCCTTGGCAATTCCCAAGGAGACTAAGCAAGAGCCCAACACTGTTGCTAATTCCTGAAAAGTATAGAATTTGTGTCACAATTACAATCCTACTATAACTGTGCTAAAAATATCGTCCCATAACCGATTTGAATACATGGCTGACAAAGACAGTTGAATCTGAGGCTCCAGTTACAAACCAGTAAAACTGACTGAGTAAAAGCTTCATCTATCAGACTGTCAGGACTCTCTCTCCCCTTTACAAAAAGTCAGGATAGTAATTCCCTGATCCCACCCCTACATGTCCAGTCAGCAACAGCTATGAATTTTATATATATGCATAAGCTTGAGTGACCTACAATCTGCACCAGCCTTAATACACAATATCATTCCATTATAAAATGCTTTTATCTACCCTTCCTGTGAATGACATTTTGCAAGAGATTTTATTGCTTTTTTTTTTTTTTTGTACATTTTTGCTCTTTATCAATCATTACAGTTTTCGTTGTTGGCCTGTGCCATGCTGTTGTGGTTTTTAGACTTTACACCTGTGATCTGAACGCCTCTCAACATGCATCTGGAGTGAGTTTGCATCTCACTTTCCCAACTCTGTGGACAAGCAAACATGGTTGTCATTGTTTATATATCTAAAAATATATATATAATTGCAAAAGTGAACGCCATGATTTTCTATTAAATGTTAAAATGACTAATTGTCATTGTGAAGCACAGCACACAGTGAAACACAACAAAATGCAGCCCCTGCTTTTCCCCACACACACATCATGCAGCAGTGGGCAGCTATTTAAAGTGCCCGGGGAGCAGTGATGGGGACGGTACCTTGCTCAAGGGTACCTCAGGGCAAACTACTGGTCTGGGATTCAAACCCACAACCTTCAGATCCTGGGGCCTAGTCCATAAACACTAGGCCACCACTGCCCCTCCTTATATCATCTTAGCCCAACATGAACACAGTTAGACTTACACTTATATGTGTAAATCTATACAGATTTACATATATATACCAGAACTTTTCTGCTTTTCAGATTGCACTAAACTTGATATGGAACAAAGCACCTGCAAGATCACAGAAGACACTTTTACAGATGCTGTATACTTGCCCTCACAAATTTCCTGGGTGCACTATCGGGCAGCAAATGTATGCAGTAAGTATGCCTTAGCAACTGGAAGAAATGTGTGAATGTCCCTGTTGGTGCTCTGTGATCTATGACCCCTTCTTATCTAAATTAGAACCCTGTAGCCTGTGAAACACAGTGGACTCTTTTAAACTGCTCCTGCAGAATCCAAATAACTTGACTTTTTCCCTTGTTGCTGTGGTTTTTGCCTCCATGTGGCATAATAGCTTTGAAACATTTAAAGATTGGTATGTGGATAAAATATTTACTTCCTTCTTTCAGTTGGCTCCAAAATCTGAGCTTCTTAAAACTCATCTCTTCAGATATTTTCAGATTTGTGATTTTTGAGGAAAGATTTTGCTAAGAGATTTTAAGAGAATATATTAAAATTATTAGGAAGACTTTGTTTCCATCTAAACAACCTTCTCACAAACTTCACACCACCTCATGATCTACTGGTTAGATCGCAGTGGGAGACTAGAGCTTAGGGATGATGAGTGGGATGAGGTTTTGGACAGAATCCATTTTTCTTCCAGCTGTGCCTGCCAGTCTCCAGCTTAGTGTATTCATTGAACCTAATAGTGTATTCTTAGTGTATTCAATAAACCTGACATTGTCTCTATATGACGCTTTATGCAAACAGGCTCCAGCTATGTTTTGCCCCACTTGATTGACCTTCAGAAAGTAAATTTCTCACTGGATTAAAAACAGTCATCTACCCAACAAACCTGGACAGGGAAGAGAGTGTTACACATTTGTTATCTATTATCTTTAGCATTTTTATTTCCATGGTTTCAAAGTGCATTTCAAGAATTCAGCTTTAACAGAACATTCAGAAAAATGCACTGCAAAGTCCAAAATACTGCTAAAAGAGGCCAAAGAACTTTTTCACATGTTAAAGAGAGCTGAGGTAGCTGAAAAAAATACAGCCCTGATGTACCAAGATCACAGGTTGAGCAGTTGGAGTCAGAGCCACTTTGAGGACCATTTACAGAAGATAATTCCACAGAACAACAATATGGTGACACTTAACTTTAATGGTCACATATTGAGTATTATCATTAAAAATAATACCAAATATGCACTTTGTAAAGAGCCCTTCCTGTATCAGCATGGCCATAAGTCCATAACTATGTGAGTTTAAAATGTGAGCTAGGTTTTCAATTCAACTCCAACTTCTGTTGTTACAGTTGTGAAGGATGGCAGCAAATCTTTTAATGAACAAAGTTTTGGAAGGGATGTTAAAAACAAAGCTCATAAGTGCAAAATAGCAGCATACTATACTTATAAACCCTAACCCTCATTACAATGAGCACCTTAGATACAGGATGGATTTGAGATTCCTATGTTCTGGTTAGTGGTGAAGTTCATTGCTTTATCTGACATTTGACTGAAACAATCCACATCAAAAACCTACCAAAACATGAAATTCTATTTTCAGAAGAGTACACACAGAACTACTTATGATTAAACATAATGACAGTTTTTGAATAAGGAACTGGATGAATTAGTGATGTGAAGTCACCATGTCAGGGAAAACTCATTTCCTCATTTTTTTTTCTTTTGAAAAAGTTAAAGACGGCAATAAAGTACACCACAGTCCAAATTCAGTTCAAAGTATTTGTGATGTCACAAAAAAAAGTCCCATGTTTAAATGGGATAATATCTTTAGGGTGAACAAATGTAACTCTAAAGGAACTCCAAAGGCGTCAGAACTGCTTCAGTCCAGACCTTCTTCAATAAAATCTTAAAGGCAAAGTATCAAACACAGCCTAGCAGATACTGAGAGGTTGGGAAAGGGTCATGTAGCAATGAAAAATGTCTGTTTCATCATAAAAACGTAATTCACTGAGAAAAGAAAAGGTCATAAACCTTCAGTTGCATAGAAACAATGGCATTCAATGGTGTATGTATGAGATTCAATGCAAATTTAGATGATAAATGCTTAATAATTACCATGAAAAAGGTCTCAACAAAGTGGAAGTTGCAACAACTCGAGTCCCCAATTATACCTTATGCAGGTTTACTAAACAAAGAAGTTCTCCCAAGCTGTCGTGGGCAGCGGTGGCCTAGTGTTTAGGGACTAGGCCCCATAATCAGATGATCATGGGTTTGAGTTCTGACCAGTATGTTGCCCTGACGTACCCTTGAGCAAGGTACCGTCTCCATCACTGCTCCCCGGGTGCTGGACGTAGCTGCCCCCTGCTACATTGTGTATATTGATTAAAAGCAGAGGATGCATTTTACTGTGGTTCACTGTAAGCTGTGCTGTGTTTCACAATGACAAATAGTCACTTTCACTTTTCACAAGGCTTTTGCAGGTGCAAATAAACAGAATGATTAGAATGAGAACCTAAAGGAAGCAAGTAGAAAATAAACCTGTTATAAATCTGGATTGTTTCAGCTGCTGAACAAAATAATACACTTAAGTATCATTTATTTTTGCTTAAACTCTAATTTAGTGGCATGAAGGGCTTTTTATAACAATGGGCCTGTAATGAATAGCCCAGGACATCAAAGATGTAGGAAGAGGAGTGATATAAACAAGCTGTGCAGTTTGGCACAAACTGGCAACCACCAACATTCTCTAGGTTAGTGGGCCCTTGGTTTTACCACACAAGCAGAGTTAAATCTAGATGTGTTAACCACTCTGTGCCTGCATTACTGCTGTTTGCACACAAAGTATTGCATGAACAATGAAGAAAAGGACACGTAGGCACAAATCTATTATTATGCCATTTGCCACAAGCTACAGGCAAACATATTTACAATATAGTCCTATTTGTCCCTTTCCTAGTGAAACTCTAGTGATAGTGACAAACCAAGACCAGAGCAGATGTTCACTAAACTAGCAGCTAATTTAAATAAAACGCATCTACAATTGTGTCAATACTGAAGGGAAGAGCTGCCTAAAGGCAGAAACCGTGACTCGACTCACACCCAACAGGACTTGACTTGCATGCAGTGACTTGAGACACATTTTAACCCACCTTGAGTGAATCAGGGCCATAGTGTACTCACTATCAGTCTAATTATATCAAATGCAGTGGCTGGCTAGAGGCTTGGGTTGGCTTCTTTAGACTATTTATAAATGTGTGAAAGTAACAGACAACCTGTTGAGTCCAGGTGTACAACAGATCCTATTTTAGTAAGAAACTGAAGAAGTAGCTACTGATAACAATAACTCAGTGGTACTATGACTACAAGCCAAATTATTGCTTGTTAATTGTATAAAAGTATTTTGCATGCTGATTTAAATAGTCTATGCTGTTGATGGTGATCAGGGCTAATAAAATAAAAATGTCCATAAAGTTTTGTTCATTTGCTAAAATACAGAACTTGACCTGTCCTCAGCAGCAAGGTTGAGTTGAAGGGTTGGTTCTGAGGCATGGAGTAAGCCTAGTTTGGCTTTAAGCTGCAGTGACCGTGATGAATAACCCTTATGCAGTGTAAGATTAGCGTCAGGGCAACCGGTTTGGGGAACCAGTCATATGTTAACACCTTTTGAGTTCAAAATAAGCAGCATCTAATGTTCAGAGGCATATATCCTCCATTTTTATGATCTTTAATTCCTGAGGACCAGCAGCCAGGAATAATACTGCTTATGTTTCATTGCGAATTGGTCTAGATACACCACTGCAGGCTGAATTGTTTGACATGTGTGTTGGTTTTTTTTTTGGCATCACAAAAACATTAAGGTTCAACGAACTTTGCTCAGGCCACAAGTTTCACGATTTTTGGAAATATGATTCCTTAAGACTTGAAGAGGAGACCAGCATCAACTCCATCCTCAAAAAAATGCCTTTGGGAGGCTCCGATGATGTTGTGTCAGTTCTACACTGCAGTAATTGAGTATTTCCTGTGCACATTTATCACAGTCTGGTTGGTGCATCTACATATGATGATGGTAACCAACTGGAACCAAAATATGATAAGTTCTGGGCTGGCCTGGGTCTGTTTGAAATGGAGATTGCATGTTTCCCCCAGGTCTTCATACTCCAGTTTCCTCCAACTTTCACAAAAAAAAACCAAAAAAAAAAACCTAAAAGTATATATATATATATATATATAGTTGGATAGTTGGATGGAATACACTCATTTGAAAACTACTATTTCAATGTACATGGACCTGTTCTACACGACATTAAATGAGACTAATTACGAATTATTTCTCCAACACAAAGTGAAAGTGAATAAGTGAAACACAACACAGCACTCAGGGAAACACAAGGAAATTCACCCTCAGATCTTTACCCATACATACAATGTGCAGCAGGGGGCACTAATTCAAAGTGCCCAGGGAGTAGTGATGCGGGCGGTACCTTGCTCAAGGATACCTCAGAGCAACCTATTGGTCTGGGATTCGAACCCATGGCCTGATGATCCTGGGGCCCGGATATTAGCTTAGAAAAGGGCATTACCTTTCACATCACAGTGTAGTTTCACGGTAAATACAACTGCTAGGATTACAGCCAATAATGATGAGATGAGAAGGACCTGTGGAGAAAAATAAAGAAAAAATGATTTAGCCCAAAGAAGTTAAACATAAAAATTAACAAATGAAGCAATAAAAACATTGGCATGAACAGAACATTATTTTATTGTGCTTTTATCTGGGTTGCTGATATGACACTGGTCATGAAATATCTACTTCAAAATTCAAACTCTGATAAGAGATTTATTTAGGATTTAGCATTAGGATCTGAAATGAAATTAGAGAAATCTGCCAGATGGTGGTGAATTAACCTAATGTAGGAGGGTCTTTCTTTTTTTGAGAATGCCTAGAGAGATTTTAATCCTTTAAAAAGAGAAATGTTCTTAGTTGCAAAGGGCAGCAGTGACCTAGTGGTTAGGGAGTTGGCCCCAGGATCAGAAGATCATGGGTTCGAATCTCAGACTGTTTTTAAATTCATAGTCTGCACCCAGTGAGTTCAAAACAGAACTAATTCTAATTTTTTCTCGGTTTTCCAAGATGGACAGCTGTACATCACCTGTACGGTGGACAGATCATGTATTTCCTGAAACGAAAGGGTGTCCACACAGGTCCATCAATTGCCATGAGGGTTTCCTGAACTCCAGACCATCGAGTTGTCTTAGTGGTTAGGGACTAGGCCCCAGTACCCGAAGGTCATTGGTTTGAATCCCAGACCAGTAGGTTGCCATGAGGTACCCTTGAGCAAGGTTATGGCCCCTTCACTGCTCCCCGGATGCTTTCAATAGCTGCCCCCTGCTGCACATGTGTGTGTGTGTGTGTGTGTGTGTGTATGGGTAAAAAGCAGAGGTGCAATCTCGTGGTGAACCCTTTGTTACACTTAATGTAAGAAAGGTTCACCCGAGACAAGGAACTTGTTGACTGCACATTATGAATGTGTAATAATGTAAATTCGGAAATTCGGAAATTCCAGGCCCAGTCAAACAATAAAGCAATTGCATATAATGGTTGTTGAACCTCCAGCTTTATGGCGATTTTGTACCACAGTCTAGAGACTGAATGAGAACGATGGTGTTGAATCAGCAAACTATTTATTCCACTTTGCACAGCAGAGGAGTGGAAGTTCACACAGAGATGTTAAAAGTGTCTTCCATCTATGACCAGACAGAGATTCGGCCTGACTAAGGTTTCTGCCAGCAGAGAAAGGATATCAGTCATAAGGCCTGGCTTATGTCAGGCACCCTGAGTCAGTAAACTGATAACTAACAATGGAGGAGAAGGGATTCTAAGTAATAAACCAGACACATTCATTTTTCCTTATTTACTTTAAAACGGAGTCACACATTCACAAGAGCTTAAAGTTACACAGAATTGAAACAAACTAGATGAATACTGTTAATTACTTACAGTCCAAACATGTGAAGCTCTAATGTTGCTTTCAGTTTGTCATTCAAATGTAGACGATTTAGTTATAGTAGGCCTTTGGGGCTTATTTTGATCTTAATAGCAACGCATAAATTATGTATATGTATGGTAAGGAGCTGGTGCTGGTGCTAAACACAGTTCAAAACAGAACTAATTCAAATTTTCTCTCTGTTTTCCAAGATGCACGGCTGTCCACCGTCCGTACGGTGGACAGATCATGTATTTCCTGAAAGGAAAGGGTGGACCGCACAAGTCCATCAATTGCCGTGAGGGTTTCCTGAACTCCAGACCACCATCAAGTTGTCCTATTGGTTATGGATTAAACCCCAAGAACAAGAACAAGAAGCGCTGAATCCCAGACCATTGGGTTGCCCTGAGGTATCTTTGAGTAAGGTATTGTCCCTATCACTGCTCCCCAGATGCTTTCAATAGCTTCCCCCTGCTGCACGTGTGTGTATGGGTAAAATGCAGGGGTGTAATTTCGTTGTGTGTGCTGTGCTGTGCTGTATTTTACAATGACAAGAGCAGTCACATTCACTTTCATTTCCTCCCGTTTCTAGGGAGTTTTTGCGTGCCGCCTTCAGCTTGCTCACGAAGGGTTCAGACCCATTCAGACCCAGATTCTGTAAAGCTGCATTGAGACCACAACAGTTGTAGAAAGTGCTATGTAAATAAAAGTGACCTGATTTGTTTAGCCAATTAAATCCCATTAATGTCCATCGATCATCTGAGCTAACCAGGGTCTTAACCAAATTGACAGTGAAGTGAAAGTGACTATTGTAATTGCAAAACACAGCACAGCACACAGTGAGCCACAACGAAATGCAACAACTGCTTTTAACTCACACACAACACACAGCAGGGGGTAGCTATGTCCAGCACCCAGAGAGAAGTGAAGGGGACGGTTCCTTGCTCAAGGTAAGTATAACTCGGATTTGAACCCACAGCCTTCTAGTCCTGGCACCAACTCCCGAAACACTAGGCCACCACTGCTCCAATATCCCAACAAAATGACCAAACACATCTGGATCAGACTTCCAAAACACAGGCTATCAATTGCATGATACTGATTCCTGCCTCGACCCTATCCATAAGAAAAACAGAAGACATCTAAACTGAACGTACATCTGCCTTAAATACAGATACCATACATTTTTTCAAGCATTCCATCATGACTGAGGTTAAAGCCACAGGGCTAGATACACTATCTCCATCGGACAAGGGCTTTTTTTTCATACACACATGACATTTCTTTCCACAACGCAATGCGTAAATCCAAAGGTCACTGCTCTTTAGTGACCTTTTCAGCTAAACAAAAATGCCTAATGTCCAATATGGCACATTCTTTTATACCCCCCAAAGTTTTCCTTAAATCTGCACAAAAACACCAATTCGTTAGCTTGAGGCAGAACTTTAGATCTGATGTGATGTTTTCCATTGGTTATGACTTTCATAGACTCTAAATCCTTTCAGAGCTTCCTGTTGCTGATCCTTAGTTTGGACTTTCTTATTCTGCTATAAACTAACCAAGCTCACTGAACAATAAAGCAAGGGTAAATATTGCAACATTGCCACATAACACTGACACACTCATGCCATAAACGTCATGGCAGACGTCACATACTTTAAAGTTTAACATCTCTAGCGTTACTTCTTAAACAATATGAGGAAGTACATCAACATGGAACCCATCCAACATGTGGGCTGACAGCTGAATGTGGAAGCAAGAGCAAGCAGGTGGATGAGCTTTGTGAAAGCAAACAAAACGAAGACTTCAGTTTCTCATGAAGATCAGCTTTCTCAACTCTGCAGTCATCCTCATTTCCAATTACCTCATTTCTAAGTAAACTACACTCAGCACAGATTGTCCTGAACTGCAGTCAAGCGAACAAGAATTATTTGTCATTGTGAAACATCAAAAAGCACATGCTGAACCACGATGAAACCCAACCCCTGCTTTTAACTCATACACACATATACAGCAGTGGATAGCCAGATCCAGGGCAGGGGCAGCAGTGATGGGGGCGGTACCTTGCTCAAGGGTACGTCAGGGCAACTTACTGGTCTCCAATTCAAACCTGGCTGATCCTGGGACCTATCCTGGGGCTTCAATCACTGCATTGGCCAGGAATCAGACGCAGTGTCTCCCAAGTGTCAAGCAAGAACTCGATCACTGAACCACCAATGCAGAGGACCTCAATATTGGAACAATGCATCAAGGAGAATACTGAAAATGCTATTAATAATGATGTCTGATTGTGTATGAAAACCAAAGTTCAGAACCAGCACCAATCGACAACCCACTAGCCACTCCCCAGTTGGTTATGCCAGGACTGGATACTGTGATGACTTTCCTCATTCCTCTTGTTTTTCCAAAAAATGTGAAGCAAAAGAAATGCCAATAAGAAAAAAAAGAAAAAGAAGAAAAAATGCCAATAAGACTGAGGGTTTTATTGCAGCCCCATAAAATACTCAAGTCAGACATGGGTGTGTTCATCCTTATCATTTATGTTTATAATGATATATGTATCATTCTCAGCATTTACTGTATGTACATGCAGCATGAACATAACCCAGCCACTAGGGATGCACAAGCCAGTGTATTTCTTGGTGCCGGTCCCAAACCCGGATAAATGGGCAGGGGGACGTCAGAAAGGGCATCTGGTCTAAAACCTTTGCCAAATCAATATGGGGAAAATGAAACAGACTTCCATACCGGATTAGTCAAGGCTTGGGTTAACCATGATGGCCAGCAGTGCTGTTAGCCTAAAGGATGAAGATGGAAATTGGGCTACCGTTGACCAAAGAAGAAGAAGAGGAGGAGGAAGGCTTTTCCAGAGGAAGGAGGAAAGAAAGAAGTGTAGGAGAGTGGAAGCGATGGTAGGAACTCTGAATGTTAGCAGTATGACTGGTAAAGGTAGAGAATGAGCTGATATGATGATATGATGAGGAGAGAAGGAGGGTTGATATTTTGTGTGTGCAAGATGGAACATTTTTTGGATGGAAGGGTAGTAAGGCCAGGTGTATTGGAGGTGGGTTTAAATTGTTCTACCATGGTGTGGATGGAAGGACGAATGGATTTATCCTGAAGGAAGAGTATGTGAAGAGTGTTTTGGAGGTGAAGAGGGTGTCAGATAGGGTGATCACTCTGAAAGCTGAAGGTATGATAATGAATGTTGCTAATGCTTATGCCCCACAAGCTGGTTGTGAGACTGCACTGTGTATATGGTTGAAATGACAACAAAATAACTACTTGAGCTTGAACTTGCACATGAGATAGAGGAGAAAGAAGAAGGAGGAAGAAACAGAGGACAGGAAGAAACATTTACATTTACGGCATTTAGCAGACACTCTTATCCAGAGCGACTTACAACCTTGCATTGTTTCCACATATGTTTGTCATTGTGAAAAACAGCACACAGTGAGCCACAACAAAATGCAATCTCAGTTTTTCTCCCATACACACTTTGCAGCAGGGGGCAGCAATTTAAAGCACCTGGGGAGCAGTGATGGGAACAGTATCTTACTCAAGGGTACCTAAGGGCAATCTACAGGTCTGTGATTCAAACCCATGACCTTCCAAAGCTGGGACCTAGTCCCAAATCATTAGGCCACTGCTGCATTATTTTCTAGTGAAAATAATGAACATGTACCCCTTTTGTTTTTTTCTTACACATCATGTTACATCTGTGATGGGCTGGCAACCTGTCCAGGGTGTGTCTCCCCATCATTCACCCTGTGAGCGCTGGGTTGGACTCCAGCACTCCCCCGTGACCCTGTTTGAGACAAGCGGCAGGAAATGCCTGCCTGCCTGCCTGCCTGTTACATCACATGTGCTCTGCACCGATAAGTAAGCAAGTTGTCATCTATCTGTGCACCAAAGTTCACTTTGGCTGAAATCGGTCTTGATGTTGGTGCAATGATTAAACGATTCAATGATTCATTTAAATAATGAATAATTCAGATATTTAGGCTAAAGTGTAGATATTAAAAGTAAAAGGAGGTCAGGAAAATAAATACTCAGGTACAGATACCTGAAAATTCTACCCAAGTACAATAACAAACTGTTCCCAACTTCCCACCTCCGTGTCTCCCCAATTTGCAGCCATGGTTTATACACTAGTGATGAACACCACACTGTTAACATCTGATAATATTTCAGTCCAGCAAAGTGTGTGGTTGACCTACTGACCACATTTTTTTTTGCTGACTCCACAGCTTTAACTGAACCGTGAAACAGTTTTTGGCAGTCATGAGAGTTTCTCAGAGTGGCACAGTCCTGCTCACTTTTTTTCCTTGCTTGGTCTCTTACTACAGATGCATGATGATGATGATATGACGATACTTCAAAGTCCGCCACCAAGCCTGTAATTATATCAGTGCACACATCAGCTGCACAAAGTAAAGAAAGGGAAGCCTCTTATTTGTGGCACGTGCCATGAGCATCAAAAGACAGCATCTGCTTCATTATCAGAGAGAGAAAGAGAGAGGGCGAGAGAGAGAGAGAGAGAGAGAGCGAGAGAGAGAGAGAACAGCAACTGGACGACTACTTAGTCTCAACTTTTTGAGTGAGATACAAGAAATAGACCTAACCCTTCTCCCAAGGAGGCTCCCGTACTCATTGGCTAAAGGGCTCAAATTACATTTAATATCATGGAGATTCCCCACCAACCCCCTGCGGACAAAGTTCCAATTTTCCTACCCAACATCCTCCACGACATTTACCTGGTCTACAGTATTACTAACTACTTCCCCAGGTCAGCAAGCATTTAAAATCTCGACTAGGGTGGTGAGAAACATCCCCAAAAATAGTTTTCACAACATGGAATGGCAGTCATTCTAAAACTTTTATATTTATGTACTAGTCCTAAAGTATAGGAAAAAGGTGCCGTTAAAGTGATGTCATGCAAAAGTGTCATGTACATCTACATTTACGGCATTTAGCAGACGCTCTTATCCATAGCAACTTCCATGTCCTAATTACAGGGACAGTAAGGGTCTTGTTCAGGGACCCAATGGTGGTAGTGCCAGAGGTGGGATTTGAACCTGGGACCTCTTGAGCCACAGGTCCATAGGCAAGCATCCTACCACTGGACCAGCGCCACCCCATTGCTCATGTAGAAATGAACGATGAATGTTGGATACATTACAACTGGACCTCAGGGGAAAACCTAATATTTAAATACAACGAAGAAAGCAGCCTCTTTTAATCCACATATGAGTCATAAGTATATTTTAGGACTTCACCCACAGCTCCTTTCTCACCTTCCCCTCTAATAAACTGTTTAAAGAGCACTAAACACTGGATTACATCAAAAGTTTCTAAGTTAAACAAAGACCATGTTGTTAAGATTCCTGAGCTGCCAGCTTCCAGAGCAACTCCCTCCCTATCATTTAAAACTGACTGTGCGCTCTTCTGCCAGACCCAAATAAATTACACAAGCATACCAGCCTTCTTTTACTGCCTTTCAGCTTTTTTTATTTTTTTATCTCTTTTCTTTTCACTCTCTCAGCTTTCACACTTCAGAAGTGCTCACCCACTTGCACATGAAAACATTTACGTTTATGGCATTTAGCAGACGCTTTTATCCAGAGTGACTTCCAACTCCTGATTACAGGGACAGCCTCCCCAGAGCAACCTGTGTTTAAGGGATTTGCTCTGGAACCCAAAGAAGAAGTGTTGAAGGTGGCATTCAACCCGGCGACCTCTTGGCCCATAGACAAGAATCCTACCACTAGACCACCACCGGTGATGAAAAACACAGTAATTCAGTTTTTAGTTCTCCCCCTTAAATCCTTTAATCCTGCCAGCAATAATGCATCATAACTCATTCTGTTTGATTATATTAGTATTCGGTTATCTAGTATTATTTGGACAATGAATCATGTAATAAAATCGCGACAGATGATATAAATACTATTATTACCTTGTTACAATGAGATCATGTCACGAGCTGGGATAAACAGTTCACAAAGATGATTTATGGGAAGCAAGAAAAACTAGGTAAGCATAAGGATCAGAAAGTCTTTTAAGGGTCAGAATGTAACGGTTAGTTAACTGGATCAGAGCATCTGCAAAACACCATGTCCTGATGGGCTCACTGATACACACATGACCACACTGAACCTGTCCACTGCCTATAACACGCATGTGAGCATCAGAACTGGATCACAGAGAAGTGGAAGAAGGTGGCCTGGTCTGCAGAATGAACAGCAGGGGTGAATGTGTTGTTTACATGGAGAAGAGATGCACTATGGGGAGCAGATAATACAGCAAAGGAATTCTGAAGCTCTGGCCAATGTTCTACACAATGCAAACCTTCTTCAGAAACTTTCTGAGGAACATGACAAAGATTCAAATTTTAACCTAGTCTCCAAATTCAAAAATCTTAGAAAACTAGGGTACATTTTTGCTCTTCCCTGGGCTGAGTTGGACAAACCATGGTGAGCACCCCCTCATCCACATCATCTGCTGCAAACATCTTGATGCCACATATCCAGCACACCTTCAGTGGTTTTGTGGAGTTAATAGCTCGATCTAGAGCCGTTTTGATGGTATGAGGAGGGCCTACACAATATTATGCAGGCAGTTTTGATGTTACGGCATTTGTGAGATTTCCTCCCTTTAAATGACATTTATTTTACATTCTACATTTTTGATTTTCTTTAACTGGCTTTATATAAAATGTCTACATGCTTACATGCCCAGTTATGAATTGCACCTTAAGTGGGATAAGAAAGTACCCCCCCTTGTGGAGAATGTTAAGACTGCATAACACGACTTTATAAAGCCCCACAGACACCCTGTTAAACCCTCAAATTGAGAAGATAATATCTAAACATAACATTGTAAATCTCAGCTAAGATTTCTGCAGTTTATGCCATCAGTTTCAGTCGAGTAATGAAGAGTGCATCCAATCTGCTGCTGCTTGATTCCTCACACAAACCCACTTTCTGGCTTCCAGTTAGAGTTATTCCATTATGTGGATTTACTGTGGATATATGGTTCTTCTTAAGTATTTAAATTTTTTTCACACTAAATTTTTCTACCTGCTTGTCCACCCTGTTTTTGAGATATCGGCACTGTTCCAGCTCTGATACGATCACTCTTCTTCTTCCTTCGGCTGCTCCCGCTTAGGAGTCACCACAGTGGATCATCCGTTTTTCATTTCTTCCTGTCCTCTGCACCTTCTTCCTTCAAACTGACCACGTGCATGTCCTCTCTCACCACGTCCATAAACCACCTCTTTACCTCTGGCAGCTCTGAAATGATAATTCTATAGTTCTTTAATGCACCTGTATTTTGATGAAAGACTGATCGCACAATTTAATCATTATCATTATTTTATTAGTCTTTTTTTTGGCCATCTGGGTCTGCCAACTCATAAAAGTGCAGTTGTGCCCTTAGTTGTGCTTAAAAGAAGCATGTGTTTGTAATTATGTGTGTGTGTGTGTGTGCGTGTGTGCGTGCATGTGTGCGCGTTGGGGGAGTTGCTTTCAAAAAAAAATTCAGGCCCATTTGGAAGGGTCCCTAATGAACCCCACAGGGCATTTTCTTAAAGCATCTCTAGGTTCACCTCGTTCTTTTAAATCAAAACCTTCTCAAAATCACTCTTCTCAGAAGACTTCCTGTGGCTGCAGAGCTTTCATTGGCACTACCCCCAAACTCTGGAATGCATTACCTCAACACCTACAAGATGCAAACACTCAATTGTCTCATTCAAGTTTAAACTCATGCTTCCTCTCTTGAACGCAAGTCTCTTGTCAGCCTTCTCTTCTAACCATCCTTGCTTCCTTCTAAGACTGAAGCAGCCTTTGATGTTCAGGATGAGTTTAACCCAGAACACAAAACAGCAGGACATATACTATGGTGCTAATTCTGAATCAAAAAATCTTCACTGTTGGGACCCCGAACCCTTGCTCGTTGCTAACTGACTGTATTCTTATTCATTCTACAATACACGGTGTACTGGCCAATGGGAAAACATAAGCCTTTGTCTATGGCATGACAATCACTTTCCAGTATAAATCCACCCAAACAAACTCACATCAGTGTGACTGAATATGAGAAATCCTGAAAAGCAGGCAGGGTTAGTTGTTCAATACAAAGATGGCAATATAGGTGAAGTGGAACCACAGAACCTTTTCACAGCACAATGAAATCCAACCAGCAGCCGGGGGCAGCTATTTACAGTGCCTGGGGAGCTGTGACGGGGACGATACCTTTTCATTTATGTTACAAAATGAATGAATTAAATACCATAACATACTTGTGATATTATATATCAAAGTGGGCTCCCGTTTGTAGTGCTTCTTGAGTTTGGCCAATCAGAACAGAGCTCATTTCCATACACTCTTAAAGGCACAGTAACTAAAATCAATAGAAGGTAAGACTGCTTGATTTAAATGGAAAAAAAAGACTTTGGGCCATCAAGTGATCTGCTTTTGACTGGACTTTATTTAAATACGTTTAATAAAATCCCCCTTTCACCTCTCTGTTGGAGGTGAAAACACTGCGCTGAACTTTGAGACTATCACTAAAAGGATAGAAAAAGGGGGGGGGGGGGGGGAGTAGAAGGTGGTGCTGATCACTCACCCCGGCAATGATCTTCATTTTTTTACGGGACGTCCCGTTCCTCGCGCAGCTCTGCTTCTGCGCCTCTGTCCCGAGCAGCGTGGGGGCAGCGCGGCCGGCCCCTCTCTGCTGCTCCTCTGCCATCTCCATGATCTACTCCTCACTGCACACACACAGCACCAACACTCCTCCACACGGACTCCCCAGATCTGGGATCGCTGTTCAGCTAAGGACCACCCTCTTCTGATGACGTCTAGTGGGCATGCCTTCATTCCCCCTCCTAATTTGGGTTTCTCAGTTCAGCTAGAAGTTCAGAGGTCACACTGCACACAGCTGAAGTGACTTCACACTGCAGCCGCAACACCTATCAAGTCATTCCGGCATTAAACACACACACACACACGCGCGCGCGCGCACAAGCATATCAGTGTCCTGCTGATATGCATTCTAGAGGCATCTGAGGACAAGACTGTATCACACACACACACACACACACACACACACACACACACACACACACAGTACAACCAGTGAAATGTAATCCAAGAGTCTGCAAAGACACAACAAAATAAATAAATAAAATAATAAGTAAAATAATAAAATAAGGTAATCAAATAAACAAAAGTGAATATGGAAAATGAGTAACACAGAATACACAACAGACAGTTATCACAGCGTAGGAAGACTATGTTATGATGCCGTCTGCTGTTTCTGTGTACCTACATTTAGGGCTGCTCCATTACGGCGAAAATCCTGATCATTGCGGTCAATATTGAAATCATGATTATTGAACTTTATTGAACATATTGATTGTTCATTGTGATAGGACCAGCAGTGACCTAGTGGTTAGGGTTGGCAACCAGGCCAGTTCCTTTGTTCCAGTACTCCACATGTAACCAAAAAAAACTTTTTTTTTTTTTTTTCTGGGACCAGACAAACTGTTACACCATATAGATTGCATACTTGGGCAGTGGTGTCCTTGTGTTTAGGGACGAGACCCCTGGATCATGAGGTCATGGGTTCAAATCCCAGACCTTTTGGTTGCCCTAAGGTAAGGTACCGTCCCCATCGCTGCTCCCCAGGTGCTTTAAATAGCTGCCCCCTGCTGGATGGTGTGTATGGGTGAGTGCTATGACAAATAGAGTCACTTTCACTTCACTTTCACTAACTTTGGACAGTTATATAATGTTCATGTTAACTTGCCTGTTTAACCTGAGTTGTTTACTTTTTTTGTACTTTTGTACTTTTTTCCCCTTTTGCATTCAAAATCCAATACAATGACAAATAGTCACTTTCACTTCTAATGCATTCCCTGCTGGCTGTTATAACAGACTCTGGCACTGTGCATGTACAGTAATAATGCACGGTCTGCATGCTTAGAAATAATGTTGCTGTTTCCTACAATATGCTGCAACCTACATACAGTAATAATGCTCAGTGCACTTTATTCATGCTTTTATTTCTCCCATCTGCCAGGAATGCTGATGTTAGAAAAATGCCTTTGATGCTTAAGATGTCATCTAGCCTTAACTAGCCTATACTCGAGCCTGTACTATAACCCTAGAATATAACCTATAGAATAATAAACCTTTTTAATAAAAATCTAGCCTTAACTAGCTTATACTCTATTCAACTTATAGAATAATATAACACTTTACTGTATGACAGTGCTCATGAAGCTTTTTGACAGCTTACATTAATATTTATCAAGGTTTATTCCAATAAAGTGATGTTTGGGCAGTGGCCTAGTGGTTAGAGACTTGGAATCCCAGATCATTGGGTTGACCTGAGGTACCGTCCCCATCACTGCTCTTTAAATAGCTGCCCCCTGCTGCACGGTGTGTATGGGTTAAATACAGAGGTTAAATACTTACCTGGCAGTGGAGATGTCAAGATCAGGAAGGTGCTTCAACCAGGGTGAGGCTCAGCCATTGCACTCTGGTGGTGCTGACAGGGCAGTGGTGGCCTAGTAGTTAGGGAGTTGGAACCTGGATTAGAAGATTGTGGGTTTGAATCCCTGGCCAATAGGTTGCCCTGAGGCACCCTTGAGCAAGGCACCATCCCTGTCACTGCTCCCCGGGTGCTTTCAATAGCTGCCCCCTGCTGCATGTATTTGCATGTGGGTTAAATGCAGAAGTGTAATTTTGTTGTGGTTCACTGCGTGCTGTGCTGTGTACTCACAATGACAGGTATAGTCACTTTCACTTCCCTTCAATTTTGTTGTGGTTCGCCATGTGCTGTGCCGTGTTTCACAATAACAAAAATAGTCACTTTCACTTCTTGTTACTAGGGCTACTTTCATCACTTTCCCCCCAGGAGGTGTGACAATGAAGGACACTTTGCCTTTAGAAATGTCTACAGTGGTTTTGAAGAGATAAATAGGCAGGGCATGTTCACATATCAATGTTAAAAGCACTGGTAACAGACACAGCCCTGTGCATTCTGAAAGATAAAGACAGCTTGGAAAATTCAGAGAAAAAATTCTGAGAATTATTTCTGTTTTTGGGAAATGTTCTCACATGAAATACAAAAAAAAACAAAAAAACATAGAGAATATTTAAGGAAATCTTTCCAGGAACTGTCTTGACAAGGAAAGCATCCTTAAATGAAAACACATCATTTGCACATATTGCTGCATCTGTCTGCTGGAACGGCAATAATTTCTTGCCCTGCACTTTGAAGAGGTCTTTCTAGGAAAATGCATGACTTTTTTCAGCCTCATTGTGGTCTTTCAGCCGCAAATGTCAGTTTGGAGCTGACTAGTGTTGGGCTATGAAGACATTTTGTTAGAATTTTGTTTTCTGTATGCTCACAAGCAGCTCCCAATAAATGAATACATTTAGAAGTTTCTTTCTTCTTTATTTTCAACTTTTGCGTTCACTCATTTCACACACTTTGAGCCAGCTGTAGAAAGCTGCCTAAAGTGTGAGATATCAGCTTAATCTTTGGACGTTTACATGCATCATCAAGAGGAAACCACACTGCTTCCTGCAGCTTCAGTGCTATGTTTTTACAAATTCACATTAACACAAGTGTGTAACCTAAAACATAAAAGAGGATCTTAAAAAGGAAAAAAAAGAAACACATGTATTTCTGTGTAATCCGTTATAACCAAGAAATGCTGGTAACAGCAGTGGTGACAGGAAGCAGAATGTAGAAACACGAACCCTTTAAGGCCTAACACAAGGCAAAGCACGGTGAGCTTATAACATTAAGGACTTATAACGACCTTTTATGCATTGCAGTCATCTGAATTGTTTTTAAATATGGAGGAAAAAAATACAAAGCAGTTGAAACATAAAAATGGAATGGAACTGAATGCAATTAAAAACGCAAATTTTTAAAAGGAAATAATTAAACAATATAAAAACAATACATGTAACAGAAGAAATGAAATATTAAAATTAAAAGCAGATTAAAAATAAATCAGGATAAGATTTAGGTGCAGGAATTCAGGTGCAGGATAGAAATAAAACAGAACAAGCAGTGTGTTAAGCTGAACTAGAAGATCAGTCGAACTGAAGTGTCTCGTATTGGAGCTTTTTTAATGAATAAGCAGCATCTCTGTGTCTAGTCTTCACCTTATGTCTAACAATCTTGGGGTTTAGATGGTCTTATATTGCACCATATCAGACAGATACTCGGAGCCCAGCACTAGTACTTTAAATTCTGCTTAAGTGTCTTTTGTAGGTCCAGTTAAAACACCATCGTGGTAATTAATCCTAAAATTAAAGCATGGATGAGTTCTTCATATTTGGTTTAGTATGAAAACTGCTCATCTCTAATCTTGATTCCAGACCAGTAGATTGCCCAGAGGCACCCTTGAGCAAGATATCGTCCCCTTCACTGCTCCCCGGGCACTTTAAGTAGATGCCCCGCAGCTGCACGGTGTGTATGGGTGAAAAGCAGAGGTTGAATTTTGTTGGGGCTCACTGTGTGCTGTGTCCCGCTTCTCTATGACAAACTAGTCACTTTCACTTCCACTTGATGTGACTGTAAAATTCAGGATCAGAGTCTTAGTACACCAAGGTTACTGCCTGTTTCTATGGATGTTAGGGGTTGATTATAGATAGCTTTGCCATTTCTGTTTAACCTGTTTCATCTTAATTACTGACCGATTTATCTGACATTCAATTAGTGATGTCCTCAAAGTACTGACAAAGAGAGTCAAAGGGGGCGTTGTTATTTAAAGAGAAGGCTGGATCAGTCTGAGTATTACACTCTAAATCAGAAATAGTCATCTGGAAAAATCTTAAGGCCTCCACATAGCCGGCATTCTGAAATATATTTTAGATTTTCAGTACCCGTCGCGAAGATTAGGTACACTGTGTAGTGTACCTAACCTTCTCTCCATTTATTCTCCATAGGTCATACTTTAGCTCTTAGGTATGCTGTGCAATTCCTGATTGTAGTCCATGTGTTTCTATGCCTTTGTTAGCGACTGTCATGGGTCAGGACTGCACAAGACCACCAGGACATTGGTGGGGGATTATGGTGGATTATTTTTAACAGTGACTGACATGGCAGTGGAATGTTAGAGTGTGTTAGTGTGTGTGTGTGTGTGTGTGTGTGTGTGTGTGTGTGTGTGTGTTTGTGTGTATGTACCACACATGGCAGTGCTGCTAGGGTTTTGTTTTTGATTGTGAGTGGTTAATAGGAGACAAAAGATTTACATTGATTTACATTGGGTATCAGTGCTAATAGTGCAAAATACTGGAAGGGATATCACAGGAAATGAGAGAGTCAAATCGATTCAGCAAATCCAGCTTAACATGTGCATGCCCGTGCTATCCTGTGAGCATGGATGATGCTTCATTTAAACTTTCAAGGTTGAATCACTTTATACAGGGTTTCTTGGTGATAATGCCCTCGCATGCTGGAACACAAGCCTGTGCATCTGAAACCCTGTTTTTTTTTTCTTTTTTTTTTTCAATGTCAGTGGTGCAAAACTTTAAACAATTTACACTTCACTGCTTCTTCACCTCTTGCTAAATTTTTATTATGTACATAATGAACAGGCTACTTCTGCCAGCCAACTTTTAGCCAAATGAACTAAAACAAACCCAAACAAAAACAAGAACATACACACACTTGTATTGCTATTCACAACTGGAACTGGATGATTTTGCTGGGCCAAAAATGTCCCGGGATGTCCATGATTTGTGTCTGGGCCTGTTTTTCCCATTTAAGTCTCTGAAAGTTCATTTCAGATAAAGCTATACACCTTCCACCAAGTTTACCCCTCACTGTTCACTGTTATTTATCCAGTTTCCCAGAAGCCATCTAGTTTTAGATGTTGTTCAGTTCAGCTTTAATGTTTGAGATTTTTCATGAATCTGTGTTGCTGAATTTGTATTATAATTGGAATTCAAATATTTGAACAGAAAATGAAAAATAGACACATATTGATCATAATATGCCCATTATTGTGCATCATCAGCTATTTAACAGTTTTGTTCTTTAATAATGGAAAAACTACTATTATTATTATTATTATTATTATTATTATTATTATAAAGGTTACCCATTGCAGAATACAGCACTGAATTTCACTTTATAAGTATAAAATTACACCAAATGACCACTGTGATGACAATGCTCCAACTGCATGTCCACTTTCCCACACTGGGCTGAACCCTTATTCCCTTCTCCGTGGAATTTAGAGGAACACTCCTTCAAGCATGCTTGTCTGACAAATAGCCCATTGGTATTCATCACTAAAGCACCATACTATACTGAACAATTTGCATGCAGAGGCCAACATTTCACAACTTCTTATACAGTAACCTGGGTTTATGGCTGTTGAAGGCAGATTCTGACTAGAGCAAGGATATTTGAGGTTATTATTATTATTATTATTATTATTTGAGGATATATTCTTTACTTTATTATATTGCAGCTTTTACAGAGAATCATGTTCACAGTGCTCTGAAAAAGTCTAGAGCCACCCCTGCTTTTTTCATATTTTGCTACCAAAGAGCAAGACTTTCTTGCATTTTTAATGTGCAGTTGAGGATTAGTTCTGCAGGTTTCCTGAAGAACGGTTCCCCGTACCTGACCAGTTTCAGAGGTTTGTTTCTGGCCACACAGTGACCTAAGTATGAATAAGTCATGGCTGATTATTAATTTTGCAGCCTAATTGAGGCCTATAAGCTTGGACTAGTTCTATTCAACTAGGGTTAAACAAAACCATGCTCTGACAGTTTATTAGCTCACTTGGTGATCCCTTCGAATAGCATAACAAAAATGATTGCTTTTACAGCCATTTTTTTTTAAAGACTTGGTGAAAAATATAAAACTGGGGCTTGCAGGTGTGAGTATACGTCCAATGGCTTTGGATGCCGTTGAACCAGAGATTTTATTACTGACGTTTTGTGTTTTAGAATGTTCAGCTTGATGATAAGAGACCAGGCTTTATAGGGTTACTTCATAAAGTTCAACAACTAATACTTCATTGCATTTTTAAGGTTTTGTTTATCTGCTGTTTTAAGTGTTCTGTGATCCTCACTGTGTGTAGAGATAGAGAAATCCACCTGAGACAAGCAGTCCTCTGTCTCCCTCTAGTGAACGAGTGACTTTGCTCTGAAGGTGCTGAAACAGAAGCATGAAACCCCTAACCCTAGCATACAGTTCCAGAAATGTACTCTTTAAATCAGGCTATTTTAATGACACAGCCCCTAGGGATGCACAAGCCAGTGCATTTCTTTGTGCCGGTCTCACATATTGGGTATAGCTGCTTTTCATTTCTTGGCCAGGGAAAGGCAAATCATCATAGTTTTATTGCAGAGGGCTCATATCACCTGACCACCTTTATGCAAGGGTTAGGTTGCATCTTCAAAATTGAAACTTGCCATTTAAAACTACAACTGGGACCAACTGGCAGTCAATTTTATGTTGATTATCATCCAACTTCATTTATGAACAGCAGGGGGTGCAAAAGACTGATAAGAAATAAAAGTGTGCTAGGAGACTTTGACAGTAAATTTGTCATTGTATCATTTTGGACACACACACACACACACACACGTATATAATGACTAATATATAATGTAGAGTAAGAATATAACAGCAGGCAAGTTACAGGCAGGTAGAATATACATGGATATATCAGAGTTATTAAGGACAATTAAAAGCTCTTGTAGTATGTCCTGCGTAAGAAGTTTAAAACTCCCCTTGAGTCTCTGTTTTGGCCTTAAAATCCCTGCTGTTTTTGGCTAATTTCTACAAGTCAAACAAAGTTACAGGGGTGAGTTGGGCCTCTAATGATCCTAGTTGCTCTGGTGTTGCTCATCCCTGATCTTCTGGTATAAATGTCTTATGGTAATGATGACAGGGTGCCACATTCTCCATTTTTTTCACTCTATGGAGAGAATGATATTCATAGACACAGCAATACCCAATGCAAGAGGAGACTTACTGTATCAACCCTTTCCACAGCACCAGAGTAAAAAGACCTGTGAAGAAATGACTCCAGATGTTCACATCTAGCTACTCACCCTGTCTTCTGCAGCCCTGTTGATGTTGAGGGTGGAGAAGGACCACAGCTGATTTCTGCCAGTCCACCACCAGCCACTTGTTTTTTTTTTAAGTTTGATGTCAGTTTTCCTATCTCTACTGTGCATGGTTCTCCACCTCCTTCATGTTTGCTACACAGTCATGGGTGTACAGCCATGGCCAAATGTTTTGAGAATGACACTCATATTGGTTTTCACAAATGTTTGCTGCTTCAGTGATTTTAGATCTTTTTGTCAGATGTATCTATGGTAACTGAAGTACAATTACAAGCATTTCGTAAGTTTCAGACTTTAATTGACAATTACATGTAGTTTATGCAAGTTTATATTTGCATTGTTGGTCCTTCTTTTTCAAGATCTCTGTAATTCGCCCTGACATGCTGTCAATCAACTTCTGGGCCAAATCCTGGCTGATGGAGCCCATTGTTGCTTAATCAGTGATTAAGTTTGTCAGAATTTGTGGGTTTGTTTTATCACTTACCTTTTGAGGATTGATCTCAAATTCTCAAAGGGCTTAATGTCTGGGGGGTTTCCTTGCCATGGACCCAAAACCTCAATTTTGTTCCCTGAGCCATTTTGTTATCACTTTTGCCATTTTGCACAGTGCTCCATCTTGCTGGAAAAAATATTGTTCTTCACCAAACTGTTCTTAGATGGTTGGGAGAAGTTGCTGAATATATTAGAGGGGCAACTGAGGTTAGATGTTTTGGAGACAAAGTTAGAGAAGCAAGGTTGCATTGGTTTGGACATGTCAAGAGAAGGATTATATTGGAAGGAGGATGTTGAGGATGGGGCTGCCAGGAAAGAGGAAAAAAGGAAAACAAAGAGGAGGTTTATGGATGTGGTGAGAGAGCACATGTAGGTGACTGAATTGAAAGATTTGAAGATGTAGTGGACCAGAAGACATGGATTCAAGACTGCAGTGACCACTAAACAGGAGTAGCTGAAAGAAGAAGAAAAACAGTACTTTCTGCGCACATATCCATCTTCTTTTTATTTTCTACATGGCCCTGTTTCTTTCACTCTCTCTTTCCATGCAATACACTGGCATTTTCTCTCTCTCTCTCTCTCTCTCTCTCTCTCTCTCTCTCTCTCTCTCTCTCTTCAAGGGGGAAGATGCAGATGACAGGAAGAAATGGAGATGGTTCATCTGCTGTGGTGAACCCTAACAGGAAGAAGATACTGGAACCACAGCTATAACCTCTCACAGCATGTGGACTGACCATGACAAAGTTAAAAGTCAGACACAGAGCTTTGCTGTTAGGTCCCAGCTCTGCTAACTTGTTCAGCAGTCTAAGAGCAATCAGCAATCTTGCATTGTTCCCATGTTTCTTGTCCACATTGCTGAAGGTGAAGTTCAGGATGTGGAGCATGGTTGATGTGGAATAAAGAATTCTCCTTGAAAAGTGATTTAAAGTTATTGTCTTATGGATACCTTCATGCCTTTTTGCATGAAACTGCAGCCAAACACCCAGGATGTGAATTGGAAAAGCCTCTATGATGGCAGGATCACAGACAAAGAGCCAAGAAAAACATCCATTAAGGCTGAACTAACTTCTTATCACCACAATCAGTTGCCTTTTCTACAAGAATTGGTTCCATGGAAGAAAACCTAGGAGGACTCTGCATCTGAAAGAGAACCATAGAAAAGCAGGCCTGGGCTTTGTTCAAATGCATGCTGACATGAAAAGTTTCTGGAAGAATGTCCTTTGGGCTGATGAGGTGAAACTGGAGATCTGGCAAAGACATATAAGCTCTATGTTCACAGGCGGAAAAAGTTAAGCATTCAAAGAACAGAACAACACACATACTGTGAAACATGAAGAAGACTGGTTATGTTTTGGGGCTACTTTGTTGCATCTGGCATGGGGGCTTGAATCTGTAATGGGCACAAAGAAGTCTATAAAGACCTGCTTTAGTGAAACACTGCATAGTGTCAAGAAGTTCTGCCTCAGTCTTCTGTAGGTTTTATCACTTTAAGATTAAATAATCTATGTTTCTATTCAACAAATCCCAGCTAACTTCTAATTCAAATTAAATATATAATCTTTAATATATTTATATAAAATGTTATTACATTACATATACAGTACTGTGCAAGAATGGGGCAGCGGTGGCCTAGTGGTCAGGGTGTTGGTCACCTGCTCGGAGGATCGGTGGTTCGAACCCCTTCCCAATAAGGTTGCCCTTAGGTACCCTTGAGCAAGGTACCGTCCCCGTCATGCTCCTCCCAGTGATGGGCTGGCAACCTGTCCAGGGTGCGTCCCCCGTCCTCGCCCTGCGTGCGCTGGGTTGGACACCAGCACCCCCCCCCCCCCGTGACCCTGTTTGGGACAATGTTGGGACAATGACGATGTTGCTGAATTTCTTTAGAAATCTATTCCAGTCAGTCTGTATATAAACATGGACTCTTTTTCACACAGGAAATTACCAGGAAAATCCTAAAAACAGGATGTCACTATTGCACTTTAACCTTTATATTCCAAGGAAATAGATTTAATGCCAGAACCAAAACTGCTAGTGACCTCAGTTTCAATTTATATACTGCAGATAAATGGTGGGAAAGCAGTGGGCATCCAAGGGTATCCCCATCAGACCAAAAGAGGAATCATTACAGTTAAATTTATTTGTCTTTTTAAGTGTATGTATACAATTTGTTGATGGACAGTTTCTTCTACATTTTCACTCAAGAGCTTACTATCCTTGATAACACCCCGAAGAGATCAATATTCAACCTCCAGCAACAGCCTTCTATGCTATATGTTTGTGTTCAAAATATACTTTTCAATCTGGAAAAATGTGGTATATAACATTTTTGCAGCTATTATTAAACTCGAATTAGGAGAAAAATGCAAAAACATTTTTTTTTGCAAAAAAGACCTAAACCTGATGCTACAACATATTTCTAAAGATGGACTGGAACTTCTCCTTTCCTCAGGGTGTAGATGATCCAACGATCTCCAAAGTGGAATTCTCTCACCATCATCCATCACTGTTAGTGTAAACACACTGTGTTTAAGGGCCTGTTTCTCATCCTAAGACGTGGCTTAGAGATGGTTATTTGGGGTTATTTGGGGCCATTCCTTTGGGGCCATTAATTACATGATTTGTTACTGTTCCCTCTTTCAGTGAAAGAAAAACAACAACAAACAAATTACACACTTTGAAATGAAATTAGCAGTAATTTATATTTTGCTACTCGTCCAAGCCTTCATTTTATTCAGTTATTCTGTGGGTTTTTTAAATTTGGGATGTGGCAAAGATTTAAACCCAAACACACATTTATCTAAATCCATGAGTGAGGATGTGATACCTACAGAGCCTTATAACAGAACCAGATTTGACCACATTTACAACTTCAGAGTCAGAGTGTGCAAGTTTCTCAGCAATAAACCAGTTAACAATTATCTTTATTTAGATCTCATTTAATAAATGATGCAAAAATAACATCCACCTTATTGCTTAGCATTCTGCAGGAAGGCAGTTCAGATAGATCTCCTGCACCAAGGTGATGGCCTGGATATAAAACATTGACTCGAGTACACAGAAGCAGATGATGGGAGGGCAAGAGAGCGTGAAACTAAACTTCAGCCTCTGGATCTCAGAACAGCACGACTATGATTATGCTGAAACCCCTGCTTTGGTGGGAAATGAGGCCTGTTTAAGAAGACACAGAACTGTGTTATTTTTAGCAACATATAGCCTTTAATGGACATGTTTTATAGTTCACTGGTGTTTTGAGGTCAGAGATTTTGTTACTCTTTTTATCCCTTCGAGATATTGCTTTGGATAGCACTTCCCTGTAAATTGCCAACACTTCCCTAGACCCTGCCTATTAATCTCAGTCCTCCGTAGTGGACGCTTTGTTTGTGCATTTCTCCTTTTACTTTGCAATTAATTCAGTTCAATTCAATTTATTCTTGTATAGCGCCTTTCAAAACAGAGTTGCCCCAAGGCACTTTACATAGATGGTAGACATCGGTTATAGTACTAGAAGTTAAAGCCAGACGACTACGGAGGAGAGGCACCAAAAACTCCACTGTGTGGAGAAAAAAAAACCTCTGAGGGTCCAAGGTCGACTGGCTACCCAACCCCCTATACTAGCATACTAGCAGTACAAAGTTAGTTTGGGTTTAACCCCAGGATCAGTACAGAGTCCTAAGCTGCTTCCCAGGCTCAGCAAGTCGAGTGCAGCCCCAGGTACCGATGAGCCGCCAGGATCTCTTGGCGCATCGGATGTGCAGCACAGACCAGTTGGGAGTTCAGTATTGGACTCAGGCGATGACCAAAACGGGCCCCCCCGGACATGTGGGGAAAGAAATGGAATAGGGGGGGTCAGTAATGAGCAGGATCCAGTAGTGACAGACACAGAAATGAAACAATACAGTGCGATGGCATGTACAGCAGCACCAGCGACATTAGTAGTGGTGCACTATGGTGATT
The DNA here is from genome assembly GCA_017165825.1 of Hepsetus odoe. NCBI lineage: Eukaryota > Metazoa > Chordata > Actinopteri > Characiformes > Hepsetidae > Hepsetus > Hepsetus odoe. Next base: position 3,355,596 of record CM029391.1, read on the forward strand.
GGTGCGGGTAAGCTAAACTAAAAAAGTAAGTCTTCAGCCGTGATTTAAAGACTGAGACTGATTCGGCTTCCCGTACGTAAGCAGGCAAGCTATTCCATAATCTAGGGGCCCTGTAACTGAAAGCTCGTGCACCTATACATTTATTTATGCGAAGGACAATTAGAAGATCTTTATTCTGGGATCTAAGTGGGCGATTAGGTGTATAGGTATTAAGCAGTTTGGTTAGCTATATTAGGGCAAGACCTTTAAGTGCCTTGTAGGTTAAGAGGAGGACCTTGAAGTCAGCCCTTGTACCTAACAGGAAGCCAGTGAAGCGAGGAGAGTATGGGAGTCATGTGGTCGTACTTCCTGCTCCTGCTAACAATCCTAGCGGCTGTGTTCTGAACCCGCTCTAGGGTACTTAATGTGCCCTGAGAGCTTCCAGAAAGTAGGGCATTACAGTAATCTAATCTACTGTATACAAATGCATGTACTACTTTCACCGTGTCTTCCATTGACAGAAAACGCCGTAGTTTGGCAATGTTCCGAAGTTGCAAGAAGCACGTCTTCGCAATTGCATTAACATGGGGATTAAATGAAAGATTTGAATCAAAAATAACACCAAGGTTATGTGCCAGAGTACTAACTGAAAACTTCAACCCTGCATCCCTGATATGCGAAATGAAGTTGGCCCTATCTACATCACTACTACAAAACAAAACAAAAATTACCCTATAAAAATTGCCCTATAAATCACCTTTTAATGCCTTTTAATTAAAGAAAATATACTATTGTATATGTATTCATGTATTTGTTTTGTTTTGTAATTTGTTAGGACTTTGAAAATGGACTCTGTATTTCAATTTATTTATATTTAATTTATAGTAAACAAAGGACAAAATACTAGCCCATTCATCAGCGGTGGACTCGCAACCTGTCCAGGGTTTTCTTCACCTTTCACCCTTTGAACGCTGAGAAAAGCTCCAGCTCCTCCAGTGATACAAGTTAGGAAAGCTTGAATAATGGATTGATACATTAAAGTCCATTTATGAATGGCTGCCACAAGAGACACTGAGACAAACTTTTTTTCCGCTGTGAGCTAAAACGGAGACAGAACAAAAGGGGAAAAGATTTTATATGTAATGATATAAGTATAGACGAGCATTGAGCAAAATATATACACTTGACAATTAAATACATTTCAATTAGTGAGGCTATTGAGCCATTTTTATATGCAAGGAACGTAACAACACGTTGACTCACAGTCACTTAAATTTCAGCTTCATTTTATTTGTTATTTTACATCCTTTCCTGCTACACATTCCAAAAAAAGTAGGGATGGTAAAACCTTTCCCACTTTTTAATGTTGTCATTCCTTTTCATTACACTTAAAAGAAGTTTTGGCACTGAGGATCCCAAGCTTCTTTTGATGTGTGACTGTACAGGGTCGTCCATAATACACTTTTTTGTTTCAAAATTCTCCACACGTTTTCTTGACAGTTCAGGACTGCAAGCAGAACAGTCCACTACCCATAACCTCTTCTTCTGCAACTTCAGTAATGTGTGCAGAATGTGGTTTTGCATTGTTGAAAAATGCACAGATGACCCTGGAAAAGATGTCATCTTAAAGGCAGCACAGTTCGCTTTGAAATCTCAGTGTACATTTCTGTATTAATTCTACTATCACAGAGTAAATGACCTTTGCCAAGTGCACTTTCACAGCCCTTCAGTATGCCAGACCCTGATTTTTTGACATGGATGGTCTTTTATGTCTTCAGTCAAGAGTACCTGGCAATCATTTCTACCAAAGAAAGACCTGGAATACTGACTTTGTCTTTCAACAAAACATATTCCCACAGTGTGATGGTACTTCCTGGATGTATCCAAGTCCAATAGAGTCAACACCACTGGCAAAAAATGTTTCTTTTTTGTAATATATAAACTATAAGATTTTTGAATGTGGATTCAGTCATTTAGCATTCATAGGGGGTAGAGACAGGACGCAGTTAATGCCTCTAAATGAGTTATCATTTGAAATGTTTATGAATACTCCACCAATGACTTTATTTTTAGAATAGAATAGAATAGAGTAATCTTTTATTATCCCACAAATGGGAAATTTGGGTGTTGCAGGGCTCTTTATCAAGGAGACAGAAAGAATATAGAAAGATATATGCAATGAAAAATAAGAAAAATATAAAGAAGGAGGAACATTTTGTTTTAAGATAAGGCTTAGGCCTCTGTTTACTTCCACTAATTCTCTATCCATGCCAACAGCAGTGATTTATTTAAAAAAGAAATACATGACTATATGAGCTTCAGTGAAATGTACTTGTAGAACAGAAGTTTGTTTAACAGTGAATAGCAAATGCTGGACCATCTTCCATCCATGCTTCACCGTTATCCATCAAATAACTCCCACGAATAGAATTTGATCTAAAAAAGGTAACGCACATTTTCCAAAACATACTGTAAATTATGCTGTGAAAAATAAGCACATTAAATATACTTCATAAGAAGTATACTTGTATCTCGATTCTACATTTACTTTTTCTCTTTTTTACATTCTAGATTTACTTTTTCTCGTTTACATTTTACATTCTCTTTTTTACATTTTTTCTACATTCAAAAACCTGTTTAGAGGAACACTGAGCAAAATATATACACTTGACAATTAAATACATTTCCATTAGTGAGGCTGTTGAGCCATTTTTATATAAAACGTTTACATTTATTAGTTAATAAAGCAGAGTTACTATTTTGTGACTGCATTTTGATCATGAAAGGTTATTAATTAGGCATGAACGCAGTGTACTTATATTCCTAGAGGAGCATTTCCTTAATATTATTATTTAATATAAATATAATCACATAATAGGTTGGGTGGCTTCACTCTTCTCCTCTAGAATAATATGAAACCTATACCATTGTACCATTACAGGTTCCATTTTTGGACTGTACAGACTTAGAAGTGATACTTATGTACTATTAATTATATGACAAAAAAAGAGAGGAAAAATCACTTATATTATAGCTTTAAATCATATTAATTTAAACCAGTCATTGCACGGTGATAACGGTTGTCCTCTCTGACAATTCATGGGTCATCGGTTTGCACTGGCTGAAACAAATTGGAAACCATTCTTTAAAAGTCTTTGTGACTAAAGTCCTGAACCTCTGCCCCATCAGTGCATAAATGATGGGGTTGAGGCAGCAGTGACAGAAAGCAAGGGTTTCAGCCCACTGCATGGCCAAGCCCAGGTCATGCAACCATTCACAGCTTAGCATGAACCCTGAATGTTGAAGGAATTTCAGGAAGGCGATCACGTTGTAGGGTGTCCAGCAGAGGAAGAAAACAATGATCAAAACCAGAATGAGCTTGATAGCTTTTTGCTTTTTCTGAGTCGTCATGGGCACCAATAGGGGGATGATCTTAGAGTAGCAAAAGCCCATAATGGAGAGGGGGAGGATTAAGCCGAGGATGTTCAGTTCCAAGTAACTGAACTGTCTCCACCAGGTTCTTTCATAGTCCGGCTGGCATGTCCCGTTTGCTGCTTTAGAGAATATGATCTTGGGTAAAGAGGCCACCAGGCTGAGGGCCCACATAAGCAAGACCAGGGCAATGCTCACTTTCGCTGACTGCCGCTTGAAGAAAAGGGAGGTATGGGCATGAACCGTAACAACATAGCGATCCACTGTCATTAGGATCATGAAGAATATGCTGCCGTAGAATCCCAGCGTGTAAAAAGCTGTCAAAGCATGGCACATGGGACTACTAAAGGTCCACACTTTAGAGGCAGCATAGTGAGCCCAGAAAGGCAGAGAAAAAAGGAACAGAAGGTCAGACAGTGCCAGGTTGAAGAGGCACACGTCCATCATGTTAGATCTCTGGCGGTATTTGACAAGGACACACAGCAGAAGGCCATTGCCAATAAAGCCCACGATGAAGACGAGGCTGTAGAGGGGGGGGAGGAAACTTTGCCCAAAGTTCCTAACATTGCTGATGTTGCAGACCCCATCGCTGCTAGAATTGTATGAATTATAGTCATCTGTGGAGAAAACAAAGAAGCACACACACAAAAAAATCTCATTTTTAAGCATACATTTTAACAATGATTGCTAAGAATAAAAGTAGTCTAAAAAATAAAACAATTTTGGACATTTATAAGAGCAACGAGTAGCAGCAGCTTATATGCAACAATGCCAGTACTTACATCCCAAACCTTCTTCCTAAGCAATGACAGGGTTCATGCTCCACTGCCCTCAGATCTGGCCAAACACTTATTTCCCCAGCATGCTTAGTTTGACATAAACAATGGACTACAAATAGTGACACAGACTTTGAAATGTGCCAGTATGCAGCACAAAAAATATTAATGTTTTCACAAATCGATGATTCAAATAAGTATCAATAAGGAGGACATCTCATAATTTGGTTTTCACTCAGCCTTGCGTACCATGCAGTAGCCAGCTTTAAAAGCTGAAACGGTTAAAAACTAAATTGATATGGCTGTAGAGGATGGGGAGGAAAATTTGGCTGAAGTTCTTCACACTGCTGTTGCATGGCTCACCACTGCTGCTGTTAGATTTGAAGTACGAGTTATAGTCCTCTGCTGATAAAGGGCAAAAAAAAATAGTTATAAAACTCCTTTTTTATCATTCATACTACTCATAAATGTTCTAACATGTTATAGCCAGCTGCAAAAGCTTCTTCATTCCTATGAATCTGTAATAGTGATATAATTGTATACATTTGAAATCCAAGATGTTCATGTGGTGGCAGACTGAGAAGGCCAGGCCTAGGATGCTGTAGAAGAGACGATAATCTTAAGAGTCTACTTACAGTCCTGCTCCATCTTTAAATTTGGGGCTTCCTGTACAATACAGCACGCAAAATGTGTCTTCCCCCACTTAAAACAAGTGGAACATGTGAAGTCCAAAGGAAAATAGACTGAGAAAAGACAAATAGCAGGAATGTTGAATTATATTTGCGAAGGGTTGAACCCTAGGTCTGTTTGTTTAGTGGAACTATGTCACCAATTTGCCAAAAAAGGATCTCAGTGAGCAGTGCAGTTTAGTTTCAGTTTAGACAGCTACCACACACGCATAAATCTCTCTTCCTTTTTGAGTTTGAGGTGAAAAATCAGCTACATAGCTAGCATTACAAATCTGGGATTGGAATAAGAGTAAAAACCCATTTTTGCATCAAAATAACAAAGGCTACGATTGTATATGAAATAATTTTGATTTAATAGAGGGGATCTGTTTTAGTGTGAGAACACAGCAGATCAAGATGCAGTAGAACAGCAATGAAATTTGAGTAAAGCTCACTTGTACTTACTTGCTGTGTTAAGCCGATTCCCGGTCTTGTCTCATTAGTTGAAGAGCTGGCAGTGAATCAGGGAAGCAGCTTTCTGTGCAGTCTGTCATAACAAGGGAGCTCATATGTCATGAACCGACCTTTCATTGCACTGATGACATTGTGAGCATACAAAGGCTGTTTACTCTCATGTAAAACATCATGCTGTTTGCAGGACTTTTTTCTTATGACAGAATAGAAGTTCAGGCTCAGAATCAAGTTCAAGCCTGAATAAAGAACCACTAGAAGCACTGGAACAAACCTGGAATAAGTGCTATTGAGGTCAAAATACTGTAATTAACACAACGCAGTGAAAAACCAACTGCATCTTGGAAGGCAAATTCTAGGAACTTGGTGAACTTAATCAAAGCCTGAATATTTCCATAAATTTTCTCTAAACAATCATCTAAACAAATTAGAATCTGTTACCATAGAAAACTAAAGGCCTACTCACTGAAAACCTCTTCATAAGTTCATGAACTCTTTGCTTGTTTTTATTGCAGTGCAATGCTGCTGAGCCTGATCTGAAGTGCATGTGCCAACCTATCCCGGTAATTTCTGTATAAATGTCAGGTATATCTGCAGTTGTATCTCTGAAATAGGACACTGAGCATATAATGTGTCTGAGGAATTCTGTAAACAGGATATGCATTTAACAGACAAAAAATATGGCATAAGCTTATGATTAACCTCAAGCCACCCTGCAGCTTAGATTTTGTCTTTTGTTTTGAATATTTTTAGAAATAAAAGTATGAGATATAACGCCACATAATCATTACTATTTAATTAGGCTGAGTGTAAGTCTGGAGTAACTATTTATTCTTCAATAGGAAAGATGTTCCTCTAATAGTGCACTTATACTAGACGGGGAGGGTCCTGGAGGGCTGCACAGGTTAGTAAACTAATTAAACCTGGTGATTATCAGGTGAGCTGAGTTGTGTTTGGGCAGGGAAATCACCAAACTGTGCAGGACACCAGGCCTATAGAACTGGACTTACTCACCCCTGAACTAGACACTGAAAAACTTTCAAGTCTCAAAACTAGTTTGCATATAAGTAAATATGCCTACAGCCAATTCCACTGAACATGCATACAGTACTGTGCAAAAGTTTTGCTGCACGTGTGCGAGTGTGTGGTTAAAATGAGGTATAATTTCGTTCAGGTTCACTGTGCGCTGTGCTTTGTTTCACAATGACAACAACGACTCATCTCATCTGATCTGATCTGATCAGAATACAACATTGACATGGTGTTTGTCTCCCTCTTCCGGTGTGCTCAAGTATTACACAGTTAAGACAACAATATCCGGCAGTGACCAATGCTCGTTTCTCCCAGAGACAAAATTCAAACGTTAACAGCTTTGTTTTTGTATCACTCCTTTTACCCTTTTAATTCCCCTTTCACAGTTAAAAGATCATCATGTATGTAATGTATGTAATGTATGTCATGATTTTCTTCAATTTGAACGTGCTTTGATTAACTCAGTATTAATCATTTCTGGGATAAAATAATAACCTGTTCATCTGAGATGGACTGGCAACCTATCAAGGGTGTGTCTCCCTCATCCTGTCCAGTGTAACTGATCACAGAAAAAAAAAACATTAGTAATTTGTATTTTTTAATGAAAAATATGTTTTTCTCATTGTTTCTTAGTAAAACAAAATTTTTTTCAATACAATATGAAGCACTGACATGTCGTACACACACTTTAAGCCTTTTTTTTTATCTACACATGGAAACACCCAGAATAAAATCCGACCTGGATAAAGGAAAATTTGCACAGCACAACACAAGGTGAACCACAATGAAATGTTTCTCCACCTTCAACCCATCACATTTAAGCTGAACAGTGGACAGCCATGTACAGTGCTCAGTGAAGGGGACAGTACCTTGCTTAAAGGTACCTCAGGGTAACCTGTTGGCATTCACAACATAAAATACCAGTTGAAATACTTTGTTGACACCATAGTTTTACTGCTGTTGAGTTGACAGCTTGTTATGATTATAGATCACCTGGATATTGCAGATATTGTGTCCAGATATTACTCTCATTCACTCACTCACTCACTCGCTCATTCACTCGTTCACTTATCCTAATCAGGGTATGGGGGGGGTCAGGAACATATCCTAGCTCTCAGGGTGTTTCACCTCCTTTCACAACTTTGTAAATTCATAACACAAAATGCCTACTGGGATGAGACGTGACCATTTGATCAAGCAGTGAAAATGAAAAGTGAAAGTCAGAGACTTATTGTCATTGGGGATTATAGCACACACTCAACCACAGCAAAATGCTTTCTCTAAATTTAACCAACACACACTGTGCAGCCGTGAGGCTATCATATAACCAGTGCCTGAGGAGCAGTGTTGGGGACAGTACTTTGCTCAAGGGAGCTTCAGGGCAACCTACTGGTCATGGACTAGGCCCCAGGATCAGAGGGCCGTTGGTTTGAATCCTGGGAAAATGAGGTGTGTATTTGGCTGCCCCTTGCTGCACGGTGTGTGTGGGTGAAAAGCAGGGGTTATGTTTCACTGTGTGTGTGCCGTATTTCACAATGAGTAATAGTCACTTTCACTTAACCAGGTTACCCCTGTCCCATAACAGTCAGATATAAACATAGAAATAAGGGATTTATTTAAACTCTAAATAGCTAAAAAAATAGCTAAACCAAACTAAACATTTGTTATCTGAAGCTGAGGCCTTTGATATAATTTCTACAAAAGGTGGGAAATATAGAGAGAAAAAACTTAACTGAAATTCAGAATTTACTCAATTTACTTACTCCTACACTTCAGATCATTTATTTTTGATGAAGCGTTGCTTTTCCTTCTTGTTGACCAGGCATCCGTCTAAATCAACAGTAAACACCATCTTCCAAAGAACGGGGATATGCACAGTAATCTTAGATAAACAGCACAAAACCTTTATAACCTAAAGCAAATGTTTATTGATGAAGAAGTTTGAGTAGTAAAGTTAAATGGTCATATAGTTTACAAGGCTTAGTTTTGTAGTATTTTTCTATTGCAAAACTTATTTAAGGCAAGATGTTTCTTCATTTATGCATTTTTTGAAGGGTGTCATCAGCTTCTACCTGTTATGCTTCTTCATCCAACGACTTCTAAATAAAATATTATAGAAGCAGCACAGCAGAATTTCAAAAACATACAAATGATTAAGGCTGTGATTAATATGTAAATTAAATATGTTTGAAAAAAAGATTAATACGTATCACATCTTGATTCACCAAAGGCAAAAAGCTTCTTTAAGCTGCTCTAGTTTAGGGGTCACCACAGTTGTTACATCTATCTCCATTTCTTCCTGTCCTCTGCATCTTCCTCTTTCACTCCAACTGCCTGCATTCTCTCTCCTACTTCTTCCTATTCCCCAAACCAACACAATCTGACATCTCTGACTTTGTCCCCAATGTACAAAAAGCATTCAGCCTTAGATGTTCCTCTAAACAAGAACTGTCCATAATTGTAACTCTCAAAGGAAATATCAGCATCTTTAACAGTTTTCAATGGTGAGTATTATTGGCGAAATATTGAAAATGTTAATCAAGCAGAGTTCTGTCATGAGACTCCATTGTAATTGTGAAAGGTTCTGATGAGAGGGAGGAGGTTTTGTTGTAAATTAAATTAGTTATGAATGTTATGTACTTATATTCCTAGTCAGTCATTTTCTGCCGCTTGTCCCAAGCGGGTCGCGGGGGAGTGCTGGAGTCCATCCCAGCTCACACAAGGCGAAAGACGGGGGACACACCCTGGACAGGTCGCCAGCCCATCGCCGGGCGGTACGTGACGGGGATGGCACCTTGCACAAGGGTACCTCAGGGCAATCTATTGGGAGGGGGCTTGAACCCCCCATCCTCCAACCAACGCCCTAACCACTAGGCCACCGCTGCCCCTTATATTCCTAGTGGAACATATTATTTTGGTTCAAATTTAACATAAAAAATGTACCATAAAATAGGCTGGGTGGTATGGAGTTCTTCTTGGATATGACATTTGCCTTTTATTTTTATATTTTAGCTAACAATTGAATAGTAGTTACTGAATCTGAATGAATATTAAAGAATTCAACAGTTAAAGGTCAGTTTTAACAAAAAGGCTCATATATCATGTTGTATTTGACTTTTCTTCACAGCAGTACTTTCATAATGTTGATGGTTTATTAAAACACCTATATATAAATGCTAGTTTAGCCACTTTGTTGGCAGAGCTAAACTGCTTTATGCTGAACTGGTGAATGTATGTAAATGTAACATATTGGTTTGGTGAATTTAAAGCTTTTTTGCAGTTTAGCTTCCAAAGTCTTGATGATATCGGCCCTTTTATTCAGATTAGTGCAAGTTGGCTGTAGCTACACAATTGCTGTGTGGGAAATTACAGAGGCACGCGTGGAGTACACAGAGCTCCTCTTCTCTGGCAATTCATGGGTCATTGCTTTGCACTGGCTGAAACAAATCGGAAACCATTCTTTAAAAGTCTTTGTGACTAAAGTCCTGAACCTCTGCCCCATCAGTGCATAAATGATGGGGTTGAGGCAGCAGTGACAGAAAGCAAGGCTTTCAGCCCACTGCATGGCCAAGTTCAGGTTTTGCCACCATTCACAGCTTGACACGAACTCTGTATGTTGAAGGAATTTCAGGAAGGCGATCACGTTGTAGGGTGTCCAGCAGAGGAAGAAAACTATGACCAAAACTAGCATGAGCTTGATGGCTTTTTGCTTTTTCTGAGTCGTCATGGGCACCAATAGGGGGATGATCTTAGAGTAGCAAAAGCCCATAATGGAGAGGGGGAGGATTAAGCCGAGGATGTTCAGTTCCAAGTAACTGAACTGTCTCCACCAGGTTCCTTCATAGTCCGGCAGGCATGACCCGTTTGCTGCTTTAGAGAATATGATGTCGGGTAAAGAGGCCACCAGGCTGAGGGCCCACATAAGCAAGACCAGGGCAATGCTCACTTTCACTGACTGCCGCTTGAAGAAAAGGGAGGTATGGGCATGAACCGTGACAACATAGCGATCCACTGTCATTAGGATCATGAAGAATATGCTGCCGTAGAATCCCAGCGAGTAAATGACTGTCATAGCATGGCACATGGGACTCCCAAAGGTCCACTGGCCAGTGGCAGCATAGTGAGCCCAGAAAGGCAGAGAAAAAAGGAACAGCAGGTCAGACAGTGCCAGGTTGAAGAGGCACACGTCCATCATGTTAGATCTCTGGCGGTATTTGACGAGGACACACAGCACAAGGCCATTGCCAATAAAGCCCACGATGAAGACGAGGCTGTAGAGGGGGGGTAGGAAACTTTGCCCAAAGTTCTTAACATTGCCGATGTTGCAGAGCCCACCGCTGCTGCTAGAATTGTTGAATGAATTATAGTCATCTGTGGAGAAAACAAAGAAGCACACACACAAAAAAATCTAATTTTTAAGCATACATTTTAACAATGATTGCTAAGAATAAAAGTAGTCTAAAAAATAAAACAATTTTGGACATTTATAAGAGCAACGAGTAGCAGCAGCTTAAATGCAACAATGCCAGTAATTACATCCCAAACCTTCTTCCTAAGCAGTGACAGGGTTCATGCTCCACTGCCCTCAGATCTGGCCAAACACTTATTTCCCCAGCATGCTTAGTTTGACATAAACAATGGACTACAAATAGTGACACAGACTTTGAAATGTGCCAGTATGCAGCACAAAAAATATTAATGTTTTCACAAATTGATGATTCAAATAAGTATCAATAAGGAGGACATCTCATAATTTGGTTTTCACTCAGCCTTGCGTACCATGCAGTAGCCAGCTGTAAAAGCTGAAACGGTTCAAAACTAAATTGATATGATATACTGAAATGTAAAATTTTTGCATATGAAGGCAGATTAAGAAAGCCAGGCTGTGTGTCACGATTGGCTGCTTGTTTGAGCAGTTTTACATTAAGAGCTCCTTGCACAATACACTGCAAAATTTCTTTCCCAAAAAACATACAGAAAAAGTATAGTTCTCATGACACTTCTGCTGCATCGAAACCATCTGGGTTATATGGATCTAACAATAATAAACAATCACAAAACTAAACAATCACATTGGTCTGAATCTCGTTTTTGAAATGCAGTTAAACCATGAAGGCATGGAAAAAACAGGGCCAGAGAAAAAAAAAAAGAACAATTTACATTTATATACTGGATGGACTGCATTGGTGATCAATAAGCAAATAGGACACACAAGAAAGCATAGTCATTGCAAAGTCGTTATTAATACAAGAAAATAAAGTTACTTTAAACTCAACCAAAAAAGCAACACCCTTTGATTACGGATATGTTTTTCCTTTTGCTTCTACAACCTACTGCTTCTGCTACTGCATGTCACAACACATAATCCAGCTGGAACTGTGCCCAGCACTGGATCGCCAGGAGCAGGAACGCAAAAAACTGCTACAGAGGAATCCTTGTTAAAAGTGTCTTGAAGTTAGTATAAGCAGAACATTTAACTGAACAATTAATCCTCTTTTGTTTTAAAAGCAATCTTTGAAAAGCTGCAATTTTAATGGTACCATCCATTATCTGATAATGACATGCTGTTACTTGGGGAGTTAAATCCAATCAAATACTTCAATGCTTGTTAACCGTTGGTGTGATGCAATATATTTAGTACCCAATCTTCTAGTCCAAATGGCTTGGCTGCTTTTAGATTTAGTGCAGCAGATACACTAGTTAGACATGCATTTGTTCAGCCCAAGTCTGGAAAGCTGAATCAAAAGAAGAAACAAAGAATTAAGCCATTAAGCCAAATAAAATGGAAACTCTAGACAAGAGGCAGATCCGATCAGGAAGAAAGCACTGAAGCTACTTGAGAAATGATTCTTCAAACTGCATGAAACTAAAAATGGCACAAGTTCACTTTTACTCACGTCCACTCATGTCTCATTAGTCGAAAAGCTGGCAAAGAGTCAGGGAAGCAGCAGCTCTGTGAAGGCTGTCACAAGCAATGAACCTCTTATTTCCTCAACTGATGTTTTTATGATACTGGCAAGGTGCAAGTAACAAAGAGCATGCACTGGTGCGGTAAAGGGGAGTGTTTTAAACCCCTCAGACTGTGATAGATGTTAGACTTGAATTATATATTGTACAGAGATTTGTGGCCAGTCACATTACTGAAGTAGAGTTTGAAATATTAAGCACAACAGATGGGACTTGCTGAGCTCACTCAGGTTCAGCTGGTATGTCATGCCAATGTTCAAAATTCATGCTCGACATTAACAGATCACCTGCCTTTTTTTAAAAGATTAGACCCATTTTTTTTTGTTGCAGATTTCTGAACTAAAACATGATGTAGTTTGAGTTCGGTTCAAGTTCAGAAAGATTAAAAGCTAGTGTTCAGTTTAAGCATAAACAAAGCCACAGACGCTGGTACCATTAAGCTCTGGATTTGTCCTAAAGCGCTATTTAGCTCACTCACAGTAGATTTTATATGACAGTAAAAACAACACAGCAAAAAAACAACTTGCATCTGCCCTTTTTGGAAAGCAAACTCTTGAGGCATGATGTGAAATTGTGCAAAGTAGGAACATATCCAATAAATTATTATTAAAACAAATAAAGATCAGAGAAAAGTGAAAACTGCAATATTATCATATTATCAATGTTAGAATGCAGGGATATTTCAACAATATCTTTATTTATTGTGTTATTTGTCGTTGATATTTGGGGACCCAGTGCAGTTGTTCTGGAAATGAAGTGCAAGTGCCAACCTGTTCTAGTTATTTCTGCATTTTATTACTCCATAAATCCATCATCTCTGCTGCATAACCAGGGTGTGGGGTTTTTAGATCCTGTTATCATGTTTTAAAATGATGTGACAAGGGAAGCCATATTTCCTTCAATATTAAGACACCTTTAAGACATGAGGCAGTATTCTCAGCTCATATTCATTTGTGTTTAGGTTCACATTTGACTATAACAAACAAACATTTGTACTTCATTTCATATGAGCAGTTTCCACTCTGACTTTATCCTTTAGAATTGTTGATAAGTATATAGGAATTAAATGTGAATGTTAAAATGCTACTTTGTAACGCACACAATTTAACGGACCAAGCCTCAGCAACCTCTAAATCAGAGAAACAGGTTAGACCTACAGATCACCACCAACTTATCTGATTATTCTCAGTTCTTTGTTTGCTGTCACTCATGTGTAAGTTGGATTTCACAATAGCAGTCAGATAATAAAAGTCACCACTATAGAGTCAGTGGTGAGATCAGGTTTTGTGTGGAGATCTCTACAATAAGCGAGTGCTTGTCTGGAAAAGGAAGTTTGTTTCTGAAGAAGAAGAGGGTCGTTGAATATAATCCCTTTCACAAATTGCATTTATAATGAATGCAATAAAGACAATGGACAATAATTAATTATTAAATAGCATGGATGTCTCAATGTATTATATAATATGTATGTTACAAATGGTAGTAGTAGTAGGGGCAGCGGTTGGCCCCTAGATCGGAAGGTTGTGGGTTTGAGTCCCTTACCAGTAGGTTCATTTCATTGTGGCTCACTGTGTACTGTGCTGTGTTTCACAACAAGAATAGTCACTTTCACTTCAGATGTGTTCTCTAGTCAGTGTAACCTCCCTACAGAGTAATACTGTCATTAAAATCAACTAAAAAACAATACATGTCAGAAAGGAGCACAGATTGTAGAGTTACATTTTTCGGAATGTTAGCAGCTGTTTTCACCACCAGCTTCTTTGCTCAGCTTTATCCTCTGGGTCCCTATTGGATCCTGCACCCTAGAACAGCAGAGTATCAAACTACTCCTCATCATACTTCTTGAGTTATTGCTGAGCCATTCAGGAAGGCCATTGTCAGCTTCATCTTACAGTAAACTCTACATTCCCTTCTTCATTTCTCATTCTCTCCTCATCCTCTTCACTGAACTCTTCACCACTTTTCATCAGTCACTGGTGCAGAAGAAGGGCCTGCTGTTGCAATCGTCCTTTCTCTGTGCCTCCTTTGCGTTTTAAATCACCAGTATTTACTAGGACTTTTTCAGTAGATGCAGTGTTTAATGAAGTCGGTACTGAGCCTAAAGTGTGAGGTGTTTTAAAACATGGAAGAAACCAATGAGCAGATTGTTTTACGGAAAAATTATTGTATTAAAGTTTTTTAAATGCAAAAGACAAGTCAGCTAAATGGCCATTTCAGCACTGAAATCAGAAAAAAAATGATCACACCCCATTAAATATTTAGTTCTTTATCAATGTTCAGGGTGGCATAGTGGTTAGGGCGTTGGCCACATGATCGAGGAATTGGGGGTTTGAACCCCTTCCCAATAGGTTGCCCTGAGGTACCCTTGAGCAAGGTGCCGTCCCCGTCCCGCTCCTCCCTACGATGGGCTGGCGACCTGTCCAGGGTGCGTCCCCCGTCCTTGCTCTGTGTGTGCTGGGTTGGATACCAGCACTCCCCCATGACCGTTTGGGACAAGCGGCAGGAAATGTTCACATATCGATGTCTAATCTTGTTTTTATTTACCCCCTTTTTTAGAATTCATGGTGGATTCTATGATGGTGAGCTGGCCAGGTCCTACTGCAGCAAAGCATATCCAAACCATGACACTTTCACCTCCATGCTTCACAGTTGGTATAAGGTTATTTTCCTGGTATGCTGTTTTTGGTTTATGCCACACATGTCCTCTTGTTCTGGTGTCCAAATAATTCAATTTTAATCATCAGTCCAAAGATCATTATTCCAGATGTCCTGATCTTTGTATTCTCTTTGACACATTTCAGTCTGGCCTTGATGTTTCTCTTAGAGAGCAACGGTTTCCTCCTTGCACACCTCACATGAAGTTAAAGTTGTGCAGCCTCTTTCTGATTATAGAGGCACATTCACATCAGCAGTTGCAAGAGCCTGCTGTAGGTCCTGAAATGACATTTAAGGGTTTTTGGAGACTTCTATTAGTATCTTCACGTATGCTCTCGGGGTGAAGTTGCTTGGACAGCCAGTTGCTTGTTGACTATTTTCCAGACAGTGGAATGGCTGACTGAAAATAGGGCACTGACTTATAAATGTGATTCATTCATCTAAATAATCTTACCAGAACAGGTTTTAACCCTCGTGCATGTCCTGACCTGAAATGTGGGTTTGCCTGAGACAGGCGGTGCAATAAGTACTATGTCCTTGCTGCCTTTTTTCTTGTTTTTGTTGATACTTTTATTGATACAGAAAGTAATGTTTTGTGTTTTTTCTAGTTTTTCTAAATTCTATGAGACTGAATGACATTTTCCTATTGCAAAACGCAATTAATGCAACCAGTAAACCAGTTCAGTTTTTATGTCAATAAATAGCACTTGGACTTGGCAGTGAATCTACTTCCTTTCTCAGAATAAACAAATTTTTATTTATTTATGCATTTTTTGAAGGGTGTCATTGTCGTCTACCGTCTACCTGTCATGCTTCTTCATCCAACGACTTTAACATCTAAATAAAATATGATAGAAGCAGCAGAGCAGAATTTCAAAAACATACAAAAGATTTTGCCTGTGATTAATATGTATTTTTAACATGTTTAAAAAGATTACTACACAGATTAATACAAAGACAATACAAAGATTAATACAAATCACATCTTGATTCTGTGAAGGCAAAAAGCTTCTTTTTCTTTCGGCTGCTTAAGTTAGGGGTCACCACAGTGGATCAACCGTCTCCCTTTCTTCCGGTCCTCTGCATCTTCCTCCTTCAAATCAACCATCTGCCTGTCCTTCCTCACCATGTCCATAAACCTCCTCTTTGGTCTTCCTCTTTTTCTCTTTCCTAGCAGCTCCATCTTCAACATCCTCCTTCCAATATAATCTTCATCTCTCCTCTGGGCAACGCAACCTTGCTTCTCTGGCTTTGTCTCCAGTGTCCATCCAGCCGGAGCTGTTCCTCTAAACAAGGGCTGTCCATCCTTGCAACTCCCAAAGCAATCATCTTTAATAGAACCCACTACAGCTATTATGCCTATATATAAGCAGAGTTTGTGAGACATGAGACTCCATTGTAATAGTGAAAAGTTTTGGTTAGAGGGAGGAGGTTTTGTTTGTAAATTAAATGAGTTTTGGATGTTATGTATTTATATTCCTAGTGGAACATATCATTATCCTAGATTTAACATAAAAAATGAATCGTAAAATAGGCTGGCTGGTATTGAGTTTTTCTTGGAAATTATGTGACATTTGCCTTTTATTTTTATAGCAGCTAACAATTTCATAGTAGTTACTGAATCCATATTAAATAATTTCTTCACAGTAGTCCCTTCATAATATTGATGGTTTATTAAAATACCTATATAGCTTAGCCTCCAACGTCTTGATGATATCGGCCCTTTTATTCAAATTAGTGCAAGTTGGCTACACAATTAAACAATTAGCTACACAATTGCTGTGTGGGAAATTAAAGAGGAACGCGTGGAGTACACAGAGCTCCTCTTCTTTGGCAATTCATGGGTCATTGCTTTGCACTGGCTGAAACAAATCGGAAACCATTCTTTAAAAGTCTTTATAACTAAAGTCCTGAACCTCTGCCCCATCAGTGCATAAATGATGGGGTTGAGGCAACAGTGACAGAAAGCAAGGCTTTCAGCACACTGCATGGCCAAGTTTAGGTTTCGCCACCATTCACAGCTTGACATTAAATCTAAATATTGAAGGAATTTCAGGAAGGCGATCACGTTGTAGGGTGTCCAGCAGAGGAAGAAAACTATGACCAAAACCAGCATGAGCTTGATGGCTTTTTGTTTTCTCTGAGTCGTCATGGGTATCAATAGGGGGATGATCTTAGAGTAGCAAAAGCCCATAATGGAGAGGGGGAGGATTAAGCCAAGGATGTTCAGTTCCAAGTAACTGAACTGTCTCCACCAGGTTCCTTCATAGTCCGGCTGGCATGTCCCGTTTGCTGCTTTAGAGAATATGATGTCGGGTAAAGAGGCCACCAGGCTGAGGGCCCACAAAAGCAAGACCAGGGCAATGCTCACTTTCGCTGACTGCCGCTTGAAGAAAAGGGAGGTATGGGCATGAACTGTGACAACATAGCGATCCACCGTCATTAGGATCATGAAGAATATGCTGCCGTAGAATCCCAGCGAGTAAATGACCGTCACAGCATGGCACATGGGACTCCCAAATGTCCAGACTTGAGAGGCAGCATAGTGAGCCCAGAAAGGCAGAGAAAAAAGGAACAGCAGGTCAGACAGTGCCAGGTTGAAGAGGCACACGTCCATCATGTTAGATAACTGGCGGTATTTGACGAGGACACACAGCACAAGGCCATTGCCAATAAAGCCCACGATGAAGACAAGGCTGTAGAGGATGGGGAGGAAAATTTGGCCGAATTGCCTAAATCTGATGCAGGGCTCACCATTGTTGCTAGAGAGATTGCCTTCTGCTGAGAAAACAAAGACGTACACACAAACAAATATCAACATAAAAATATCAAACACAGTTTTTACATTACAATGCTTGCTATAAATAAAAGTAGCCTAGAAAATAAAGCAATTTTGGATTTACAAGAGCAACAAGAAGCAGCAGCTTACATGCAACAATACCAGTACATACATCCCAAGCCTTCTTCCTAAGCAGTGACAGGATTTATTCTCCACTGACCTCAGATCTGCCCAAACACTTATTTACCCAGAATGCTTAGTTTGGCACTACAAAGTGTGACACAGTCTTTGCAAATTCTATTCATATTTTCACAAATTTATGATTGAAATACAAGTATTTATAAGAGGAAAATAACTGATGTTTTTCATTTTGATTTTACAACCTACTGCTTCTGCTATTGTGTGTCACAACCGTGCCAAGCACTTGGATCGCCCAGAGCAGGAACATGAAAAACTGCTACAGAGGAATCCTTGTTAAAAGTTTCTTGAAGTTAGTGTCTAAACTGAACCATTCATCCTCTTTTGTTTTAAAATCATACTTTGAAAAGCTGCAATTTTAACATGATATAACTTGGGGAGTTAAATAAAATCGAATACTTCAATGCTTGTTAACGGATGGTGTGGCACAGTTAATATAATACCCAAGCTTCTAGTTCAAAACGCTTGCCTGCGTTTAGATATAGTGCAACTGATACACTAGTTAGAACTGTGCAAATGTTCAGACTGAGTCTACAAAGCTGAAGCCAAAGTAAAAACAAAGAATTAAGCCATGCTTGAAACTCTAGACAAGAGGCAGATCAGACCAGGAAGAAAGTACTGAAGCTGCTTGAGAAATGCTTCTGCAAACTGCATTAAACTAATAATGGCACATAACAGTAGTAAAATCTGCAAGTTCACTTTTACTCACTTCCATTCATGTCTTATTAGTCGAAGAGCTTGCAGTGAGTCAGGGAAGCAGCAGCTTTGTGAAGGCTGTCAAAAGCACCGAAGCTCTTATTTCCTCAACTGACGTTTTTCTGATACTGACGAAATGAGAGCATGCATCTGGTGTGGTAATGGGGAGTGTTTTATTACACTCCCCGCTGTGATAGATAGGTCAGAGAAAAAATAATGTTAGAACAATATATTTTACAGAGATTCACGTTGCTGAAGTAAAGCTTGAAATATTGAACTCAGCAGATGGGAATTGTTTGACTCAGTCAGGTTTGGTTGATATTTTTCCAACGTATGTCATACTGATGTTTGAAATTCACGCTTGGCAAAGATCAGTGAAAAGTGAAAGCTAAAGCTCCAGTGAAAGCTCCAGTGAAAGCTCCAGTGAAAGGTTCTTTTTGGATTCTTGATTCTTGGCATAGCTCTATAAACTCAGAACGTGCTCACTGTCAGTATTAGAAGGAAGGGATATTTCCATATGTGTTCTGGAACTGAAGTTCAAGTGTCAACCTGTTCCAGACATTTCTGCAGAAGTGTGTGGGAGACATAGGTAACGGCGCATGCAATGCATCTGAGGAATTCTGTAAACAGTGTTCATTTACCAGACAAAGGTACCTCACATAAATAGAAACTGAAAAGTGAACATGAAAGTGACAACCCTTGTCATTGCGAGGTCACAGCACAGCAAGCGTGAACCACAACAAAATTGGACCTCTGCTTTTAACCCATGCACAGAAATACCGTGCAGCAGTGGGCAGCTATTGAAAGCGGCCGGGGAGCAGTGATGGGGACGGTACCTTGCTCAGGGGTATTACTGAAAGATATTTGTCCATTGTTGCACTCAACAATTACTATTAGACACATTGTGAGGGAAGTGTATGAAAAAGGAAGGGCTAAGCCTTTTAGCCACTGTAGCAAAACTGGACCAGTATGCTCAACTTGTTTTGGCTGACTGATTAAGTAAGGAGGAAATATTTAGAACTGAACTGTCAGCAAACATTTCCTTTAATGAGCCTGGGATGTTGTTTATCCTCCACAGGGCTGTTAAAGTAGACTTTGAAATACAGGTTGCACAATAAAATTTGTCTGCAGTCAATGCAACTAAACATGGTTTTTAATCAACATGTTTAACCAAAGAAGTTCCTTTTGGACAGATGAGATGCCTCCTTCAGTTGGCTACTTACGAGCATGACAAACCATATAAAATCATATTGAAATTAGTCTTGAAAAGCCCATTTTGTTGAATTGTTGCTTTTATGTTTCTCATAACCATGAAATCAACATTATTCTAACATTTATTTAACATTTAACAAGCTTTTACAGATTTTGCAGGTTGTATATATTCAGCAAGTCATCATCTCATTCCCATTTTCAATTCTGGAGATAAAATAATACCTTCATACATCCTTCATCTCTGCTGCCTAACCAGGATTGTAGGGTTTTAAAATGATGAGACGTGGAGAGCCATATTTCCTTCAATATGAATGAATGAAATGAAAATGACAACCCCTGTCATTGTGAACGAAATTGGACCTCTGCATTTAACCCATGCAAACACCATGCAGCAGTGGGCAGCTATTGAAAGCAGTGACGGGGACAATACCTTGCTCAAGGGTACCTCAGGGCAACCTACTGGTGAGGGAATCGAACCCATAATCTTCCGATCCGGGGCAACTCCCTAACCACTAGGCCACCACTGCCACATATACATAAAGACAGCTTTAAGATGTGAGCCAGTATTCTGCATTAATTTGTTTTTTGGCCCACATTTGACTTTGACTGGGTTAACAAACAAAAGATTGTACTTTATTTATATCCTTTAGAATTGTTGATAAGTATTTAGGAAATAAATGTGAATGCTCTATGCTGGTAGTTTTTTAATGTGGCTCATTCAAGCAGCTGTTGAGACTGGAACAAAGCTTCATTGTAATGCACAAAAAGTAACGGACCAACCCTCAGCAACCTCTGAATCGGAGAAACTGGTTAGACCTACAGATCAGGATATAGAGACAGGAAAGAAGATTTGTGGGTTAAAGGCTTCTGTTATGAAACGTGTTGGAGAGAAAGAAGGGTGGAGGTTTGCTCTCTTCATTTTCTGCACAAAATGAGTCAACGCTTGGCTTTCTTCTTTCTGTGATGTGGGATTTCAGTTTAATTGGGAATTATGAGTAAGTTTTAGTCAGTGATCTAAATATGGGATTATAGTATTTTCCCCTCACTTGCAAGCCCTGACATGATTTGCCCAAACCAGGCAGCACCATTTGGCACTTCCTGTAACAGGTGTCAAAACTTGCCTAAACTTGACTAAGAGAGTTTCCAGTGTAAAAATCTTTTCAGAGAAAATGTGCTGTCAGAGAGTGACATGGATCTCAACTCTCCTCTCAGTGTTCCAACGATTCCAGTATACAGTAAACCAGTTAGTATTTGGAGAATAAGTCCCCTTATTTTATTTTTTGCCATATTTTGCATGATTTATTTTTTAGCTTCCCATGACCAAACCCTAGGATCTAGAGGAGTTTGATACCTCTGCTGTATTCTAGGGCTGTGACTGATAGATTGACAGATAGTAGCAATGTAGTGGCTCAATAATTACATAATTTCAAAATACATATTTGATTTTATTTATGTTCTATTTATTCTGCTGGTCTAGCCAATTAGTGCTGCCTAGCGGTGGTTAGGACCTAGCATAGGCCCTAGAATATTAAGGTCATGGGTTTGAATCCCAGACCAGTAGGTTGCTCTGAGCTATAGATATATAAAACTGACTTGCCTTCACATAGTTTGATCAAGAATGTGCGATGAACTGGGTAAACTAGTCTGACATCAGCTTTTAGCACAGTTAGCCCAGAAGGTGCATTTTGCATGTACTTATAACACCACCCTCTTTTAACCTAGAGCATATCAAAGCATAACTAGCATTAGTTTTAATGTTTTATGCGTTTATAGCTACATTTGTTTTAATTGAAATATAAATTACTTTCCCATGCCAGTGCCATGCTGTCAGGGTTTGGAGGGTTTTGTTGTTTTTGTTCACGGTAGAGGGCGCTCTGTTCTGACTGAGCACACCTGAGCTCATATGACACAGGTGTGCTACATTGAGGCTGACTACTTAAGCCTCAATGAGTCAGAACAGAGCGCTGTTCACTCAATAGGCGAAGCCTTAGGTTACGGGTGGTTTTGGTTCTGATTTGTTCCAGTTTCGTGTCTGGATTCCTGTTTCTGTTAAATAAAAGTACGTCCTTCCCGCACCCCGCCACCGTGACACAAAATCAATTTTAGCGGTTTTTATCTTATCATAAAAAAAAAATTATGTTTGGCTAATTTTAAAATAATTATTAAATAAATTTGCACTCTTCACATATATTTTTCTAAGAAGTTGTATTTAAGGTCATAAGCTGGTATACATATTAACACTGTCTAAAATGGAGACTACTGAACATTGAATAAATAATCTTACCGGAACAGGTTTTAACCCTCATGCATGTCCTGACCTGAAATGTGGGTTTGCCCGAGACAGACAGTGCAATTAGTAATATGTCCTTGCTGCCTTTTCTTGTTTTTGTTGATTCTGGACTGCATTGTGAGATAGACATGAGAAACCTAGCTCTCAAAACATTAAATTTAACTCCAGTATGCTGTAAAAATGATGGTTTTAAAAATATATATCTTGGGCTGTGGAAGTGAGAATATTGGCTTTTAGCAGACTGTTATGATAGGTTGTGGGCTCACTAAGGCAAACATTAGGCCTTATTTAAAATTCCTGATTTGTTTTACCCCATTCCTACCTGCTCATCATCATCATCAGGTAAATTAATGAGTGAATGAACAACAGAGCCAGCAGAGGCAGTGTGATACAGATAGCCTGATGGGCAGTGATCTGCTGGGAGAGATTATGTGGTAAGGAATGAATTGAGGAACATGACCTGGGCACTAAAATCTTAAGTTCCCAAAGCCATCCAGCATCAGTTGGGATGTACTGGACAAACTAACTTGATACATGGAAGCCCCACCTCACGCTTTCCAACAAAGTGATCCAATACCCTGAAGGTTCATTTGCATATTTTGCATTTTCTCATCACACAACTCTTTTAGTTTTTAGAGTCTCAAACATTTCTTTACTCAAGCATAACTGACATTTGTTCTACTGATTGAACTTAAAATGTCCAGTTATCCTGCTGGTGCTTTCATGGTTTATAACACTATGTTTGTATTTCAGTTTGGTGCCTTAAAGAGAAAGAATGGCCTTAAACTCTGGTCAGTCAGATATGAGGTTGGTCACCCAGACACTTGAGCACTTCTGAGCTTCCTTCTCTTAAGAAACTGGAGATACTTGGGCTATTTAGGTTTCTCAGGGTGTTGAGTCATGGACATCAGTACTTTATGGAGTTCTTTCTCTTTCTTTAGCAGGATTTTCACTGTTCTTGCTCTGCATTCTGCTACTCAATCTTTCCTTCTTCTTCTTTTTCTTGTTAGTTACGCATTTATGGCATTTTTTAATATAGAACAGGATACTGAAGAAAAAACAAAAAATTAACCAGCATGAGTTGAAAGAAGATCAGACCAATTTTATCTTTTTAGAGTTTAGTCTGTGTTATTTCGTATTATCTTATTGTTCTTGCATTTGTTAAATAAATGTAAACGAGCAGGCGAAGAAATCCGTTTGAGAGATCACCAGTGATTATCCTCACCGGGGCCTATCCCAGGTACTCATTGGGTGAATGATTTCCTCCTCTCAAATTACAATCTTCTGACTGTGCAGCTAGTTTAATGCTCCAAGTAATCCCACAATAACTATAAAAACCATGAGTTCAGAGGAATCATGAGTCTAGACTGCCACAGGATATTCTATGAAGCAATGACCTAATGCCTGAGGAAAAAACACAAAAACACATCATATTGCAGTAATTTTAGCAGATACAGAGTAATGGTACATAGCAATCAATTCCTACATACTACATAGTACATAGTACATAGTACTGTGGAAAACTTTTAGGCAGGTGTGAAAAAATGCTATAAACAAAAAATGCTTTCAGAAATATAAATAATGATTGTTTATTTTTTTATCAATTTACAAAATGCAAAGTTAGCAAACAAAAGAAAAATCTAAATCAAATCAATATTTGGTGTTACTACCTTTTGCCTTCAAACCAGCATCAGTTCTTCTGGCCCCCACAGAGCCCCGATCTCAACATCATCGAGTGTGTCTGGATTACATGAAGAGACAGAAGGATGTGAGGAAGCTACATCCACAGAAGATCTGTGGATAGTTCTCAAAGATGTTTGGAACAACCTACCAGCTGAGCTTCTTCAAAAACTATGTGCAAGTGTACCTAGAAGAATTGATGCTGTTTTGAAGGCAAAGGGTGGTCACACCAAATATTGATTTGATTTAGATTTCTCTTTTGTTCATCCATCCATCCATTATCTGCCGCTTGTCCCAAACGGGGTCGCGGGGGAGTGCTGGTGTCCAACCCAGCACACACAGGGCGAGGACGGAGGACGCACCCTGGACAGGTCGCCAGCCCATCGCAGGGAGGAGCGGGACGGGGACAGCACCTTCTCTTTTGTTCATTCACTGCATTTTGTTGATTGATGAAAATAAATGATTAACACTTCCATTCTTTGTTTACAGCATTTTTTCACTCTTGCCTAAAACTTTTGCACAGTACATTTTGCTTTTATTGGTCATACAGTTTCCCTATTACAAGCCAGTCATTTTCTGCCCCTTGACCCAAACGGGGTCGCTGAAGTCCAACTCAGCTCACACAGGGCAAAGGACGGGTCACCAGCCTATCACAGGGAGAAGCAAGACAGGGACGGCACCTTGCTCAAGGGTACCTCAGGGCAGCCCACTGGGAAGGGGTTCGAACCCCCGATTCTCCAACCAGGCAGCTAACACCCTAACCACTAGGCCACCGCTGCCCTACACAATCAAGTGTATTTTTTTAATGCTGTTCCCAAGCCAGGGTAAATGGGGAAGGGTACGTCAGGAAGGGCATCCGGTGTAAAACTTTTGCCAAATCAATATGGGGACAATGAAACAGAATTCCATACCGGATCCGTCGAGGTTAGCAATGACCGCCACCTGTGCTGTTAGCCTACAGGGTGCTGGTGGAAATTGGACTACTGTTGGCCAAAGGAGAAGATGAAGAAGAAGAGGAGGAAGGCATGTCTGTACAGAGGAGGAGACGGGGAGGAGAGTGGAAGTGAGAGGAGGAACTTTGAATGTTGGCAGCATGACTGGTAAAGGTAGAGAATTGGCTGATGTGATGGAGAGAAGGAAGGTTGAGATTTTGTGTGTAAAAGAGACTAGATGGAAGGGTAGTAAGGCCAGGTATATTGGAGGAGGGTTTAAATTGTAGGGGAGGTGTTATCCTGAAGGAAGACTATGTGAAGAGTGTTTTGGAGGTGAAGAGGGTGTCAGATAGGGTGATGAGTTTGAAGCCGGAAGTTGAAGATAGTGCTTATGCCCCACAAGTTGGTTTGGAGGTTGGACATGGGAAGATACTCACATGTGAACAGAGCATGTTGAGCAGATGGAAGGAGTACTTTGAGGGGCTGATGAATGAATAGAATAGAATAGAATAGACTTTATTGTCATTGTACAATGTACAACGAAATTGGGGGGGTGGTTCCCCTACTTCAATGCATTATTTTAATAGAGTTAAAGATAGATAAAAAATAGATAAAAAAAAAAAATGAATAAATAAAAGCAAACACATGTATAAATATAAATATATATATATGTATATGTATATATATATATATATATATATATATATATATATATATATATATATATATATATAAATAAAAGCAAAAACACAATAAAAGAAACACAGACATTTTAAACCAGACACAGACATTTTAACCAGATATTTTTAACCACATTTAAAGTGCTGTGTGCATGTGTGTTGGTGGTGTTTGGAGCATGGGGGGCGCTATTGAGTTACTGAGTGTTTAGAGTTCGAATGGCCCATGGAAAAAAACTGTTTTTAAATCTAGTTGTGTGTGACTTGATGGATCTGTAGCGCCTGCCTGATGGCATCAGTTCAAACAGATGATGGGCGGGATGTGAAGAATCTGCAATGATGGCTTAAGTTTTCTTGCGGCAATGAGATGTGGATATTTCAGATATGGAGGGTAAGGGGCAGCCGATAATTTTTTGTGCAGCATTTATAACCCCCTGCACAGCCTTCCTGTTCTCAATTGTGGAACCCGTATACCACACTCCCAAACAGTATGTTAGTACACTCTTCACAGAAGAGTGATAGAAGGCCAGCAGCAACTTCATGTCCAGCTTGTTTTTCCTGAGGACACGCAAGAAGTATAATCGCTGTCGAGCCTTCTTAACTAAAGCTTTTGTGTAGTGAGTCCAGGAAAGGTCAGCTGAGATGTAGGTACCCAGAAATTTGAGGCTAGTGACAATTTCCACACATTCTCCGTCAATGAGCAGAGGGATGTGGTCATGCTTATGCTTCCTGAAGTCCATGATCAGTTCTTTGGTTTTGAGGACATTCATTGACAGATTGTTCTCTGAGCACCAGAGGGACAGTTTCTCAACCTCAGCCCTGTATGCTGTCTCATCTTCATCTGAGATGAGCCCCACCACAGTGGTATCATCTGCATATTTGATGATGGTGTTTGTTGGGTGGGTTGAAGTGCAGTCGAAGGTGTACAGGGCGTACAGTAGAGGGCTCTGCACACAGCCCTGGGGAGAGCCGGTGCTTAGTGTGAGTGAGGAAGAGAGGTGATACCCAAGTCTGACGGATTGAGGACGATGTGTGAGAAATTGTTTTATCCATCTGCAGGGATGAGTGTGTTGAACGCTGAGCTGTAGTCCACGAAGAGCATCCTCACGTAGCTGTTCCGGTTCTCCAGGTGACTGAGTGCTTTGTGTAGCGTGACAGTGATGGCATCTTCGGTGGATTGGTTCGCTCTGTAGGCAAACTGGTAGGGATCCAAGGTGGGAGGAAGGCAGTTTCTGATGTGCTGGGAGACCAGTCGCTCTAAGCACTTCATGATTACAGACGTGAGAGCTATGGGTCTGTAATCATTAAGACTGTCTATGGCAAATCTTTTGGGGACGGGAATGATGGTGGAGGCCTTCAGGCATGTGGGTACCATGGCGAGAGTCAGAGACAGGTTGAACAGCTTGATGGTGAAGAAAATGAGAGAGAGAGAAGATTGGATGATGTGAGGATAGTGCAGCAAATAAGCAA
Source organism: Hepsetus odoe (assembly GCA_017165825.1). NCBI lineage: Eukaryota > Metazoa > Chordata > Actinopteri > Characiformes > Hepsetidae > Hepsetus > Hepsetus odoe. Next base: position 3,382,510 of record CM029391.1, read on the forward strand.
GATGGAAGTATGGGCAGCAATGAAGAGGATGAAAAATGTTCCAGATGTTGGTCCAGATGACATACCCGTGGAAGCATGGAGGTGTTTAGGGGAGATGCTTCAGTGACTTCAGTGACATACAAGACCAAAAAGTGAACCCAAGATGGCGGCGCGGTAACACGCAGCGGCCGCTCCGGGGTCCAAACTTTGGTGCTAAAGTCTGTAAAAAGTCTTTCATCCGACTACTTTTCACCGTAAGACTTGCACATGAGCGTCACATCCGTGAATGCTCTTAAACTTAACCGCCAAACACTGCTGGAGCTCAGGAATCAGTCAGGATTCAGTCTTCCAGCGACTCTCCGAACAACGCTACGGGAGTTCGGCGTGCTGAGAAGACCAGGCCTTCAGTCCCCGAGATCGCCTGCTGAACCTGGCCGACTGAGAGGACATAGGAAGCGGTGTGAGAGGAAACAGAAACGCGGCAAGCGTGCTGGGGTCCGGGCTCAGCTCAAGGCTAACGCTAGCCGACCGGCTATCCCGTCCGTCCTCCTCGCCAATATCCGCTCTCTGGATAATAAACTGGACTGTATACGACTCCAGCTGAACACCCAGCGTGAGTACAGAGACTGCTGTGTTTTTGTTTTTACGGAGACATGGCTCAGCGACAGCGTTCCGGACACCGCCATCCAGCTCGCCGGACTCTCCGCGTTTCGTGCGGACAGAAACTCCGCTCTGTCCGGAAAGACCCGCGGAGGGGGGCTGTGTGTTTACGTAAACACACAATGGTGTACAAACGCTGTGCTGGTCTCAGTACACTGCTCAACACTGCTGGAGGTGATAACAGTCAGGTGCAGACCGTTTTATTTGCCCAGGGAGTTCTCTACAGTGTTTATTTCGGCGGTATACATCCCACCCAGCGCTAGCGCTAACAGCGCTAATGCTAACAGCGCGCTGGCTGAACTTTATGGAATTATCAGCGGACTCCAAAACTATCACCCAGACGGATTATTTATTGTTGCCGGAGATTTCAACCATGCAAATCTCAGGTCAGTTCTCCCTAAATTCCATCAACATGTGAACTTTGCAACGAGGGGGGAAAACACGCTGGACTGTGTTTACACAAACCTGGCCGGCGCGTACAGAGCGGAGCCCCGCCCCCACCTCGGACACTCAGACCACATCTCTGTGCTGCTGATCCCAGCGTACAGACCCATCGTCAGGCGCGTGAGACCCACCCTGAAGCAAGTAAAGACCTGGCCCACAGGAGCCATCTCTGCTCTTCAGGACTGCTTCGAACGCACAGACTGGGACATGTTTAGGGAGGCTGCAACCTATGGTGACTCCATCAACCTGGAGGAGTACACAGCTTCAGTGACTGGCTACATCAGCAAGTGCATTGAGGATGTTACTGTCTCCAAGTTCATCATAACACGACCCAACCAAAAGCCATGGATGACTGCGGAGCTGCGCAGACTCCTAAGAACCCGGGACAAGGCCTTCAAGTCAGGGGACGAGGCCGCCCTAAGAAAAGCGAGGGCAAACCTGTCTCGGGCCATCAGAGCGGCGAAGCGAGCTCACGCAGAGAGAATCCATGGCCACTTCAAGTACACTGGTGACACACGGCGCATGTGGCAGGGCATCCAGGCCCTCACCAACTACAGGACATCTCCACCTGCCTGTGACGGTGACCCCTCCCTCCCAGATGCGCTGAACCACTTCTACGCACGGTTTGATGCAGCGAACGACACGAGAATGAGGAAGACCACCCCTCCTCCGAACGACCAGATTCTCCGTCTGACCACAGCCGAGGTGAGAAGATCTCTTCTCAGAGTCAACCCACGAAAAGCTGCCGGTCCAGACAATATTCAAGGTCGAGTGCTCAGAGGATGTGCAGAACAGCTGGCAGTTGTTCTCACTGACATCTTTAACACCTCTCTGAGCACCACTGTTGTTCCAAGGTGCTTCAAGACCACCAGCATCATTCCAGTGCCTAAGAAACCATCCATCTCCTGCCTCAACGACTATCGTCCCGTCGCACTCACACCCATCATCATGAAGTGCTTCGAGAAGCTGGTCATGAGGCACATCAAGTCCCAGATCCCCTCCTCACTAGACCCCCTGCAGTTTGCGTATCGTCCCAACCGTTCAACGGACGATGCAATCTCCACCACCCTCCATCTGGCCCTTTCTCATCGTGACAGAAAGGACAGTTACGTCAGAATGCTGTTCATCGACTACAGTTCAGCATTCAACACCATCATCCCTCAGCACCTGAGTGAGAAGCTGAGGCTGCTTGGCCTGAACACCTCCCTCTGTAACTGGATCCTGGACTTCCTGACTGGGAGACCCCAGTCAGTCAGGATCAGTAGCAGCACCTCCAACACCATCACACTGAGCACAGGAGCCCCCCAGGGCTGTGTGCTCAGCCCACTGCTGTTCACACTGATGACCCACGACTGTGCAGCCAAGCACAGCTCGAACCACATCATCAAATTCGCTGATGATACAACCGTGGTGGGTCTGATCAGCGGTGGAGACGAGGCAGCTTACAGAGAGGAGATACAAGAGCTGACGGACTGGTGCAGAACCAACAACCTGTCTCTGAACGTCGACAAGACTAAAGAGATGGTTGTTGACTTCAGGAGATCACGTCGGGACCACACTCCACTTATCATCAACACCTCACCTGTGGAGTTGGTCCAGAGCACCAAGTTTCTTGGTGTTCACATCACTGACAACCTCACGTGGTCCCTCAACACCAGCTCCATCACAAAGAAAGCCCAGCAGCGCCTCTACTTCCTGCGCAGACTGAGGAAAGCCCATCTCCCACCTTCCATCCTCACCATCTTCTACAGAGGAACCATCGAGAGCATCCTGAGCGGCTGCATTACTGCCTGGTACGGGAATTGCAACGTCTTAGACCGCAAGTCCCTACAACGGGTAGTGAGAACAGCTGAGAAGATCATCGGGGTCTCTCTGCCCTCTGTACAAGACATTTTCACCGCTCGCTGCATCCGCAAAGCTACCAGCATTGTGGATGATCCCTCCCACCCTTCCCACACTCTCTTCTCCCTCCTGCCATCCGGGAAAAGGTTCCGCAGCATACGGGCCTCCACTTCCAGGATGGGAAATAGTTTCTTCCCCCTGGCCATCAGACTGTTGAACTCTGGAACCACCAATATCATGGACTCTTAAAAACCCACCAATAATACAAAACTCTTAAACCCACCACTTCACCCACCACTTCCTCCACTTTTCATTCTGTATTATTTATTTATCTCGTGTTGCACTCTTGCACTTTAAGTAACTTTAAGTTTTACAGTAACACCGCTCCACCACACTGCTACACCATAATGTGCCTGGGCTGCTTTGTTCCACAACACTGCAGCCTTCCACGGATGAATGTACTGTCTGTCGTGCCGTCTGTTGTTGTCTGTCTTGTCTGTCTTGTCTGCACTTGTTGCCCCGTGTTGTGTCTTGTGTTGTGTCTTGTCTTGTGTGTAGCACCAGGGTCCTGGAGGAACGTTATTTCGTTTCACTGTGTACTGTGTATATGGCTGAAATGACAATAAAATCCTACTTGACTTGACTTGACTTGACTTGACTGGATACATCAGCAAGTGCATTGAGGATGTTACTATCTCCAAGTCCATCATCACATGACCCAAACAAAAGCCATTGATGGCTGCGGAAGTGTGCAGTCTCTTGACACCTGAGAACCCGGGACAAGGCCTTCAAGTCAGGGGATGAGGCTGCCCTAAGAACAGGCAAACCTATCTTGGGCCACCAGAGCAGCCAAGCGAGCTCACATACAGAGAATTCATGGCCTTTTCAAGAACACCAGTGACATGCAGTGCATGTGGCAGGGCATTCAGGCCCTCACCAACTACAGGACATCTCCACCTGCCAGTGACGGTAGTCCTCCCTCCCAGATGTGCTGAACCGCTTCCACACAAGGTTTGATGTGGCAAACAACACAGCGATGAGGATGACCATCCCTCCACCTAAAGACCAGGTTCTCTGACTGAAGTAAGAAGAATTCTATCGAGAGTCAACCCATAGAAAGCTCAAAAGCCTAGCAGCATCTTTACTTGCTACGCAGACTGAGGAAAGCCCATCTCCGACTACCCATCTTCATCATCTTCTACAGAGGAACCATCGAGAGCATCCTGATCAGCTGCATTACTGGCTGGTACGGGAACTGCAACATCTCAGACCGCAAGTCCCTACAATGGGTAGTGAGAACTGCTGAGAAAATCATCAGTGTCTCTCTGCCTTCTGACATTTTGAAATTTTCACCACTCACTGCATCCACAAAGCAACCAGCATTGTGAATGATCTCTCACACCCATCCCACACTCTCTTCTCCCTCCTGCCATCCGGGAAAAGGATCAGTAGCATACGGGCCTCCACTACCAGGTTGGGAAACTGGTTCTTCCCCCTGGCCATCAGACTTTTGAACTGCTGATGTCTTCACAATAACCTGCTCTCTGCTACTGCTGGAATTTTTGTTCTGTTTTCACAGTGGCTCTCTGAATGATGAATTTTCTGTCTGTTGTTGTCTGCACTTGTCTGTACTTGCCTTGTGTTGTGTTTTATGTCGTGTCTGAATCTTTTTATATGGTTCCTGGTGGAACGTTATTTTGTTTCACTATGTACTGTGTAAATGGATGAAATGACAATAAAAACCTACTTGACTTGATAAAGTTGGGGCTTGGGGCAGTAGTGGCCTAGTGGTTAGGGAGTTGGCCACAGGATTGGAAGATTGTGGCATGGCTGGGGTGGTGGTGGTCTAGTGGTAGGATACTTGCCTACTTGGACCTCTGGATCAAGAGGTCCCCGGTTCGAATCCCACCTCTGGCACTACTACCACTGGGTCCCTGAGCAAGACCCTTAACCCTGAGTTGCTCCAAGGGGACTGTCCCATAATTAGGACATGTAAGTCGCTCTGGATAAGAGTGTCTGCTAAATGCCGTAAATGTAAAATGTAAATGTAAAGATTGTGGATTCAAACCCCTTACCAGAAGGCTGCTTTGAGGTACCCTTGAGCAAGGTACTGTCCCCGTCACTGCTCCCTAGGTGCTTTCATAGTTGTCCCTTGCAATGTGTTTGCATGGGTTAAATGCAGAGGTCCACTTTCATTGGGGTTCACTGTGTGCTGTGTTGTGACCTTGCAATGACAAGAAAAGTCACTTTCACTTCACTTTCATAAAGTTGGTCAGCCACAGCATGAAGTTATGGGAAAGAGTAGTGGAAGCTAGGTTAAGAAAAGAGGTGAGGATTAGTAACTTCCATGTCCTAATTATAGGGACAGTCCACCTAGAGCAATTCAGGGTTAAGTTCAGAGCAATTCTTGCTCAGGTACCCAGTAGAGGTAGTAAAGGTAACAAAGGTGAAGGAGTTTAAATACTTGGGATCAAAGTTCAGAGTAATGGCGAGTGTGGAGAGGTGAAGAAGAGAGTGCAGGCAGGTTGGAATGGGTGCAGAGGAGTGGCTGGAGTGATTTGTGACAGATGGGTACCAGCTAGATTAAAAGGGAAGGTTTACTGGACAGTAGTGAGACCAGTTATGTTGTATAGGTTGAAGACGGTGGCACTGATGAAAAGAAAGGAGGCGGAGCTGGAGGTGTCAGAGTTAAAGATGCTGAGATTTGGATAGACAGGAGTATGACGAGGATGGACAGGATTAGAAATTAGTATTTTAGTAGGTTAGATGGTTTGTTTTTTGTTTTTTGTCTGAACCACAAGAGTAAAAGCTTTCCTTTTCCACATGTGTGTGAACTTACTCTGCTGCTATCTACTGGACAAAGAACCTCATTGCACTGGAACTGACCCTGAAATTTCTATTACAATTTTCAAGTTCACCTCATAGCAAGAAGGTCCTAGGCTGACTCCTTAAGATAACCCTACTTCCAGCCCCAAAACCATTTACTTTCAACATTAACAATAGCTTGGTGAAGTTACAAAAGCTCTGGTTTCCAAAACAAAGTTTGGACAAATATTCTGTTGAGCAACAGAAAACATTTTTTTTGGCTTTTGAATTTTTTTTGTCCGGTGTCTGACACTTAAGATGTAAAGACAAATAACAGGTTTTCTATCTCAACTTAGCAATTATAAATATATGTAACGGTGGCGGGGTGTAGGGAGGACGCCAATGCAGAGCCAGTGGTTCCGAAACGTAACTTTATTCACTATAATTACAAAACAAAACAAAGGACTGCAGTTCCTAACCAAAATCAAGGAACTGCAGCCCAAACCAAACCAAACGTGCCACCACTAACAGTGAGGCGTAGCCTCGATAATGAACCGCGCTCTGTCCTGACACACCGGGGCTTAAATAGCAGCCCCTATGAAGCACACCTGTATCTAACAAGCCCAGGTGTGCTCAGTCAGGGCAGAGCGCCATCTGTCGTGCCCGATCGGAACCACGGGCACGACAGACCGTGACAATATATAACAATATTTATTATTTATCATTATCATGTTGATTACTGTCTATTTCACATCAAAAGCACACTTCTTTGCTATAATCACTTTACTGATTATTTTTTTCTTACTGCCTGTTCAGCATCTGTTATTTATGCAAGCTAGATATACATTATTTTTCCAAGATGTAAAAAAGAGAGAACAACAAATTACAATTGAAATAATTTAATTACAAAAATATCTTTCGGTATCCAGTATCCAGCACTGTGCAGAGTAGTCTCTGTACCTGAGCAGTTCTCCAGGTCTTCCTGAAGGACAGTGTTGTCTCTCATTTTCAGTACAGTCTCTGTACTTGAGCAGTTTGATTGTTTTTTGTTGGTTAATCCACACACTGATCTACGTCTGAACCTTAAGGCAGAACAAAGCGTCTAACTTAAGACATGAAGCAGTGAAGAAACAGGAGCAGATCATTCCAGATGACCAGGTAATTAAATTAGATACTGAATGCTGAGTGGCTGAAACCCCTTTATCTAGAATCTTTTATCTTATGACACTTTGCAACTAGTTGCAGTAAAAGATTTACTCCTGTTTCTTTCATGTAATTCATTCAATCTGCCAAAGACAAGGCAGTCTGACCGTTGACAGAGATGAAATTAGAAATAGCTAGATAGATAGACAGATAGACAGACAAACAGACAGACAGATAGTCTGGTTTGACTTGTAGACAGACAAACACATAGATAGATAGACATAAATGTATTGCAGCATTTCCCAAACAAATGTTTCATTTCTGTAACAAAATTGTCAAGTATGTTATTAATTACTCATAATTACACAATATGATTTGTTACAGTGCTCTGCTTGTTTAATATTTCAAAAAGTAGTGCACTGATAATGTTCTCACTTCATGTGGTGAGATGTTTGGCTACGGTGGTGCAGTTTGATCTTCTCAGGTTTCTTGAACTACACTGTAGATTTCAGATTCATCCTTCCTGCCAGAAATTAAAAGGAAATCACAAAAGCTCTTTTAAAGTATAAATGCTTGAAAACATTACATCAGGAAGAGTTCACAAGTTTTTCACTTTTGTCTATTTCTAAAATGTCTTTTTCGCATTTCCTGTATTAACAAATTGTTCGTACCTTTTTTTCTAAAGCCTCAGACTTCTTTTGATAAAGTCACAATCATGACATTCATGCCGATTAACTGTCAAACACCAAAATATATATTTTTATATATTAAAATACATATTTTAACAGTCAATATAAAACTTTAAAGCTGATAAATGAGCTGATTAATGCCCCACAGCTACCCTTACTTTGATCACTGGTGACCATTGATGAATGGGGAAGGGAGGGGGGTAAAACTTTTACAGTCTGTATTTGTAAAGAGAATCTACAGCAGTATGAAAAAGGACTCTCAAAAAGTTTGACTTATTTGACTTAAAATTTAGTGTGAATTGTCTAGTGAGCAGATGATGAACGAGCAAAACACCAAAAGCATATGATGACACATGTCATTAAAGTATTAACAGAAATTACATTTTTTTTCTGTCATTCAATGTGCAAAATACCAAAACATGGAAGTGAAAGTGACTGTTCTGTCATTGTGAAACACAGCACACAGTTATACACAACAAAATGTTTATTCTGCTTTTCAAGACAGACACAGACACACCATGCTCCAAGGGGCAGCTATTTAAAGCACCAAAGGAGCAGTGATGGGGACAATATCATGCTTAAGGGTACCTCAGGGCAACCTGCTGTCTTACATACACTGCTTAATGTCCATGCTTAACATCTAGAGAGGTACCTTTCCTGAATTAGACATCCTTTTTTCTCCAAACACACCATGAACATTGTGGCCAAAAAGTTCTGGTTTGACTTGTAGAAAACCATACAGCTGCTTAAAGGAACCCAAGGCTGCTGACTGTTGGGAAGTCAGAGATTTTGCATCATTTAGGCTTCCAAAGGGTGCCTGTAAACAAGTTAAGACCTGAGACTTTGGTAAAAGTTACCTGAGATCTTGGGGTGAATATCTTGGGGAGCCCCAACTTTTGAATGGTGGACCACTTTTTATTCACTGCACAATTGTAAAAAAAACTAAATGCACTAATGCTGCATCACATTCCGAAAAGAAATGGATCTTCTTTTTGGAGTGCATTTGGGACAGCGGAGGCCCAGTGGTTAGGGACTAGGCCGCAAGGTCATTTGTTCTAATCCCAGACCAGTAGGTTGCCCTGAGATACCATTCAGCAAGGTCCTGTCCCCTTCACTGCTCATCCGGGCACTTTAAGCAGCTGCTGTGGTTCACATAGTCATGTTCAACTGATCTTCTGCTCACATAAATATTCTCATTAACCAACATTTTAAACAGAGCATCCAAACTTACTACAGATACATTTTCAGAAGAACTGATGTTTATTAACTAATTTGCATTACTTACTGAACATCCCTTGGATGGATAGGGTTCACTGTTGTGTACTCCACCTCCTCTTCTTGTTTAAGAGCGACTGGCAGTTGGACAGTGGAGTAGAGAGGATCGTCTTGATTGTCTTGTGCATGAAAGTGTGTGAAATGTATGCTGGCATAGTGAATTCCATCCTCATCGCCTGAGGATACTGTTGTTATGGGACGAGAGGTCATGGCCAGGGCGGAGACATTGTAATACACAGAATCATTCTAAAGAGAGAAACAGAAAAAAAAAAAAAAAAAAAAAAAAAAATATATATATATATATATATATCCATATCCATATCCATATAAATCCATCAAAAAATATTGGACACATGAAGAAGGACAGTAGTTTCTGAATGGGCTGAAATGTTACATTACATGACTTACGTTCTCAGTCTGCTCTTCACTCCTTCTGGCTGCTTCTGTCCGTCTCCTGTTAGCATGGAAACAGCACCAGTTTAAGTGAACCCCTGAAGTGAACTATGTAGAGCACAAATTGCAGCATTTGAAGCATGCACATTTAAACTTTCTCACCTCATCCACAGAAAGACACCAATGAACACCAACGGCAGTAGGAAAAGCACAACTGCTGGAGCTGCATATTTCACAGACCTGTAGTCTGTATAAGCATGGAAATAGCAAGGTGTATAAATAATAGTCTGAAAAATTACATTAAGAGAAATAACAAGATGAAAAGTGTAATGATGCTACAAGAAGATGCCACTCATATACTTTTATTCCACCCATCAGTCCTTTATCTGAGCAGTTTGTTCTAATCAAGTGAAGTTCCATCACTCAAAGGGCAGAAAAAGAGAATGTTTACTAGAAATCTTTCATCATACCTGACGTAAATGAGAACACTGATGAGTTGTATGACCCAAAGCGATTATTCGCCCTACAGAAGAGAAGGTCATGTTCTCCTCCTGCCGCCACAGTAAAACTGGTGCTGTTTCCAATTTGCTGGATGTCACTTTCTCTCTTACTGTACCAGGTGTAAGAGCTAGCTGGGTTGGAGTCACTGAAGCACACCAGTGTGACACTGTTGCCAGACACATGCTTTGATAAAGATGGAGGTCTGGGGGGGTCTGAAACACAGAAACAGCCAAAAAGAGCACTCAGCCAGTCATCTCATTATTACACAGAAATAAAGACCAAACTGCACATACAGAACACATCCAGACGGGTGGGTGTGGAGCTGCTCTGTCCCAGCTGGTTGAGAGCAGTGCAGTAGTAGAGTCCGCTGTGCTGGGAGCTGATGTTGGTGATGCTGTAATTCTGGCCTGTTCCCAGCAGTGTGTCTGCAGCTTCTCTCTGCTTAAACCAGGAGTAGTTGAGAACAGGAGGGTTTGCATCACTGCTGCAGCTCAGAGTCACTGAATCTCCCTCCACTCTCTCTCCAGAGGAAACCATCACTGCTCTGGTGCTTTTAGGAGAATCTGAAAAGATGCACAAAGGTCTCACCTTATCCTGTTTTAGAAACACCCTGAAACAGTAACACTCGTTCTCTATAGTGTAGCTGCTGAAAATGACATTTGAAGTGGGGACGAGCAGAATTTGTTCAGCAGAATTTCCATTGATGTGATATTTGACGAATAGAGGTTTATTGAATAGAAGTCTCCTCCACATTAGTATAGTGGACAGTATGTCACTCAGAAGACTGGGGTTCGACTGCCCGAGGGGGAGACGCACTACTTTAAGACAGCGGTGGCCTAGTGCTTAGAGTGTTGGCCCCAGGATCAGAAGGTCATAGGTTGGAATCCTTTAAATAGCTGCCCCGTTTGTATGGTTTAATGCAGAGGCTGCTTTTTCATAGGGGTTCACTGAGTATTGTGCTGTGTACTCACAATGACAATTTTTCACTTTCACTTATTGCTTGACATTATTTACCTGAACTGTAAGAAATAAAATGTCTAACATCCATCAGGATTGCTCTTCAGATTTATACTTGCACAAGTATAAATCTGGAAGATTGGAAGATTTCTACTTCCAAGAAGGAAGTTTTAGCAGAAGATAACACAGACAGAACTCATACTGATGCTCTGTATTGACTCTGTAAAACTACTTCTCATTTAAATAACCTCATATTTTCTAAGAAGTTGTTTGGGCTGATTGTTTTTGTCACAGTTTATTATCCAGCCATTAATGGTATTTGAAAGTTCACCCTTGTGCTGAGGGTTAGATCATTTTCAGAGCTGCCTTCAAAGTCAGTGTTAATTTTCACTGAAAACACTACCCAGTCTCTGCTTCTTTGGAGCAAAATAAAGAGTGCACTAACAGAGCACATCCAGATGGGTGGGTGTGGAGCTGCTCTGTCCCAGCTGGTTGAGAGCAGTGCAGTAGTAGAGTCCGCTGTGCTGGGAGCTGATGTTGGTGATGCTGTAATTCTGCCCTGTTCCCAGCAGTGTGTCTGCAGCTTCTCTCTGCTTAAACCAGGAGTAGTTGAGAACAGGAGGGTCTGCATCACTGCTGCAGCTCAGAGTCACTGAACCACCCTCCACTCTCTCTCCAGAGGAAACCATCACTGCTCTGGTGTTTTTTGGAGAAACTGGTTGGAAAGAGGATATATATCAATGCTCCATCAGAAAAATACATACATTATAAAATACAGTGATTTGTCAAACAAGTCAGCACCACTTATGTTAGTGTACTGAGGATATGAAGTAGGTGAAATATGTCTGTAAAAATGTCCACTCACACACTGGAGGAGAGCGGAGGCTCTCATGGCCTTTGAGAGCACAGCTGTAGCTCACCATGTCCCTCACCACAGCTACAGAGCAGGAGACAGATCTGCAGTGAGACACAGTCTGTTCGTTCTTGTACCAGATGTAAGTGGGTTTATTAGACAGAGTGCAGGAGCTGCTACAGATCAGTGTCTTTCCTCCACTGTGTGTGTTTGACACTGTAACCTTCAGATCTGCAGCAGAATTGAAACAAGGTTTAGTGTCATTTTCATCTGTAGAATATTCTTATAGTCACTACATTTATTTACATTATGCAGCTCTACCTGTGACAGACAGAGTGACTCCAGGTTGTCCAGTGTATTTGCCTCCATCAGTGTAGAATCTGAATCTGTATGTTTGAGCATCACTCTCTCTCAGATCAGTGATTCTCACACTACACTCATTCTGGGAGATCTGTATGACCTGCACTCGTCCCTGATACTCCTCCTCCTCTCTCACATCCACAGGTTCAATACCAGTCTGCTCTTTAATGAACCAATATATTTTTGCAACACTGTGAGTACTTGGAAAGGTGTAGTAACTGTTTATATCCACTGTTGAACCAATGAGAGCGCAAATACTCTGTGCTGAGTACGTCACACTCCAGCAACTGGAATCACCATAAATACCTGAAACATACAAACTCAGTTGTAGAAAAGCAACAAAATAAAGTGTAGAAAACTGAAAAACCAAAAGTAAAGAGGTTGGAAACACCTTTATCATTCAAACTGAATTAGGTCTACTACTTCTGTTCATCTTAGTCAGTCAGTGGAAATCGGATGATTTCACTCAAACAGAAAGACTTTCAGTAACATAATGAAAGTGAGGGAAGTGTAAGTAAAGTTTCTCACAGACAGCAGGTGAGCGGATCACCCCATGTCCATTTACAGTGCAGGAGTAGCTGCCTTCATGGTAACGACTCACTCACGGAGCGTGAAGGAGACCGGTAAGAGGAAAGTCGGCGGGATCGTGATGTATGTGAACGAGAGATGGTGTAACCAGGGGCACATCTCCATTAAAGAGCAGTGCTGCAAACGGGACGTGGAGCTGCTAGCGGTCAGCCAGCATCCGACCGTACTATCTGCCGCGCGAGTTCTCGTCATCCCGATAACTGTTTACATCCCGCTGGCGGCAGACGCAGCAGCAGCTTGTGAAACAATACACACAGATGTGTCTCAAATGCAGAAAGCACATCCCCAAGCCTTCCTCCTGATTTCTGGTGAGGTTCTCGGACGACACCGCTATTGTTGGTCGTGTGTCGGAGGGGAATGAGCAGGAATACAGGGGGGTCATCGGTGACTTCGTCAGTTGGTGCAATCAAAATCATCTGCGCATCAGTGCCAGCAAGACGAAGGAGCTGGTGATTGACTTTCGCAGGAAGTCACCCCCCATTACACCGGTGGACATCCAGGGTGCATTGAAACGGTGGAGGAGTACAAATACCTGGGTGTCCACATCAACAAGAAACTGGACTGGTCCACAAACACAATCGCTCTGTACAAAAAAGGGCCTGAGTTGTCTACACCTGCTGAAGTGGCTGAGGTCCTTTGGACTCTTTTGAGGTCATTCTATGACACTGTGGTAGCGTCTGCTGTTTTTTATGCTGTGGTCTGCTGGTGTGCAAGAGTCGCAGAGAGGGACAGAGGGAAACTAAACAAAGTGGTCAAGAGGGCCAGCTCTGTCCTGGACTGCCTGCTCAAATCCATCGAGCAGGTAGGGGAGGAGAGGATGCTCTCCAAACTAACATCCATCATGGACAACACCTCCCACCCCCTACACGAGACTGTACGAGCACTGAGCAGCTCATTCAGCAGCAGACTCTTACACCCGCAGTGTAAGAAGGAGCTACAGCAGGTCATTCCTACCTGCAGCCATCAGACTCCACAACTCATCATAACATTACATTACATTGTTTTATTATTATAAATGATTATATATTATATTATATATTATTATTAATGTATATTATTATTGTATTGTATATTAGTATTATTGTTATTACACATATACCTTGCTGCTTGTTTATTTATATATATTTATAACTTATTTAAAATGTATTTATTATCGTGTATTATTAGTGTGTACTGTATATATGGTCACCTAATTCTCAGTGTAGATATGTATATGTATATGCTCCTGTACTTGTTCCTCTTTCCTCTTTCCTTATGTCTCTATTTTTTAATATATCTTTTTTTTCCTATTCCTTTTCTGTACATCTGTCACTTCTGTCACTTTTATAAGAGCCCTGTAACACCCAACTTTCCCATTTGTGGGATAATAAAAGATTACTCTACTCTACTGTACTCTACATCCAGATACTGTCTCCGAACATAACTGTCAGATACAGTCTGTCCGTTCTTGTACCAGATGTAAGTGGGGTAGTTGGACAGAATGCAGGTGCTGCTACAGGTCAGAGTCTTCCCTCCACTGTACGTGTCTAACACCGTAACCTTCAGATCTGCAGCAGATTTTAAAGCAGTATTAGTGTTATTTTTATGTGTACAATATCCTTACTTTCTACATTTTTTTTTACATTTACACTTACATAATCCCCTTTCACACATGCACTGCAACCCTGAAAGTTTCTGGACATTACTTGGAAGAACTGCAGATGTGAATGCAATGTCCTGCCTCCTGCACCAGCCCTTGTCCCCTCTTCTAATAAGTGTACAACATCCAGTACGATCACTAATGAACGTGCAATTTTGGAACTATTGCATACAAGGAGCTACATTCTATGACCTTTAACATATCTAGATGTAATTACCAGGAAATAAAATCTGATCTCATTATAAGCTTTTGCGCCCAAATGATCCAAAAGAGCCGCTGCACTCTGAGCTGTTGGGACTGAGTTCCATGGAGGCGTGACTGTATTTGTATGTCCTAAACTACGTAGTAAAGTTGTAAAGTTATCCACCTTCACATTAATCTCTCTAACCTACAGTCCCACCTTTACTCTCAGCTCTGCACACGTATCACATCCCAAAAATCTATAAACCTTAACTGTTTTACACATCACAGTGTACCATGACAGAGTGTGTGTGTGTGCTGTGGAATGTTTATTAACCTGTAACAGTGAGTTTAACTCCAGATGAGGCTGATATCCAGTCACTGCTCCATGTTTTAAATCTGAAGTTATAAACTCCAGAGTCTGTCCCTCTCACACCTGTTATTGTCAGATCACAGTTATTACCCCGTGTGCGTTCAGAAACAGACCACCGTGTGCTTTTTTGTGTGTTCAAGACTCGTTCTTTTCCACCAGAGCTCTGGATCTGATACCACTCTCTCTCTTTGACTGTGGACCAGGAAGGTTTTGTGAAACTGCAGGAGATTTTTACTGTTGATCCAGTAACAACACAGAGACTCTGAGAGGAGAGAGTTACACTGTACTGAGCCTGAACTCCTGTAACACACACACACACACACACACACACACACACACACACACACACACAAAGATAAATAAGCCACAGAAGAATGCGCTAAGTAAAAGTGTTTTACAAACTCTGATATACTCTGATATACAAAAAGCAACTGATGCATAGAACAAATGAACACGTAAAAGAAATGTAAATTACACACATTATTCCTCTTCAACATACACTTTACAATCAGAAAATAGCCAAAGAAGAAATATGAGTAAATAAGTAAGTATACATATGTTTCATAAAATCACAGCCTTGACATCACTCACTTATTTTCTTTTCCACTTGTCCTAATTAGGGTTGCAGGCAGTGCTGGTGTCTATACTGAAAGGCTTTGGAAACACTCTTGCCAGATCACCAGACCCACACACACCCTAGTAGCCAATTTAGCATCTCCAATCCTCCTGACATGTCTTTGGACAATTGGGGGAAACACACACAGACACAGGGAGAACATGCAAACTCCCCAAACCTGGACCTTCTCACTGTGAAGTGACAGCACTACCCGCTGCGCCACCATGCAGCCCAACTTCAGCAAATCAAGTATTTGTGGGACGTGCTGCACAAATGAATCTGATCCATGGAAGCTCCTCCTAACTGCCACTTCTTCATGAGTAATTTAGCACCAACTGCCTGATTAACACACAATGTCATTTTTATTACACTTTTATTTATTTTAGTTCATGTCATGGAAACAGAAATGAAGCGATGATGATCTAGTGGTTGAAAACTTGCCTGTGGACTGAGAGGTCATAAGTTTGAATCCCATCTGTACCACTACTGGTGTCACGTGTGTTAGGGTTTGGGCACGCTAGAGGGCGCTCTCTGTCACATGTGTTGTGTTTTGGGCACGCTAGAGGGCGCTATCGGTCACATACAGGGTGTTTATGTCACAGGAGGTGTTTAGGGTACGCTAGAGGGCGCTCTGTTCTGACTAAGCACACCTGAGCCCCTGCGGGCAGGTGTGCATCATTGGGGCTGACTATTTAAGCCCCGATGAGTCAGAACAGAGCGCGGCTCATTAGGTAGGTTTAACCTATGTGTAATGGTGGGTCTGTCTGTCTGTCTGTCTGTCTGTCTGTCTGTCTGTCTGTCTGTCTGTCTGTCTGTCTGTCTGTAGTCATAGTCATAGTCATAGTCATAGTCATCCTGCGTAGGAACTGCAGGCTTTAGTCCTTGTTTGTTGTGTGTTTTGTCACTGAAAGTAATAAACTTCTGTTCGGAACTCCTGGCTCGGAACTGACGTCCCTCCAGTACCCCGCCACCGTTACAACTGGGATCCTGAGCAAAACCTTTAGCTCCAGTGTGACTGTCCCTGTTACTAGGTAATGGAAGTTGCCCTGGATAAGAGCTTCAGCTGAAAATGCCGTAATGGATTCAATTTTCTCATTAAGTCAACCAAAGACGTTTCCTAATTATAGATCCTTACAGGCAACATAACAGGCAATCAGTCAACCAACATGAGTTTAAAATACTTTTGCACCTGTATATTTACATGAAACCTGCTGTCTTGCTGTTCCAAGATAGCAAATGTTTTACTGTTGTATTGCAGTTGTGCAAGGATTGAGTTCGATCCCAAAGAGTAAAACAGGAGCACAGATAGCAAATACAATAAACATTTACCTGCAAGTAACACAAGGATGACTGCTACAGATGTTTCCCCTGCCATTCTAACACACATGGCTACGCCACCCTATGAACACAAGTAATATTTCATAAACACACAATGCACAGCTACACTACCAGCATTTACCAGCTTAATGTTTATATTAGACTCTGCTATAGCAGAATATGAAAATATTCATTATTCTAATCAATGCTGAAAATTCGACATGTATTTAATGGTAGTTTGTGAATTATATAAAAAATCCCACCATACCTTTGAAATGGTCTCCTTTGAAAATAGTAAAAAAGAGAAAGATCAAAATAGAAGCATGTCTGTTGCGAGTTGTAGACTGTCATGCGATTGGAATGGAAAGATATATTTAAACCCCCTGAAACTGATCGAGGCAGACCTGCTGGTTTCCTTCCTCATTATTTGAATGAAAAAAAAGTTTCATAATGATTCAGTCATGAAAAAAGGCAGTTTAAGCTTTCACTCTCAAAACTTAAATTCCACGGATGGTAAATGAATACCACTCCATTTAATGTCTTGTCCTTACAACCCCAACAACTATTGGGGTTGTAAGGAGGTAAAATGGGTTAATATTCCCCTAAAGTCAATATAGTCCTAAGAAGTACTAGAGCCACATGGAAAAATTGATTAATTTTATGCTTTTAGGGAGCAAACTGTGAAAACAGGTGGCATTCATTTTAAAGTGTACTATTGGTTTCTGAGCCTGAAATCATGGTATTTTATTTTTAAACAGAAAATTTGAAAATTTGTCCTTATAATGTAACACGGTTTTGTGACCGTGCCTTTAAAACTGATTTATTTTCTGTTCTACTCTTATTAACCGGGTTCCCAGTGAACAGATGAGGCTAAACCAGCGTAGGCCGAAAAATGAGTTTAAATGGGTTTGCATTTTATGCATACAGTAATGTTCATTTTCCAAAACACTGTCACCTCCAAAGACAGTAAAGCTGGGGCTGTTATATTATCCATTAATCAAATTAAGTTTTACATCACATCCAGTTTAAGTATGTGATTGTGTCTTATGTTAAGAGGGTCCTTTGTTGCCATGTTCTTGACTGTCACATGGCTGCAGCGAAATATCTATTATCTATTATCTCTAACCAGCATGTAGAGCGTAAACATCCAACTTCTCATTTTTACATTCAGAAAATGACTCTTTCCCACCACTAGAGGTCATGCACAGCTTTCCTAATATTATATAGGAAAACAGAACATTTTCACATTTTAATCTGAATTCAAGCATTGTTGCCTTTTATATCTGTATGTTACACAGTTGTGCCCAAAAGTCTTTCTATGTGCAAGTTGGAACAGTGTTTGTATCAGCTTTCTAACAGCCGTTACCTTCCTGTAATGGTTTAATGCTTACACAGCTATAGGGATTTTACTGAATTAGTGAGATCAATTAATAGTTCTGACTCATCATAAAGGTGCAACTTTATCACTCAGGTTTCATACTTCTGTAGTCCATGCTTAGCACTGGGTTAGCTTAGGCTTATGTGTGGATGCTGCAGTGCATCCCTTCTTTTTTCCCCTTATAAAGTGAAAGTGACAACCCTTGTCATTGCGAGGTCACAGAACAGCAGACAGTGAACCACAACGAAATTGGACCTCTGCATTTAACCCATGCACATGTGTGTGTGTGGGTGTGTGTGTGTGTGCGCGCGCACCAACAGGGTTGCTCAGCTCTGATCATGGAGTGCCAAAGTTTGTTAGTTCCCCATGTGAAAAATCTCCCTGGACTAGGCCCTGGGATCAGAGGGTGTGTGAATATAAATCTTAGACAAGTCGCCCTGAGGTACCCTTGAACATGGTGAAAGTGAAAGTGACAACCCTTGTCATTGCGAGGTCACGGCACAGCACACATGAACCACAACAAAATTGGACCTCTGCATTTTACCCATGCACACTCAAACCCGTGCAGCAGTGGGCAGCTATTGAAAGCGCCCGGGGAGCAGTGATGGGGACGGTACCTTGCTCAAGGTACCTTGCTGGTACCTCAGTACCTTGCCGGTACCTTGCTGGTACCTCAGGGCAACCTATTGGGAAGGGGTTTGAACCCCCGATCCTCCGATCATGCGGCTAACGCCCTAACCGCTAGGCCACCGCTGCCCCATCACTGCTCCCCGTGCACTTTAGCTGCATGTGTGTGCATGAGTATGTTTGTATAAGCTGTGTTCTCACAATGACAAGTTATCACATTAAGGACAATGACAGTTGAAAAGAATAAAAAATAAATAAAATTATATATATATATACACACACACACACACATACACACACATCTATACATACACGTGTATATATATATATATATATATATATATATATATATATATATACAGTACTGTGCAAAAGTTTTAGGTAGGTGTGAAAAAATGCTGTAAACAAAGAATGCTTTCAGAAATATAATGTCAATTTACAAATTGCAAAGTGAGCGAACAAAAGAAAAAACTAAATCAAATGCTTTAAACAAAGAATGCTTTCAAAAATGGAAGTGTTAATCATTTATTTTCATCAATCAACAAAATGCAGTGAATGAACAAAAGAGAAATCTAAATCAGATCAATATTTGGTGTGACCACCCTTTGCCTTCAAAACAGCATCAATTCTTCTAGGTACACTTGCACACAGTTTTTGAAGGAACTCGGCTGGTAGGTTGTTCCAAACATTACTGTGTTTCAACCTCCGTGATCATCAGTACCTGTTTGGTAAAATTGGTTGATCACACACCGACTATAATCCTACAAAATCCCAGACTTTGTGCAAGTGTACCTAGAAGAACTGATGCTGGTGTACTGGCCTCCAAAAAAAAAAAAAAACACGTGTTTCGACAGTCAGGTAAACGACTTGTCCTTACCAAAACTCTACAGACAGATAACTTCTCCACAGGTTTACTGGCATAGAAAAAAGTAGAGTACAGTAGAGTAGAGTGATCTTTTATTATCCCACGAATGGGAAATTTGGGCGTTACAGGGCTCTTATAAAATTGACAGGTGTACAGAAGAAGAAAAGAAAAAATATATAAAAAAATATAAAGATATAGAGAAAGAGGAACAAATACAGGAGAAAGAGTAGAGGAGCTATAAATAAAAACCAATAAATTATAAATTATCTATCTATCTATATATCTATCTTTCCATATATATATATATATATATATATAATATATATATATATTACATATACATATCTACAGGAGTAATAATAATAATGGTAATAAATAAGTTTTGAATAAATTATAAATATAAGTAAACAAGTAGCAAAAATATAAATATAAATAAATGTAATAATAAATAATAAATAAATAAATGTAATAATAATAATAATAATAATAAATGTACAATAAATAATAATATACAACACAGTATTAATAATAACATACAATAATAATAATAACATACAATAATATATAATATATTATAATATATAATAATAATAATAATAAACAAGTAGTGTAATGTTATGTTATGTTGAGTTAGGAGTCTGATGGCTGCAGGTAGAATGACCTGTAAGTTTCTTCTGTTCGCGTATGAGTCTGCTGCTGAACGCAGCTGCCTGCGCTTGCAATAGTTCGTAGGGGTGGGATATCCATGATGTGATGTTAGTTTGAACATCCCTCCTCCCCTTGGCACCTGCTCATGGACTTGAGCGCGCAGTCCAGGATGAGCTGGCCCTCTGACCAGTTTGTTTAGTTTCCTCTGTCCTCTCAAGTGCTCTTCCACACCAGCAGACCACAGCATAAAACAGCAGACGCTACCGCAGTGTCATAAAATGTCCTCATGAGATGTTTGTTTACTCCAAAGGACCTCAGCCGCCTTAGCAGGTGTAGACGACTGAGGCCCTTTTTGTAAAGAGCAGAAGTGTTAGTGGACCAGTCCAGGTTATTGTTGATTTGGACACCCAGGTATTTGTACTTCACCATTTCAATGCACAAACCTGATGTCCACCGGTAACGGGGTGACTCTCTGCGGAAGTCAATCACCAGCTCCTTCGCTCTGCTGGCATTGATGCTGCCAGATGATTTTGATCGCACTAACTGACGGTCATTGATGACCTCTGCGCTTCCTGCTCATTCCCCTCCAACACACGACCAACAATAGCAGTGTCGTCTGAGAACTTCTGCAGGTGACAGGTGTCCATGTTGAATTTAAAGTCCGCTGTGTATAATGTGAAGAGGAAGGGGGCGAGGACTGTTCCTGTGGGGCTCCATGCTGCAGACCACCACCTCAGACACACAGTCCTGGAGTCTCACACACTGGGGTCTATTGGTGAGGTAGTCAATAATCCACACAGACATGTGATGGTCCACACCCACTCCCTCCAGCCTCTCAGAACTGAAGGCTGGATTGTGTTGAAAGCACTGAAAAGTCAAAGAATATGATCTCCCACAGTGCTCTGGCACTCTCCAGGTGAGTAGGCCCACAGGTAGATGACCGCGTAATAAAAGGGTAAAACTAAACAAAGCAGAAAAACATGCTAACTACAAATAATTATCTTTCATTAAAATAGCAAATAATAGGAAATCTGAACAACATTAACACATACGGATAATGCCTGTACAGTCCTGAAGATGAGAGGATGCCAGTCGATGAAAGCGTGGCAACGTGTGACTAACAGCCTCCATTAACTAAACAACTTCCTCTAAGTCACCTGACAGGATAAAGAAAAAATAAGGTAATACCACATGCTGCCAGCAGGCCAACCAACACCGTTGTTTGAAGACAGCATGTGGTAACA
The DNA here is from genome assembly GCA_017165825.1 of Hepsetus odoe. Lineage (NCBI taxonomy): Eukaryota > Metazoa > Chordata > Actinopteri > Characiformes > Hepsetidae > Hepsetus > Hepsetus odoe. The sequence continues at coordinate 3,403,886 of CM029391.1, forward strand.
GAACACTCCCCGCCTGGTGTGATTGAATGCCACTATAACCAGACTGTAATGATTACAATGTCTTTCCAGAAGGAACAAGAAGGAGAATGACCGCTGAAAGGTCATACAAAAGACTTAGTCCCTTCCTTCCTTGAAGCTTGGACTCACTTTCATTTAACTTGGAAAATCTGTGAGATCCCAGTTGTCCATTTGTCATAGCTGTCATGGACATGTTGAAGGCGGGACCTCTGCATCCAAAGGAAGGAATTATTCATTTATGTCAGTCAGTTTGAGGTAGGCAACTGCATACAATTGGTGCTTAATCGATGCATCTGAAAAGACATAGTCTCTCTTTTTTAAGCATTTGTGAGGTGCAGTAGAAATTCCAGCATAAGGTCTTGGAATTCAAATAAGACTGCTCAGACCTTTCAGTGAGCAATTCCTATGCGCCCACATTTCTTCCATCTCTGAGGAAGTGCAGGAGAGTCCCAATCACTGCCCTTTGCGTAAGCTCTTCCTGGGATGGTGACTGGGGTGATGGTCAGAGGGTCATAGATGTGCTGTTAACAGCTGATAAGACACTGCAACAGAAAGTTTTTCTTCATTGGCTGCCTGGATAAGTAGTTGTGTCAGACTGATGTCCCAGTGTTAAGGCTCTGTTGTAGCTGTACAAGGAGTTATTGAACCAAAATCCAAATCCTTAGGCTTAGCAGCATGGTTTTGATGTGGAAATGCATCCATGACCTTTTCTTTGTTTGAAGCAATTTTTTGCAAAATCAGATACAAAGTCAGAGAGCATCTTATGGGTCCTTGAGTAGGTTAATTGTTGCCTCAACAGAAGGGAAGGACTTTAAGCCATCATCCACATAGAAATCATGACTAACAAATTGCCTTACTTCTCAGGATCTCCATTCTAACCGGCTGTCTCAGACAGTAGTGGCGACAGCTGGGGCGAATTGCTTCTAAATATATGGACCCTCTCGTAATCACGGTTATTTTTGGAAGTGGTCTTGTCGCCAAACCATAGGAACCTCAAAAATTACGGTCTTCACTCACAAGGAAACAATGGAACATCTGCTGACTGTCTGCTGTTATAGCTACGGCCTCCTTGCGGAATCAGATGAGGACCCCAAGGAGTGTATTGTTCAGATCAGGTCCAGACAGCAAAATATCACTGAGTGACACATTGTTGAACTCTGCACTGGAATCGAACACCACGCAGATGTTACCTGCCTTCTGGATGATACACCAAAAGAATGGTAAAGCTACTGAATACCTGCTTCCTCCTGAGCAGAAGGTGTTATTTCAGCATGCTATTCTGGAAATACTTTCTCCGAAGAAAGTGAAGAAATGTTTCATTTCTGGTTTCAATTCAAACTGCGCCACAGTGACAGTCTGTTCTGCTTTGAACCTGTTGCTGAAGATTTTTTGTCTAGGTGTTTAATGGTAGCAGCAGGCGTTCATTATTCTAGTGGAATGAGATGTCATTGGTAGATGGAGCCACTCTTGTTGTCATCTTTAGTTTGGTGAAACACTGTGGAGCCCAGTTTATCGTCTTCTAAGTTGCCCGTACGCTTCTCTGTGAAGTGACCGTATCTCTCCTGGCAAGGAATAACGTTGGGGACTGGGATCAAAAGGATAGTTGTTGTTGTTCTTTCGTGATAGTGTAGAACACATTCACAGTGCTGGCTATGTGGACATTCCCCAAGCAGACATTACCAACTATCACTCATCCTAGGTCAGGCTTCTGGTCGTGAGGGCCATTCACCTGCTTGCAAACCTCTGTGCTCTAATAATATCTCAGCCAAGGAGAAGCATCATTGGAGCCTTTGGTTCAAGGTCTGGGATAAGATGAGCCACTGACGTCAAATGAGGATGATGACGAGTGAGTGTCCCTCAGGTGTCGGGAATTCTGACTAGTTGTTTGGAATGTCATTACACTCCAAGAAAGAAGGTAGAGGAAGACTGACCTTTCCGTCCAGTGAATCAATTTGGTAGCAAAAGGCTCTTCTCCCTTTTACCTCCAAACTCCAGAACAGGTCCTGGAGGGAAATGGGAAGGGGCCCTGGATATTTGTAACGTGGCGGGCACGGGAAGGACGCCAGTCAAGTCAGGAGTCAGGAACATACTTTTATTAGTCACACTTACACAAACAAGGGATGGGGAACTGCTGTTCTACACCTGAAACCCTAGAACTGGGGAACTGCAGTCTAACCCTAGATACAACGTGATGCCCATACTAGAGACTCCATACCTAGTCATAGACAATTGCTACACATACCAATGGGTTTCAATTCGCATTTATAGGTTTGACCTACTTCCACGAGCCAAGGCCTGTTCTGACTCAACGGGCTTAAATAGCCAGTTCAATGATGCACAACCTGATCACAGGGGCCCAGGTGTGTGCTTAGTCAGAACAGAGCTTCATGCACCCATAACACCTCCTGTGACAAATACTCAGGATAGAGAGTGCCTCTACGTGCCCAAAACATTACAGGCACAGAGCGCTCTCTAGCGTGCCCAAAACACCCCATATGTGACAGAACCCCCCCCCAAAGGCGCGGCTCCCGAAGCGCTAAAACATAGTCGAAACCCAGGGGGGAGGCCAAAACAACAAGACTACATAACAAACAGAAGCCCCTTGTGGGGACACATGGTCAGGTCCACACCAAAACATAAAAGGGCCCTCACTGTGCCATGTCAGGCAGCTGCTGTGGTGAGGAACTGCAGTTCGGGTCCATCCTTTTGCTCTGGTGCCTAAATCCCGCCTCTAAAGTCCCTGGAGGCTGCCTGACCCACGGAACTTCTGACTCAAATAACAGACCCTGAGAGGGGAGCTACACAGATATCGTTACAGGGTTCAGAGGAAGTCTTTTCAATGAGTCTAAACTTTGCTTACAACCTCTTGTCTGTCGTGGGTTCGCTGCTACGCTTCTCCCAATCTCTGGTGCCAAAGTTCTTGTCCGCCTCCCTGAACCGATTCGTGCTGGTGTCTTTGCCCTTTCCCTTGTCTGGGTCATACTTCCTGGTCGCTAGTCCGGCGACGAGTGTCCCAGCTTCTGCTCTCACTCTGAGGAGTTCTCATTTCCTCCAAACGTCACCTTGTTCTGGTTTGCCGAATTGTGGGCGAATGATGCTAGGGGGTCTGAAGGCAGCTGCCCTCTCTGCATTCAAGTACCCAAGCCAGCTGGACTGTTCGGATGCTCTGCTCGCTTTTGCCCTATGGGTTCCAGCAGGCACAGGTGCCGGAGAAGTGAGGAGAGATTCGATGAGGGCGAATTTACCTTCTATACCTCTGACCTGTTTTTCTAGCTCAGTGAGCTTGCTGGCCTCATGACGGGCCTCTCTCAGGTCAGCCTGCAGCGCGATGTTGTGGTCCTGCACCTGCCTCAGCTCTGTCCCACACTGATGCAACTGCCCTCCATTGGTGGCTATTTCAGCTTCCAGCTTCTTCCCGAGTGGTTGAGTCTCAACTCTCCGTGATCTGGCTCACGATCTGGTTTCCTCTGTTCCTGTGTTCTCCTCAGTCCCTCTCTTTGGAAAACCATCACAGCTGGCATTCTAATCTGGGACCTCTCTGAATTGGCTGTCTCAGCCCATGATCGCCACCTTTTCTTGAGCAAAAGTCTCCTCTCTCTTTCCTTCTTCCTGTCCTTCTATGACCGCGCTCACCTGTGGCTTCTGAGCTCTTCGGTCAGCTGCTGGTAGAGTCCCGCCAGCAACTCCTCCTGTTCTGCAAACCGAATACTTCGCAGTTGGGATCAGCGACTCGAGGTGACCTGGATTGTCCTCGCCTGTCCGTGCCACACGGCCCGATCCCTCACTGGCTCCACTCTGACTGACTTCTGCAAGCACATCGCAGCATGTTTACACCTCTGATACCTCTGTCCTTGTTGAAGTCCCGGTCTCCACCTTCCGAACCTCCTCTGACGACACTCTGTTGCCCAGCGCGGGCCTCTTGAAGACAGATCCTCGCCGTGCACTCTCCCAGCAGCCTGAATACATGTTGCTTCTGTTCAGCATTAACATTTTGCCGCACTAAAATCGGCCTTCTGTGCCGCCTGGATGCGTATCGCTGACTTTCAACACCTGAATCTTCTGGCGCGGTCCAGCATGTTGAGATAGCTCTGCGCCCTTGTAGCCTCGGAGATCAGCATCCGGTGACAAAGTGCGAACTGATCCATGCGAAGCTCGGGGTCTGGGATGATATCGAGTGGGAGCAGCAACATCGTATTCCTCAGACGGCGCTCCAGCTCCCTTGCCGTCAGCCGGGCGTCCGTCGCACCCACTCCTCACCGTCCAGCTGCTCGCGGAGGTCCAGAGAAGTCACATCTGTCCCCAGGTCCTCATCAGTTGCAGCATCCGCCGACAGCATTCGCTGTCATCATCAACAGCGCCTCCAGCCGCTCGTGGCTTGTGACGTCCAGGTACTGGCGGCTCATTTCTGTATCGGTGGCGGGGTACCGGAAGGACGTCAGCTCGGAGCCAGGAGTCAGGAACATACTTTTATTAGTCACACTTTACAAACAAGGATGGAAACTGCAGTTCTACACCTGAAACCCTAGAACTGGGGAACTGCAGTTCAGCCTCAGATACAACGTGGATCTATACCAGGTGACTCCATACTCTGGGGTCATAGACACCAAGCCACAAGGCTACCAATACTTCACCCGTTACGCATAGGTTTGACTTACCACGAGCCGCTCTGTTCTGGACTCACTGGGGCTTAAATAGTCAGCCCAATGATGCACACCTGACTACAGGGGCTCAGGTGGTGCTAGTCAGAACAGAGCGCCTAGCGCACTCCATAAACACCTCCTGTGACAAATACTCAGTGACAGAGGAGCCGAAGCAAATAAGGCCCAAAACACAACACACATGACAGAGAGCGCCCTCTAGCGTGCCCAAAACACCCCACGTGTGACAATATTAAGGGTGAATCAAAGAATTGACTACAGTGGACTCACATCTGTTCGCCTAAGATCACATAAACCCTTAGCACTGTCACAACTGGCAGTAGGATACTTTTAGGATACTAAACAAATCTTGGAGCAGGATTTCTCACTGGGACTGCTTCTACAGACTTGTGTACAGCGAGATGTGACCTCTGGAAGGTAGTGTAGGGCTCTCCCCACCATGCTCTGTTGCAGTTTCTGGCTTATGAGTCCATGGTGCTGGTGCTGTTGGTCCTGGTCCTGGGTGAGCAGAGATATGCTTGCTGCCTCACACCAACATGTGGGACTGTGTATCACAGTTCTTTGCTATGTGTGTCACAGATGTGCAACATTTAAAACAGATGCCTTTCTCCTTCACGAAAGCTTTGCATTCATTTAATGGCTTTGCCCAAAAGGCATGACAGTTCCTTAATAGGTGGGGTTTCTAGGTATTGCACTGTCTACTGTAATCCTCAACTTTAACATTTTCACCAGAGACAGGAGGAAGCTTAGTGGACACGTCCATTTTGCGAACACAAATTTCTTTCTGCTGGTTTAACTTCCAAGAATGATCTGCTTGTAAAGAGAAACTGATTGTTCTGAGAGGTTAAAAACTGGGATCATTCCATTCTAGCTTGATTGATGATAAAACGCAACAAAAACACAAAAAGGTGAAATGGAACCTTATATTGTTGTTTATAGTTGGAAACCATAAGAAAGAAACTTTTCTGCAGGTTGTAAGGCAGTTGGATTCAAGACAGGTCAGAAGGTCTCATCTTCTTTGCAGACTCCTAGCTCCATGAGTAGGTCACTTAACTCACGTAACCTTGAATACTCTTTAGTTGTTATTCTCGGGAAGCTGTCAATGCATCAAAAAAGTGCATTTTCAATCATCTCAGGTGAACCAAAGCATTCGTCTAATCTCTGCCATCATTTGCAGTCCCATCTCTGGCAAGTGGATGTGGATAGCCCTGATTCTCCTAGTATGATCAGCTGACTCCTTTCCAAACCACTTAACAAGGAGATCCATTTCTTCGCTGGCTGTTAGATCCAGTATCTTTAACCGCGGTTCAAAAGATCGTTCCTAGGCCCTGTAGCTCTTGGCTGTCACTGGCTGAACTGACGAGGCCAGTGGTGACCAGCCTGGCCAACGAGCAGTATCTGACTGCCGTGGTGACCTCGAGTTGTGATATGCAGCTGAGTTCATAATAGCACAGACGAATGTATGAAGCTGGGGGCACTGGGGGTGACACCATGGATTTGCTAATATTTAGCATGTTCCTCGTGGAGGCTGTGAGTGCACTTCTTGATTTCCAAGCAGCTGCTCTGTCTTGTGGGGTTGAAGTAGACTTTTGGCCTCAGCAGAGTTAGCTTCGTTTTGGAACACAGAGGTTGACTCTGGAGAGGGAAACACAGATGCTGCGCTGACCTTCCCTAATTTCATCTTGAGAGAGTGGGTTGACTGTTGTGCCAGCCACGCCAACGAATGGCAGGACTGTCTTTTCACCGACGTATTCCCAGCACGTTTCTACTGGCCTGGCTGGGGTCCGGGCCAACTCAAGAGGCAGAATCTATGCTGTCTGGGCATTTCATGAATGACGGCTTGTAGAGATCAGTGTCAGCCACAGCAGCAGCAGCTTCCTTTTCCAACATTAACACGTCCATGGCAGCCTCTAAACGTGCTTTCTCTAGTTTTAACTTCATTCCTTCTCTGCAAACGACAGACGCGCTATGCCTCTGTTGAGGAACACTATAATGCGACTTGTCTTTCATGAAGCTCTACTAACAGCCTCCATTAACTATATATATATATATATATATGTATATATATAATATATATATATATATATATATATATATATATATATATTTATTGTTTTTTGATAAACATATACACACACACACACATATATATATATGTGTGTGTGTGGGTATGTACTCCAAAATATATATGCATATATATATATATATATATATATATATATATATATATATATATATATATGCATGCTTAGAGAAATTTTCATGGGACAGATGGAGCCTGTGCAACCTAAAGTCCAGTTTCATCACCTTAACTGTTCAATGTGACGTTCATAGAATGACACAACATTAAACAGAGCCAACAGCTCCTCTTCAACCTTCTGCACTTCTGCACAGATTTTTTTTCTGGATGAAGAACATCTGATTTTCATTTTTTTGTTCAGCTTTTTGTTTGTAATAAAGCATTTTTAATATTTGCTGTGATTCTTGGAATTAATGATCTGAGATTCTCAACAGAAAGGATTATTCAGAACTCCAAATCAAATCACAGTGACAGAAACAAAAACAAGGCTTGAACTAAAATGGCCCAAACAATCTATTAAACCAAATTAAGTCAAAAACTGAACCTGCATTTTGACCAAAACTAAAAATTCAGAGGCTTATAGTCTTACCTTTGTGGGCTGTTCTCAGATGGTCTTACTTTTAATGGCAGCACACCTAAATGAGTGGAATATCCAGCCACTAGCCAGCACAAGCCAGTGCCGGTCCCAGTACCAGATACATGGTGAAGGTTATGTCAGGAAGGACATCCAGAGTCCAACTTTTGTGTCAAAAAGTCAAAACATTGTGTCATAGAAGAGGAGGAAGACCTGTCCAGATACAGGAGAAGGAAGTAAGGATAGAAAAATGAGGCAAAGAAGAGATGGGTAGGAGAGTGGAAGTGAGGGTAGAAAAAACAAGAAGAGGAGAAGGAAGGGTAGGAGAAAGGAACTGAAGGTAGATACAGGAGAAGGAAGGAGTGTTCTTTTTCATGATTATGAGTAATTTTATATCAATTCCATATTTTGTTAAAGTTGTTGTTGTCATTTTAATTTCAGAAGGCTATGCAGCTACTCATGTAAAAATCACATCTATCACATGTTCTAACAGGTCACAATTATTTGTTGTCTGCATCGACCCCTCTCAGCTAAGTGACATAATGGATTTTGGAAGAAAGTTAATATAATAACTGTATTTGGTGATTTTTCTTTATTTTTTGAAAAGTTTGATGGTTTGATTTGGTGGGAGGATGCTCTTTAACTCAAAAGAGTTTAATAATGTACATTATTTTTACATTTGTACAAATGTATATAAAATATTTGTAACTTGAATAAATAAATCTAAATAAGTAAATAACCTAGTCCATTTAGAACCAGCCTGAGAACAAATAATAAAGCTGATGTGATTCGACACTCCTGTTCTAAGAGAAGCTCTTGGGGGGATTGTGGTGCTCTGAACAATGTTCTGCTGGGAAACCCTGAATCCACACATTCATATGGTCATCAGTTTGACCCCAACCTGAACATCATCACAGACCGTCTGTAGTCTCTTCATAGTAACCATGTTATCTGATGTCAGAGGCGTCTTTCAGCACAAACTGTTAAAAATGGAGGTTTTGTAGAATCCATGTCTTCATGTCCCACAGGCTTCGTGCTGTCTGTACATGTCTGATTGTTCAGGTGTGTTCACAGTAGATGCAGGTGTTCAGACTGGGTGGGAGAAAGAGATCATCAGAAATCCACGGAAGGACCAGCACTTACCAGGATACACTTCGAGATACACACACACACACACACACACTTGAGCACAGCTAATGATGGAATGTTAAAGGTACAGGAAAAGCTGAAAGCATGTTACACCACTTTGGTCTTTGAGTAGTTTGAAACAGTACAAAAGACATGTGTATTTACTTACAAATATCATAAAAGGGAAATAATCTAATCTCTGTGACTCAATTAATATCTAAAACTTATTTTAAATGCTTCAGTTAATCTGTTCTTAATTTATTTAGAACAAAGCATTAGATTTCATAAACTTGTTCTGACATTATTCACAGCGCCAGAACATTATCACGCCAGAACATGACATTATCCAACACTGTAGAGGTTCGAGTCACCTCACTTAAGCCTAAACAGCTGACGGTATTTGTCTGGCATTTTCAGTACAGTCTCTAAAGCTCTTTAGTTTGATTTGTTTGCTGTTAATCTGCTGATCATTTAAGCTTCCAAGGTGCTTGTAAACAAGGCAAATTAAGACCTGAGATTTTGGTAAAGTTATCTGGAGATCTTGGGGTGAATATCCTTGGGGAGCCCTAATCTTTGCATGGTGGGCCACTTTTATTCACTGCACACTTGAAAACTAAAATGCATCTTCTTTTAAATCTTTTGGAGAGCTTTGGGATAACGGCATAGTGGCAGGAACCAGGCCACAGCGGACTGTAGTTCATGGGCCTCCACTTCTAGACATGTAGGTTGCCCTGAGATACCATTCAGCAAGGTACTGTATCCCCTACTGCTCCTCCAGGTGCTTTAAATAGCTGCTTTGGGTCACATTCATTTGATCTTTTTTTGAACATTTTGAACAATTTGAACATTTTAAGCAGAGCATCCAAACTTACTACAGATACATTTTCAGAAGAACTGATGTTTATTAACTAATTTGCATTACTTACTGAACATCCCTTGGATGGACAGGGTTAACTGTGGTACACTCCACCTTCCTCTTCTTGTTAAAGAGCGTCTGGCAGCTGGACAGTGGAAAAGAGAGGATCGTCTTGATTGTCTTGTGCATGGGAGTGTATTCCATCCTCATTGCCTGAGGTTGCTGTTGTTATGGGACGAGAGGTCATGGCCAGAGCGGAGACATTGTAATTCACAGGGACAGTAACTATTCTGAGAAACAGAAATATTTATATATTTTTTCATATCCATCAAAATCATCAAAAATATTGACACTTGAAGCAGGGGCAGTACTTTCTGAATGGGCTGAATGTTACTTTACACAACTTACGTTTCTCAGTCTGTTTCACTCCTTCCAGAAGGCTTTAGTTCGTCTCTGTTGAAGTGGAAACAGCACCAGCTTCTATGAACCCCTGAAGTGAACTATGTAGAGCACAAATTGCAGCAGTTGAAGCATGCCCTTTTAAACTTTCTCACCTCATCCACAGAAAGACACCAAAGAACACCAATGGCAGTAGGAAAAGCACAACTGCTGGAGCTGCATATTTCACAGACCTGTAGTCTGTATACATGAACATAAGGTGTATAAATAATAGTCTGAAAATTACATTAAGAGTAGTTACAAGATGAAAAGTAAAGTGTAATGTGATGCTGCAAGAAGATGCCACCATATACTTTATTCCACCCATCAGTCCTTTATCTGAGCAGTTTGTTCTAATCAAGGGAAGTTCCATCACTCAAAGGGCAAAAAATGAACATGTTTACTAGAAATCTTTCATCATACCTGATGTAAATGAGAACACTGATGAGTTGTGTGATGACCCAGCGCGATTATTCGTCTTCACAGAAGAGAGAAGTTCATGTTTCTCCTCCTTCCACCACAGTAAAACTGGAGCTGTTTCCGGATTTGCTGGATGTCACTTCCTCTACTAAAAACATGAAAAGAGCCTGGTTTGGCTGAAGCACACCAGTGTGACCCTGTTGCCAGACACGTGCTTTGATAAAGATGGAGGTCTTGGTGGGTCTGAAACACAGAAACAGCCAGTCTTCTCATTATTACACAGAAATAAAGACCAAACTACACATACAAAACACATCTAAATGGGTGGGAGTTGAGCTGCTCTGTCCCAGCTAGTAGAGTCCGCTGTGCTGGGAGCTGATGATGGTGATGCTGTAATTCTGCCCTGTTCCTGGGTGCAATGTCTGCAGCTTCATTTACATTTACAGAATTTAGCAGATGCTCTTATCCAGAGCGACTTCATGTCCTAATTACAGACAAGTCCCTCTCTGGCAATTCAGGGTTAATGGTCTTGCTCAGGGACCCAGTGGTGGTAGTGCCAAAGGTGGGATTCGAAACTGGGACCTCTTGAATCATAGGTTCCCAGAGGCAAGTACCCTACTACAAGACCACTGCCACAGCTTCTCTCTGCATAAACCAGAAGTAGTTGAGAATAGGAGGGTCTGCATCACTGCCAAAAAGCTCGTATCACTGAACCTCCCTTCAGTCTCTCTCCAGAGGAAACCATCACTGCTCTGGTGTTTTTAGGAAAATCTGAAAAGATGCATAAAGGTCTCACCTTGTCATTGGAGTGTTAAGAATATTGCATGTAGCTAGTGGGAAGAAACCAGAAATAGAGTTGTGATAGGTGCACATTTCACATTTCTCGCAAGGCAAAGGGACCCCATCTCATCTCATCTCATCTTTTTTTCCCTCCTTGTCATTTTCGCCATTGTATTCTCCATCTGACAGTCTAATATTTTTGGCTCAAATTCAAATGTTTCTTCCCTCTTATTTTGCAAAAAATATTTCAAACAAATGCTAAACAATCAAAAGTGACCACACGAGAAACACACCCAACCTGAAATATAACACTGGTCTTCTATAGTGTAGCTGCTGAGAGCAACTAGTTCAGTAGAATTTCCAATGCACCATGAGAACCATTCCAACATGCCTTCTATAGACAGAAACCTGCTACCTTAGTGGTGTAAGCACATCAACCAGGGAGGCTAGGCAAATAGAAGATGCCCAAAGCAAACATAAAGTAACAGTGTTAAAAGTTCTCAGCTGCAGTGACAAATGAAGGCTCTGCTGCCTCTGGAGAAAAGAGGTACTCTTGCAAGTGGTCAAAGGACTCATATGGTTTTACTCTCTTTAACCAACTAAAAGGGAAATTGACTTAACAAACTTGGACAGTTAAGTGTTTGGCACCTGTAGAAGTGACCATGAAAATATCACTCCACGTCTCACATAATTAAGACTACACAAGGAATTCACAACCAATCCCCAAGCTTCCCCAATAGATCTCCAGATGTCTATCACTACTTTAATCACTACTTCATCACTACTTTAAGGCTGTGGTGGCATAGTGGTTAGCAAGTTTGTTGGGGTTTACTGAGTATTGTGCTGTGAACTCACAATGAAAACCTTTCAGCTTCACTTTTTTCTTGACATTTTTAAACTGTAAGACATAAAATATCTAATTTCCATTAAGATTGCTCTTCAGCTTTATATGTACAAGAATGGAGAAGAAAACATTTTAGCAGAGGATAAATACACAGAACTCATAATGTCCCAGTAACTAAGACTGCTTCTCATAAAATAACCTCACTTACTAAGAAGTTGTTTGGGCTGGATTATTCATAAAGTTTATTACCCAGCCATTAATGGTATTTGAAAGTTCACCCTTGTGCTGAGGGTCAGATCATTTTCAAAGTGAGTGTTAATTAAAACGTTTCACAGAAATTACTACCTAGCCCCCAGCCTTCCGGAGCAAAAAGCACAAAAAACACTTACAGAACACAATCAGGATGGTGGGTGGTGGAGCTGCTCTGTCCCAGCTGGTTGAGAGCAGCAGTAGTAGAGTCCACAGTTGGAGCTGATGGTGATGCTGCACTCTGGCCTGTTCCCAGCAGTGTCTGCAGCTTCTCTGCTTAAACCAGGAGTAGTTGAGGACAGGAGGGTTTGCATCACTGCTGCAGTTCAGAGTCACTGAATCTCCCTCCACTCTCTCTCCAGAGGAAACCATCACTGCTCTGTGTTTTAGGAGAATCTGATTGAATGAGGATGGATACTGATGCCCATCAGCAAACAGCATTATACTTCACAGTGATTGAGCAACAAGTCAGCACCACTGGCGTTAGTGCAGGTATACTGAGGATTTGAAGTAGCTGTTATGTGTCTGTAAAAATGTCCACTCACACACTGGAGGAGAGCGGAGGCTCTCGTGGCCTTTAACAGCACAGCTGTAGCTCACCATGCCCTCACCACAGCTACAGAGCAGGAGACAGATCTGGTGAGACATAGCTCCTGTCTGTTCTGTACCAGATGTAACAAGATGGGGCAGAGTGCATGTACTTTACACCACAGTGTGCCATTGTCTGCGCCACTGTGCTGACAACAGGTTCCACCAGCAGTCCTGTAAGAGACCACTCATCAGTGCCTCAGAACACAAACACCGAGATTAAAACAGAAACATGACCAAATCAGAAAACCCTTATCCTACCTGTGACTGAGAGAAGGACGCCAGTAGAGCTGTATTTGTGATACTGGTGGGAGGGTTTCAATTGGAGGAAATATTCTGCTGAGTCGCTCGCTGTGAGATTATTCAGTCTCAGTGCAAAGATATTATCTCTGTTGTTGAAAACCTCACTGGATCAGTCTGCCTGAAGCTGCTTTTCCGCACATGATTCTGTGTACCAGGCAAGCTGGGAGCCAGTTGCATACTCAGAAATGTAGTAACTGTGGATGTCCACTGATGAGCCATCAGAGCACAGAGTGACTGGGTGGAGTAAGACACACTCCAGCAGTTTGTTGCTATCACACCCGAAACACACAAGAACTGAAACATCCATCCACCTCATTCTGATTGAACACAAGCACACGACCATATAGACTGTCACATCAAGATCTGGAGAATAGCTCCACCATCACACATGAACACACACTTACACACTATTAATTACACACCAATTGTAAGTGAGGTTTCTTACAGACAGCAGAGACTGAAGCTCCTCTGTGTCCTCTCTTACAGCGCAGGAGTAGCTCCCTCCATCCACACCACTGACACTGTGTCTATTCTTGTCCTGATCAGATACAGTCTGTCCGTTCTGTACCAGGATGTAAGTGGGTTTATTAGGACAGAGTGCAGTGGAGTTGCTACAGATCAGTGTCTTTTCCTCCCACCAGTGTGTCTGATACTGTAACCTTCAGATCTGCAGCAGAATTGAAACAAGGTTTAGTGTCATTTTCATTTGTAGAATATTCTTATTGTCACTACATTTATTTGACATCATGCAGCTCTACCTGTGACAGACAGAGACTCCATGTTGTCCAGTGTGTTCACCTCCATCAGTGTGGAATCTGAATCTGTAGGTTTGAGCATCACTCTCTCTCAGGTCAGTGATTCTCACACTATTCTCATTCTGGGAGATCTGTATGAACTGCACTCGTCCCTGATACTCTTTCTCCTCTCTCACATCCACAGGTTCAACAACAGTCTGTTCTTTAATGAACCAATGTTTTGTTGCAACACTCTGATTATTTGGAAAGGTGTAGTAACTGTTTATATCCACTGTTGAACCAATGAGAGCGCAAATACTCTGCATTGAGTATGCTACACTCCAGCAACTGGAATCAATGCATAAATACCTGAAACATACAAACTCAGTTGTAGAAAAGCAACAAAATAAAGTGTAGAAAAGCGAATAGAAATATAAAAACCAAAATTAAAGAGGTCAGAAACACTGAATTAGACATATTCTGTTCATCTTAGTCAAGTCAGTGGAAATCGGATGATTTAAATCAAACAGAAAGACTTCCAGTAAGATAATAAAGTGAGGGAAGTGTAAGTAAAGTAAAGCTTCACATTGCAGGTGAGCCGGATCACCCCATGTCCATTTACAGTGCAGAGTAGCTGCTTTGAGACACTCACTCATCCAGATACTGTCTCCAAACATAACTGTCAGATACAGTCTGTCTGTTCTGTACCAGATGCAAGTGGGTCGTTGGACAGAATGCAGGTGCTGCTACAGGTCAGAGTCTTTCCTCCACTGTACATGTCTAACACCGTGACCTTCAGATCTGCAGCAGATTTTAAAGCAGTATTAGTGTTATTTTTATGTGTACAATATCCTTACTTTCTACATTTGTTTTACATTTACATTTACACTTACATAATCCCCTTTCACACATGCACTGCAACCCTGAAAGTTTCTGGACATTACCTGGAAGAACTGCAGGGATGTGAATGCAATGTCCTGCCTCCTGCGCTGCCTCTTGTCCTCTCAATAAGTAAGACAACATCCAGCCGATCACCACGAACGCAATGTTGGAACACCACATACAAGGAGCTACGTTCTATGACCTTTAACGTGACGGCAGATGTAATTACCAGGAAGTCAACCTGACTCCCATTTTAGTTTTTTTGAGCTCAAACCCATTGCCAAAAGAGTTGCTGCCTCAAAGAGCCGTTTCCTGAGCTGTTGGGACTGTGCTCCATGGAGTCATGACTTATATGGCAACTCTATGTTCGATACTAGTGAACTGAAGCTCTCCCCTTCTGCAGGTGGAGCACCATCACATTAATCTCTCTAACCTACAGTCCCACCTTTACTCAGCTCTGCACACATATCACATCCCAAAAATCTATAAACCTTAACTGTTTTACACATCACAATGTACCATAACAGAGTGTGTGTGCTGCAGAATGTTTCTTAACCTGTAACAGTGAGATTAACTCCAGGTGAGGCTGATATCCAGTCACTGCTCCATGTTTTAAATCTTAAGTTATAAACTCCAGAGTCTGCTCACCCTTACTATCTGTTAGTGGTCAGATCACACAGTTATTCCACTGCTGCGCTTTCTTCAGAAACAGACCACCGTGGCTTTCAGATTTTTTTTTGATGTGTTTTCAGGACTCGTTCTTTTTCCATCAGAGCTTCTGATATGATACCACTCTCTCTCTTCGAATGTGGTCTGGTAATGTTTTGTGAAACTGCAGGAGATTTTTACTGTTGATCCAGTAACAACACAGAGACTCTGAGTAGAGAGTTACGCCACTGAGCCTGAATTCCGTAACACACACACAACACACACACACACATACATACAAAGATAAATAAGCCATAGAAGAATGTGCGAAAAATTTTACAAACTCTGAAATACTCTGACAGCAAATATAATAAACATTTACCTGCAATACAAGGATGACTACAGACGTGTTTCAAAGTATTCTAATACACAGTATTACGCCACCCCATGAACACAAGTACTATTTCATAAACACACAATGCACAGCTACACTACCAGCATTTACCAGCTTAATGTTTATATTAGACTCTGCTATAGCAGAATATTAAAATATTCATTATTATAATCACTGTTGAAAATTCGCCCTTGTATTTAATGGTAGTTTGTGAATTATATCAAAAATCCCACCATACCTTTGAAATGGTCTCCTTTGAAAATAGTAAAAAAGAGAAAGATTAAAATAGGTGCATGTCTGTTGCGAGTTGTTGACTGTCATGTGATTGGAATGGAAAGCATGACATACCCCCCACCCCAAAACCGATCGAGTCAGGTCTGCTGACTTCCTTCCTCATTATCTGAATAAAACAAGTTTCGTACTGATTCAGTCATGAAAAAGGCAGCTTGCTTCTTCGCTCAAAACTTAAATTCCACTTGATGGTAAAATGAATATCACTCCATTTAATGTCTTATCTTTACCAATTCCCAACAACTATTTCAAGAGGTACAATGGGTTCAAATTGTGCTAAAGTCAACACAGTCCACAAAAGTACTAAAACCACATAGAAAAATTGATAAAATGTTTGCTTTTTGGGAGCAAACTTTAAAAACAGGTGGATAACCATTTAGAGTGTACTAATGGTTTCGAGCCTGAAATCATGGCATTTTATTTTTAAACAGCACTAGTTTTAATGTGCTTAGAACCTAACACGGTTTTGTGACCGTGCCTTTAAAACTGATATATTCTCTGTTCTACTCTAATTGACAGGGTTTCCAGTGAAAAGATGAGGCTTTACCAGCGTAGGCCGAAAAATGAGTGTAAACGGGTTTGCATTTCATACAAACAGTAATGAGGTTCATTTTCCAAAACACTGTCACCTCCAAAGACAGTAAAGCTGGGACTGTTATATTATCTATTAATCAAATTAAGTTTTAGATCACACCCAGTTTAAGTGTGCAAATTATTATCTATTAACCCTAACTAGCATGTAGAGCGTGAACATCAAACTTCTCTTTTTTACATTCAGAAAATGATATCACCATCAGAGGTCATACACAGCTTCTTATTATTATATATAGTGAAAAATAGAACATTTTCCTATTTTAACTGAATTCAAGCATTGTTGCCTTTTTGTATCTCATTAAGTCAGTTACACACAGTTCCATAAGTGTCCAAAAGTCTTTCTATGTGCAAGTTGGCAAAGTGTTTGTATCACCTTTCTAACAGCCGTTACCTTCCTGTAATGGTTTAATGCTTAGTCCATACTGCAGCCAATAACTTAGGCTTATGTGGATGCTGCAGAGCATCCTCTTTTTTCACTCCTAATTATAGAAGCTGTGTGTGTGTGTGTGTGTGTGTGTGTGTGTGTGTGTGTGTGTGTGTGTGTGTGCACTGTTTCAGCTGGCATCCAGTGATCTGAGCGGACTGCCCACAAAGTAATGTAGAGACATGGGGAGAGTATAGAGAATATAGAACTAAAATAAATAAAACAGTTCAATAGTAAGTCTAACACTAATCAAGGCATGTTAGCAAGATGCTGGATCAGCATTATAATAGATTTCTTGTGCCTTTTCAGAGGACAAAAAATTCGTCTCATTACCGATCTGTAGTAGCCCTTTAATGTGTAACTGAAGGAAGCACAGAATCAGCTGAGGAACGTTCATTGACTGCAGCAGCCAATGTTACACCCATGGCACCACTGCTGTCACACAGCATCACACACACATACACACACAGTGCTCCAAAGACCCATGGCACCCCAGATGTGCTTGTTGGAGGGGATGTCGTCATCATCATCGTAACATTACATTACTTGTTTATTATGATATATTATGATATATTACGTTATATTATATATCATTATTAATGTATATTATTATTATTATTATTATTATTATTACATTTTTTACATATATTATTATTACATTTATATTTTTTGCTGCTTGTTTATTTATATTTATAATTTATTTAAAACTTATTTATTAATGTGGTACTGTATATGGTCACCTAATTTTCCCTGTAGATAAGGAGAGATATATATATATATATATATATATATATAGATAGATTATTTATTATTTATTATTTATAGCTCTTGTACTTACTTTCACCTGTACTTGTTCCTCTTTCTTTACATCTTTATATTTTTATCCATCCATCCATTATCTGCCGCTTGTCCCAAACGGGGTCGCGGGGGAGTGCTGGTGTCCAACCCAGCGCACACAGGGCGAGAGGACGGGGACGGTTCCTGACAGGTCGCCAGCCCATCGCAGCGCTGCTGACCTGGGAGGCCTTGCCTGCGGGCACCGTAGGGCACCCATTGGGAAGGGGCTCGAACCCCCGATCCGCCTATCACGTGGCCAACATCCTACCCACTAGGCCACCGCTGCCCCTTCTTTATATTTTTATTTTTATATATTTTTTCTGTTCTTTTCTGTACATCTGTCACTTTTATAAGAGCCTTGCAATGCCCAAATTTCCTATTCATGGGATAATAAAAGATTACTCTACTCTACTCTATGTAGGTCCTAACCTGTCCCTCAACTAGCATTACTGAAGCCTGAACACATGTCCAATCCTGACACATCTAGTCAAACGAGGGTTTCCGCATTCTGAGGCAAGGGCAGTAATCGATTTGGATTGGGGTAATCCTCTGTTAAAACCCTTTCTGCGTCCTTAAGCAACATGAAACAAAAAGGATGCAAGTGGTTTATCTTCGGTATGACAGCAGTAAACTAAAACAAGAGCACGTTGTCGCCACCCATTTGTCTTGTTAGCTGGAGGCACTTCATGGTGACAGGGAAACAGTGGATGACAAAAACAATAAAGCAACAGTTGTGCTGTATTTGGTTTATCAGATATTAAAAGATAGTTGTTATTAGGGACTGATTTATTAATTTCCATCAGCCTGGAGATTTATCTGGATAGTGCAAACATAATGGAGGAGCCATTTGACTTCCAGATCAAAAGTTCCTGTCTATCATCCATCTCTTCTCTCTCTCTCTCTCTCTCTCTCTCTCTCTCTAGGTATATATGTATATATATATATATATATATATATATATATATATATATATATAAATATATATATATATATATATATATATATATATATATAATATATATATATATATATATATACACACACACAGTGATACCTTGACTTACGAGTGTCCTAACTGACAAGTTTTTTCAGATATAAGCCTTCTCTTGTTCTCTGGTTTGAGTTTAGAGCTAAAATTGAAAGCCAATTAAAAATTAAGTCAGCTTCAGATATCCATCACTAGATGGTGCAGTGAACAACATCTGCCCTGCATCCTGTGTCTCACTCATTCACTTTAAGCAGTGGGCTCACTGTGGAAGAGTCAATGTTGTGTTCGCATTTGTGCTTGCAGTTATTTTTGCAAAACTTCGTCTTTCCAACCATGTGTCCAAAAAAAGTGAGTGCGAAGGGCAGTGCTGAGAAGAAGCAGTGGATGATGTCCATTGAATTAAAGAAAGAAATTATCGAAAAACATGACCAAGTTGTGCGTGCAATCAACTTGGCAAAGCAGTATGAGCGTAGCACTTCTACAATCTGCACCTGAAACTACCACATTGGACAGGTTTTTATTGAAAACACGTGGCCATGAAAGTGAGGAAAGCGTGGCGAAATGGGCAAAAATCTGCAAATAAGATTCAATTATTCAATTAAGATTCAATTTGACATATGAGTAATTTGAGTTACGAGCTCCATCATGGAACGAATTAAACTTGTAAATCAAGGCATCACTTATATACTTATAAAATGGATATGGACATAATGTGTAAACTCTCAGCTTTCGTTTAGCCACCCTCTTTATAAAGCAGGGGTGGGCAAACTACGGTGAAGTCACAGGTCGGGGCACGCAGAACGCAGAATGAAGTTACTCAAATTAGGTACATATTTGTGCTGTGAATACTGAAAACTGTATCACATACGCCAATAGTCCGGGCTACTCTCTGTTGTTACTCTGATACTGCTCTGAACCCATCTGCAACAATGAGTGGGCCAAAGAAAAGAAAAAAAAAAAACATCTAAAAAAGCCAGCACAGTTCTGGAAAAACATTCTTTGAACAGATGAAACCAGCTCTCTTTCGCTCAAACCTCCAACAACAAAAAAAAAAACTTCCAACAAAAAACAAAAAAAAAAGGAGCATGAAGTGACAAGCACACCAGTAACACTTGCTTGGTTTCTCACTGAGAGAGCCAAGGTCACCTATGTTATTTCACTGCTCACAGGGAGAGCCCTGTCATGGGCCACCACAGTGTGGGGTCACCAGCCAGAGGTTCCTCTCTCGCTCAGTTCACCTCCACCCTCAGAAACAATTTTGATCATCCTAGCAGTGGGAGGGAGGCCAGCTCCACCCTGCTACTACGACAGGGAAAGCAGTCAGTTGCAGAATAGGCCATTGAGTTCCGTACCCTAGTGGCAGGAAATGGCTGGAACTCAACGACACTATTGGCAGCTTATTCCCAGGGGTTGAATAGTGAACTAGTGAGCAATAGTGAGCAATAGTGAGCAACCCCCAGACACCCTTGAGGGCCTAATCAAACTCTCCCTAAGGATTGATAATCACCTTAGGGAACGTAGACAGACTCGGGAGACTGAAAGGCCCCAAAGACCAAGAACCAACCCACAGCACACAGTTCCTGTATTCCTAGGAATACAGGATTCCTATTGTTTCTGAGAACCCTTCACAGGGGCAGCTAGGGCATGCACATCTTTCCCGCCACGAACAGGAAGACCGGATGCGTGATGGCAAATGCCTTTATTGTGTCTGCTCCAGGGACCTTCGGGCATCCTGCCCAGATCTGAAATTAAACTAAGATGCCCATCACTGAATAGGGGCTCCGAGGCAGGCCCTCCAATTTCTCCAAACATCAGGGGTGTTTCTCAGTGCATCCCTATGTTGGGGTTCAGATAGAGAGGAACAACTTCAGGCCTTCATAGATTCAGGGGCTGCCAGCAATTTCATCGATGCAGGGCTGGCCAAGACATATGGATTACCCGTGATGACCCTGGATCACCCACTTCTCGTGTCAGCAATCAATGGGCGAGCCTTAGCTTCAGGGTCATCACTCATCAGACCCTCCTAATGACTTTGTGAACAAATGCCCTGTTCTGGTCAGGCCTGCCCCTTATTTTGGGTTTTCCCTGGCTACAGTGACACAAAGCACATTTGGATTGGCTGACCTGCTCTGTAGTTGGCTGGGGCTCCCATTGCAGTCATTCCTGTTTTACCACTGGGCAAGCTCCAAAGATTCCAGTCACTTTCGAGGAGATTTCTGGTCTGGACACAGTTTCCCCAGAATATGGAGATCTCCAAGAAATTTTTAGCAAACAAATATCCAAACTTCTTCCTCCTCACTAACCCTATGACTGTGCTACAGATATTCTTCCAGGTACTACTCCTCCTAAAGGCTGCCTGTTTTCCCTGTGTTTTGCCTGTGGTGCCAAGAAGGTGGCTATGGAGGATTACAATTAAGAGGCCCTGGCTCTGGGATTCATTTGTCCATCCACATCCCCTACAGGGGCAGGGTTCTTTTTTGTGGGGAAAAAAGGACAGAGGTCCGTGTACAAGTATAGATTACCGGGGTCTCAATAAGATTAGGGTCAATAAGATTAGGGTCAATAAGATTAGGGTCAAAGGTACCCTTTGCCTTTTTTGTAGAAAAAATGTATGTAGAACATCATTTATTTGTGAAGCTGGAGAAATCCCCCTTCCATGTCACCTTCCTGGGCTTTGTAGTCTCCCAGGGAAGGGACAACAATGCTTGGACCCAAATAAGAAAAAAGCAGTGGTTGAGTGGCCATGCCCCACCTCTATCCGCTTAGTGCAACGCTTCCTAGGGTTTGCTAACTTTAGCACAATAGCAACTCCCTTGACTGCCCATACCCAGAAGACAGATGTGGGAATTGGGGCTGTACTGTCCCAACATTTGGCCTCAGGTAATAAACTGCACCCATGTGCTTATTTCTCACACCGCCTAACCCCTGCCAAAAGTAATTATGATGTGGGGGATCAGGAACTGCTAGCAGTTAAGCTGGCCCTCGAAGAGTGTGCATCAGGTGCTGGTCTGGACCGACCATAAGAATCTGTCCTATATTGAGCAGGCTAAACATCTCAACCCTCATCAGGAAATTGAACACCCCCAGGAAACTGACTAGTGCAAAGACTTGGGCAAAGAATCTGGCCTGATGGGCACTGTTCTTGGCCAGATTCGATTTCCTGCTGTCATATCAACCTGGCTCTAAGAACATCAAGCCTGATGCCCTCTCTCGCCAGTGGAACTCTCCAGTCTCCAAATGGCCCCCTGAACCCATTATTCCCCTGCAAAGAATTGTGGCACATATACAATGGGGAATTGAAACAGAAGGTTTTAATGCCCTGGCATCAGAACCTGACCATGGGGGTGGACCTCCAGACAAGCTGTATGTCCCTTCTAATATGAGGACCAAAGTAATGGACTGGGGCCATGCTTCTACTTTTATTGCCCATCCAGGGGTGACTCGCACCTTAGAATTTCTTAAAAGGTGATTCTGGTGGCCGCGAATGGACCGGGAGGTTCAAGTTCATGTGGCAGCCTGTAGAGTGTGTGCCAGTAACAAGGACCCCAGAGTCAGACCTGCAGGCCTATTACAACAATTGCCTATCCCTAAGAGCCCCTGGTCACATCTCTCCCTACTGTTAGGGACACTGTTATACAAGGCAGTGGTGGCCTAGTGCTTAGGGAGTTTGGCCAGATGATTGGAAGATTGTGGGCTCAAACTCCTTCCCAGTAGGTTGCTCTGTGTCACGATGTGGTGTTGTAGACTGGACGCCAATGCAGAGCCGAGAGCTTCGTACTGGACTTTAATGACTGATAATGTGCACAGAACTCAAAGCTAAACATAACAAACGTAACAAGTGTAAAACATAACAAATGATCACAAAGTGCACACACAGAATGACCAGCGCCCTGCTCTGATTCTTTGGGGCTTATAACACCAGCCCCCAATGAGGCAGATCTGGCACCCAATGCCCAGGTGTGCACAAGCAGAGCAGGGCGCCCTCTACTGGCACAGGATCGTTACATCCTGAGGTAACCTTGAGCAAGGTACCATCCCTGTCACTGCTTCCTGTCCACTTTCATAGTTGCCATTGCTGCACAGTGTTTGTGTGTTTAATGCAGAGGTCCACTTTCATTGTCGTCTACTGTGTGCTGTGCTGTGACCTCGCAATGGCAAGAATAGTCACTTTCACTATTCTGGTGGTTGTGGACAGGTTTTCAAAAGCAGGTTCATACCTCTCCATAAACTCCCTTTGGCCAAGGAAACGGCGGAGTTACCACTGCACTACATTGTTCATATCCATGGCCTGCCAGCGGCCTGCCATTGTTTCAGACTGGGGTCTTCAATTTGTCAGCCTTTTTTGGAAGGCATTTTGTAAATCCTTAGGGGCCACTGCCAGCTTCTCTTCTGACGACTACCCCCAGTCTAATGGCCAGACCCAGAGGCCTAAATAGCCCATGCTAAATAGCCCGTTGTGTGTGTGTGTGTTTGTGTGTGTGTGTGTGTGTGTGTGTGTGTGTGTGTGTGTGTGTGTGTGTGTGTGTGTATGTGTGTGTGTGTGTGTGTGTTTGCCCTGTGAGATAGATACAAAAACTCTGGTTTTCAAAAAAAAGGTTGGACAAATATTCTGTTGAGCAACAGAAAACATAACATTGTTTTCTTCAGTGTTAATTTTTTGCTTTTGGGTTTTCTTTTTTGTCTGTTTTTGAATCTTAAGACAAATCACAGGTTTTCAACTTCAACTTTTTAAGCAGTTAAAAATATATAACATTATTATTTATCATTATACTGTTGGATTTGTCATAGTTCTGTATTTTTGTTTAATTGTTGTTTTGTCTCATTTAGCTTCGACCTTGTATTTGATTGACAATTTCACAACAAAAGTACACTTATTTGCTATTATTGATGCAGCATTTTTCTTACTGCCCTGTTTAGCATCTGTTATGACATTTATGCAAGCTAGATATGCATTATTTTCAAGATGTAAAAAAGAGAGAACAACAAATTGGAATGGAAAGGATTTAATTACATCTTTCGATATGAACATAGATAATGATGTAAATGTTAAAAGGTACAGGAAAGCTGGAAGCATGTAAAACCAATTTGGTCTTTTGAGTAGTTTGTGAAACAGTACAAAAGAGATGTTTATTTACTTACAAATATCATAAAAGGAAATAACTTAAACTCTCAGACCAATTTAATATCGAAAGCTTATTTTAGGTCATTTCAGTGGTCTGTTCTTCATTAAATAGAACAGTAAAGCATGAGAATTATAGCTTGTTCTGACATTATTCACATATCCAACACTGTGCAGAGGTCTTGAGCCAGACGGTATTTGTCTCTCCTTTTCAGTACAGTCTCTGAAAATGAGCAGTTTGATTGTTTTTTTTTTGGTTAATCCACACAGTGATCTACGTCTGAACCTTCAAGCAAAACAAAGTGTCTAATTTAAGATATGAAGCAGTAAAGAAACAGGAGCAGATGATTTCAGATGATCAGGTGATTCAATTAGATACTGAACGCTGAGTGTCTGGAACCCCTTTATCTAGAACCTTTTATCTTATGACACTTTGCAACCAGTTGCAATAAAAGATTTACTCCTGTTTCTTTCATTTAATCCATTGACAGAGGTGGCTCAAGACTATTGCACAGATATCTATCATAGATAGATAGATAAATAGATAGATAGATAGAAAGACAAACATAAATGTCATGCAGTATTCCCCAAACAAGTGTTTAATTTCTGTATTGAAATTTTGTAAAGTATGTAATTAATTAATCATAATTACACTATATGATTTGTATTCTGCTTGTTTAATATTTCAAAAAGTACTGCACTGATAATCTTCTCACTTCATGGGGTGAGATGTTTCGCTACAGTGGTACAGTTCGATCCTCTCTGGTTTTTTGAACTACACTGTAGATTTCAGATTCATCCTTCCTGTCAGAAAATAAAAAGAAATCACAAAAGCTCTTTTAAAGGATAAATGGTTGAACACATTACATCAGGAGGAGTTCACAAGTTTTTCACTTTTTTCACAAAATGTCTATTTCTCATTTCCTGTTTTAACAAATTTTCCATTGCTTTTTTTTTCTAAAGCCACAGACTTCATTTGATACTCTTAATCATGACATTCGTGCTGATGAACTGTCAAACACCAAAATATATATTTTTATATATAAAATACATATTTTTAACAGTCAATATACAGCTGATAAATGAGCTGATTAATGCCCCACTGCTACTCTTACTTTGATCAATGGTGATCATTGATGAATTCATTGGGGAAAGTTTAACTTTTACAATTACATAATTGGACAACAGTCTGTAATTGTAAACCACAAAGGGCACCTACAGCAGTGTGAAATAAGGACTCTTTTGCTCTTTTACTTTTGACTAAATTCTTAGTGTGAATTGTCTAGTGAACAGATGATGAACGAGAAAAACACCAAAAAGCATAAAGATGACATTTGTCTTTACAATTTTAAACAAAATAAAATTTTTATTTCTATAATTCTAGGAAAAATACCAAAACATGGAAGTGAAAGTGACAGTTCCTTCATTGTGAAACACAGCACACAGTTAAACACAATGGAATGCTTCTTCTGCTTTTCCCCCTCACACCGTGCAGCAGGGGGCAGCTTTTTAAAGCACCCAGAAAGCAGTGATGGGAATGGTACCTTGCTCAAGGGTACCTCAGGGCAGCCTGCTGTCTTGGATACACTGCTTAATGCCCATGCTTAAGATCTAGAGAGGTACCTTTCCTGGAATTAGGCATCCTTTTTTCTCCAAACACACCGTGAACATGAATTTTTTGTGGCCAAAAAGTTCTGGTTGAACTTGGAGAAAACCATGCAGCTGCTTAAAGGAACCCAAGGCTGCTGATTGTTGGGAAGTCAGAGATTTTGCATCATTTGGGTTTCCAAAGGGTGCCTGTAAACAAGGCCAATTAAGACCTGAGACTTTGGTAAAAGTTATCTGAGATCTTGGGGTGAATATCTTGGGGAGCCCCAACTTTTGCATGGTGGACCACTTTTTATTCACTGCACAATTGTAAAATACAAAATGCACTAATGCTGCATCAAATTCTGAAAAGAAATGCATCTTCTTTATGACACGCCTCTGGGACAGCGGTGGCCTAGTGGTTAGGGACTAGGCCCCAGGATCAGAAGGTCATTTGTTCTAATCCCAGACCAATAGGTTGCCCTGAGATACCATTCAGCAAGGTACTGTCCCCTTCACTGCTCAACCGGGCACTTTAAACAGCTACTGTGGTTCACATAGTCATGTTCAATTGATCTTCTGCTCGCGTAAATATTCTCAATAACCAACATTTTAAACAGAGCATCCAAATTTACTACAGATACATTGTCAGAAGAACTGATGTTTATTAACTAATTTGCATTACTTACTGAACATCCCTTGGATGGACAGGGTTCACTGTGGTGTACTCCACCTCCTCTTCTTGTTTAAGAGCGACTGGCAGTTGGACAGTGGAGTAGAGAGGATCGTCTTGATTGTCACTTGATTGTGCATGAGAGTGTGTGAAATGTATGCTGGCGTAGTGAATTCCATCCTCATCATCTGAGGATACTGTTGTTATGGGACCAGAAGTTATGGAAAGGGCGGAGACATTGTAATATACAGGGACAGAATCATTCTGAGGGAGAAACAGAAATATATATATATATATATATTTATTATTATTATTTTTTTTTCAATCCATAAAAATCCATCAAAAAATATTGGACACATGAAGCAGGACAGTCATTTCTGAATGGGCTGAAATGTTACATTACACGACTTACGTTCTCAGTCTGCTCTTCACTCCTTCTGGCAGCTTCAGTTCGTCTCCTGTTAGCATGGAAACAGCACCAGTTTAAGTGAACCCCTGAAGTGAACTATGTAGAGCACAAATTGCAGCATTGGAAGCATGTACATTTAAACTTTCTCACCTCATCCACAGAAAGACACCAATGAACACCAACGGCAGTAGGAAAAGCACAACTGCTGGAGCTGCGTATTTCACAGACCTGTAATCTGTATAAGCATGGAAATAGCAAGGTGTATAAATAATAGTCTGAAAAATTACATTAAGAGAAATAACAAGATGAAAAGAAAAGTGTAATGATGCTGCAAGAAGATGCCGCACATATACTTTTATTCCACCCATCAGTCCTTTATCTGAGCAGTTTGTTCTAATCAATTAACATGTTTACTAGAAATCTTTCATCATACTTGATGTAAATGAGAACACTGATGAGTTGTATGACCCAAAGCGATTATTCGCCCTACAGAAGAGAAGGTCATGTTCTCCGCCTGCCACCACATTAAAACTGGAGCTGTTTCCAACTTGCTGGATGTCACTTCCTCTCTTACTGTACCAGGTGTAAGAGCTCACAGGGTTGGAGTCACTGAAGCACACCAGTGTGACACTGTTGCCAGACACATGCTGTGATAAAGATGGAGGTCTGGGGGGGTCTGAAACACAGAAACAGCCAAACAAAGCACTCAGCCAGTCATCTCATTATTACACAGAAATGAAAACCAAACTGCATTTACAGAACACATCCAGATGGATGGGTGTTGAGCTGCTCTGTCCCAGCTGGTTGAGAGCAGTGCAGTAGTAGAGTCCGCTGTGCTGGGAGCTGATGTTGGTGATGCTGTAATTCTGGCCTGTTTCCAGCAGTGTGTCTGCAGCTTCTCCCTGCATAAACCAGGAGTAGTTGAGAACAGGAGGGTTTGCATCACTGCTGCAGCTCAGAGTCACTGAATCTCTCTCCACACTTTCTCCAGAGGAAACCGTCACTGCTCTGGTGTTTTTAGGAAAATCTGAAAAGATGCACAAACATCTCACTTTGCCAAATCAAAAGTGACTATGTTTTTGAAACATCCCTTAACCTGAAAGAGTAACACTCGTTCTCTATAGTGTAGCTGCTGATAATGACATTTGAAGTGGGGAAGAGCAATTAGATCAGCAGAATTTCCAATGGACCATAAGAACCATTTCAACATGCCTTCTACAGGTAGAAACTTTTTACCCTAGTAGAAAGCACATCAAATCCAGGGAGTCGTAAGAAATCTGGATGGTTAAATGTTTGGCAGCTGTTGTAGTGACCATGA
This sequence comes from Hepsetus odoe, assembly GCA_017165825.1. NCBI lineage: Eukaryota > Metazoa > Chordata > Actinopteri > Characiformes > Hepsetidae > Hepsetus > Hepsetus odoe. Next base: position 3,431,720 of record CM029391.1, read on the forward strand.
ACATATCACTCCAATGTTCTACATAATTAAGGCTACACAAGGAATTCACAACCAATCCCCAAGCTGCCCCAAAGTATCTCCAGATGTCTATAGTACACACCCCATATCCAAACCATACATTCTACAGAGGATACAACTCACCAAACACCTTACACTCCTACAGGTTTGAGCTGGACAGACCCTTTCATGATGCAATATTTGAAGAATAGAGGTTTGTTGAATAGAAGTCCCCTCATCATTAGCATAGTGGACAGTATGTCACGTGGAAGACCAGGGGTCGATTCCCCAAACGGGAGACTCACTGCTTTAGGGCAGCGGTGGCATAGTGGTTAGGGAATTGGCCCAAAAATCAGAAGGTCATGGGTTCAAATCTGTTAAATAGCTGGCCCTGTGTGTACAGGTTAAATGCAGAGGCTGCATTTCATTGGGGTTCACTGAGTTTTGTGCTGTGTACTCACAATGACAATTTTAACTTATTGCTTGACATATTGAAAGTGAAAGTGACAACCCTTGTCATTGCGAGGTCACGGCACAGCACACATGAACCACAACGAAATTGGACCTCTGCATGCACACTCAAACCCGTGTAGCAGTGGGCAGCTATTGAAAGTGCCCGGGGAGCAGTGATGGGGACAATACCTTGCTCAAAGGTACCTCAGGGCAACCTATTGGGAAGGGGTTTGAACCCCTGATCCTCCGATCATGGACCTGACACCCTAACCGCTAGGCCATCACTGCCCCGGTCTTATATCTTACAGGTCATATTAAACTGACCTGTAAGATATAAAATGTCTCACGTCCATCAAGATTGCTCTTCAGATTTAAACCTCCAAGATGGATGTTTTAGCAGAAGATAACACAGACAGAACTCATACTGATGCTCTGTAGTAACTAAGACTACTTCTCATTTAAATAACCTCAAATTTTTGAAGAGGTTGTTTGGGCTGATTGTTTTTGTCACAGTTTATCACCCAGCCATTAATGGTTTTTGAAAGTTCACCCGTGTGCTGAGGGTCAGATCATTTTCAGAGCTGCCTTCAAAGTCAGTGTCAGCTAAGAAGTTTCAATGAATACACTACCTAGTCTCTGCTTCTTTGGAGCAAAAAAAGCACAAAAAAAACCACTTACAGAACACATCCAGACGGGTGGGTGTTGAGCTGGCCTGTCCAAGCTGGTTGAGAGCAGTGCAGTAGTAGAGTCCGCTGTGCTGGGAGCTGATGTTGGTGATGCTGTAATTCTGGCCTGTTCCCAGCAGTGTGTCTGCAGCTTCTCTCTGCTTAAACCAGGAGTAGTTGAGGACAGGAGGGTTTGCATCACTGCTGCAGCTCAGAGTCACTGAACCTCCCTCCACTCTCTCTCCAGAGGAAACCATCACTGCTCTGGTGTTTTTAGGAGAATCTGTTTGGAAACAGGATATATACTGATGTTCCTTCAGAACAATATATACATTATGGTCTACAGTGATTTGTCAAACAAGTCAGTACCACTTATGTTAGTGTACTGAGGATTTGAAGTAGCTGTTATGTGTCTGTAAAAATGTCCACTCACACACTGGAGGAGAGCGGAGGCTCTCGTGGCCTTTAACAGCACAGCTGTAGCTCACCATGCCCCTCACCACAGCTACAGAGCAGGAGACAGATCTGCAGTGAGACACAGTCTGTTCGTTCTTGTACCAGATGTAAATGGGGTTGCTGGGCAGAGTGCATGTACTTCTACACCACAGTGTTACTGTTTGCGCCTTTGCCACTGTGTCTACAACAGGTTCCACCAGCAGTCCTGTAAGAGACCACCATCAGTGCCTTTAGAACACAAACACCGAGATTAAATACAGAAACATGACCAAATCAGAAAACCCTTATCCTACCTGTGACTGAGAGAAGGACGTCAGTAGAGCTGTATTTGTGATACTGGTGGGAGGGTTTAAATTGGAGGAAATATTCTGCTGAGTCGCTCGCTGTGAGATTATTCAGTCTCAGTGTGCGCATATTAGCTCTGTTGCTGAAAAACCTCACTCGATCGTCTGCCTGAAGCTGCTTTTCCTGTGAGTGGAATCTGGTGTACCAGGCAAGCTGGGAGCCAGCCGCATAATTAGGAAATGTGTAGTAACTGTGGATGTCCACTGATGAGCCAGTCAGAGCACAGAGTGACTGGGTGGAGTAAGACACAATCCAGCAGTTTGTTGGGTTATCAACACCTGAAACACACAAGCAACTAAAACATCCATCCACCCTTATTCTGATTGAACACACATGCTATATTTGATCATATAGACTGTCACATCAGGATCTGAGAATTAACCCACCATCACACAACACACACTTGCACACACACACACACACACACAAGCACACACACCAACTGTAAGTGAGGTTCTTACAGACAGCAGGAGAACGCAGAATCTCATATCCTTTAACAGCGCACGAGTAACTGCTTTTGTCTTTGTTACTGATATACAGTACATAACTGTTCTGTTCAGATACAGGCTGTCCGTTCTTGTACCAGATGTAAGTGGGTTTATTAGACAGAGTGCAGGAGCTGCTACAGATCAGCGTCTTTCCTCCACTGTGTGTGTTTGACACTGTAACCTTCAGATCTGCAGCAGAATTGAAACAAGGTTTAGTGTCATTTTTATTTGTAGAATATTCTTATTGTCACTACATTAATTTACATTATGCAGCTCTACCTGTGACAGACAGAGTGACTCCAGGTTGTCCAGTGTATTTGTTTCCATCTGTGTAGAATCTGAATCTGTATGTTTGAGCATCACTCTCTCTCAGGTCAGTGATTCTCACACTACACTCATTCTGGGAGATCTGTATGAACTGCACTCGTCCCTGATACTGCTCCTCCTCTCTCACATCCACAGGTTCAACAATAGTCTGTTCTTTAATGAACCAATATATTTTTGCAACACTCTGAGTACTTGGAAAGGTGTAGTAACTGTTTATATCCACTGTTGAACCAATGAGAGCGCAAATACTCTGCGCTGAGTACGTCACACTCCAGCAACTGGAATCACCATAAATACCTGAAACATACAAACTCATTTGTAGAATGGCAACAAACAGAAATGTGAAAAAATATGCTTAAATTACAAACCAAAGTCAAACATTAAAAAGCAAAACATTTTCATAATTCACATTAAATTATATAGAAAATTCTGTAACATCACTGCTGCTTAGTCATTGGCTTAGTCACTCTTCTTCCACTCCTCTGCTGCAGGATCTACACTGGCTCCCAGTGGCTGCTCGTATCAGGTTTAAAACTTTAACTCTTGCTTACAAAGCTACTAACAGCCTTGCACCATCTTACCTGTCTGCTCTAATCAAACACCTCTTCTCTTCTTGTCCTCTCAGACCATCAAGCACTGCTCGTCTTGAACCCCCACCGTTGAAAAAAAGAGGAAGACATGCATCAAGACTCTTCTCAGTTCTGTCCCCTCAGTGATGGAATGAACTCCACCTGATGGTCAGAACTGCTGAGCCCCTTGCTGTCTTCAAATGTCGATTAGGACCCACCTGTTCATGGAATTTCTCAGGGACTAACCCTCCCAAACCATCTACTCTCCTTCCTCTGCTCCTTCTTTCCTTAAACCTCTACTCCTCTACTCTCTTTCCTGTCAATAAAAAAGTGTGTAGTGTATATACTTGTCACAAGGGCCCTTAGTTTGTTACTTAGGTAGTAATAGCTAATCAGCAGTTACTGATCTGAGCTGGTTACCAAGATGATGATCTAATGTGGAAGTAAAGCACTGTTGTAAGTTGCTCTGGATAAATGCTCTGCTAAATGCTGTAAATGTAAATGTAAATGGTTAATGAAAATTACCTAATTTAAATCAAACTGAAAAACTTCCAACCAGAGAATAATAGTGAGAGATATATAAAGTGAGGTTCTTACAGACAGCAGGAGATCGGAGTTCTTCATGTCCTCTTACAGCGCAGGAGTAGCTCCCTCCATCCACACCACTGACACTCAGTTTATTCTTGTCCTGATCAGATACAGTCTGTCCATTCTTGTACCAGATGTAAGTGGGTTTATTAGACAGAGTGCAGGAGCTGCTACAGATCAGTGTCTTTCCTCCACTGTGTGTGTTTGACACTGTAACCTTCAGATCTGCAGCAGAATTGAAACAAGGTTTAGTGTCATTTTCATCTGTAGAATATTCTTATAGTCACTGCATTTATTTACATTATGCAGCTCTACCTGTGACAGACAGAGTGACTCCAGGTTGTCCAGTGTATTTGTTTCCATCAGTGTAAAATCTGAATCTGTATGTTTGAGCATCACTCTCTCTCAGGTCAGTGATTCTCACACTATTCTCATTCTGGGAGATCTGTAAGAAACTCACGCGTCCCAGATACTCCTCCTCCTCTCTCACATTCACAGGTTCATAACCAGTCTGCTCTTTAATGAACCAATATATTTTTGCAACACTCTGATTATTTGGAAATGTGTAGTAGCTGTTTATATCCACTGTTGAACCAATGAGAGAGCAAATACTCTGCGCTGAGTACGTCACACTCCAGCAACTGGAATCACCATAAATACCTGAAACATACAAACTCAGTTGTAGAAAAGCAACAAAATAAAGTGTAGAAAACTGAATATAACTATAAAAACCAAAAGTAAAGAGGTTGGAAACACCTTTATCATTCAAACTGAATTAAACCTGTTACTACTGTTCGTCAAGTCAGTGGAAATCGGATGAAATCAAACAGAAAGACTTCCAGTAAGATAATGAAAGTGAAGGAAGTGTAAGTAAAGTAAAGTTTCTCACAGACAGCAGGTGAGCGGATCACCCCATGTCCATTTACAGTGCAGGAGTAGCTGCCTTCACGGTAACGATACACATCCAGATACTGTCTCCGAACATACAAGTCAGATACAGTCTGTCCGTTCTTGTACCAGATGTAAGTGGGGTTGTTGGACAGAATGCAGGTGCTGCTACAGGTCAGAGTCTTTCCTCCACTGTACTTGTCTGACACCGTAACCTTCAGATCTGCAGCAGATTTTAAAGCAGTATTAGTGATATTTTTATTTATACAATATCCTTACTTTCTACAATTGTTTTACATTTACATTTACATTTACATAATCCCCTTTCACACATGCACTGCAAGCCTGAAACTTTCTGGACATTACCTGGAAGAACAGTAGATGTGAATGCAATGTCCTGCCTCTTCTAATAAGTGTACAATATCCAGTACGATCACTGATGAACATGCAATGTTGGAACAATCACATACAAGGAGCTACGTTCTATGACCTTTAATGTATCTAGATGTAATTACCAGGAAAGAAAATCTGATCTCATTTTTAGCTTTTGAGCTCAAACCCTAATGATCCAAAAGAGTTGCTTCCCCAAAGGAGCCGCTCCCTCTGAGCTGTTGGGATTGTGCCCCATGGAGGCATGACTTATATACTAATCTCTCTGGTCTGATACCAGCATACTGAAGTTCTCCCCCTTCTGCAGGTGGAGTTACTGATCACATTAATCTCTCTAACCTACAGTCCCACCTTTATTCTCAGCTCTGCACACATATCACATCCCAAAAATCTATAAACCTTAACTGTTTTACACATCACAATGTACCATAACAGAGTGTGTTTGCTGCAGAATGTTTATTAACCTGTAACAGTGAGTTTAACTCCAGATGAGGCTGATATCCAGTCACTGCTCCATGTTTTAAATCTGAAGTTATAAACTCCAGAGTCTGTCACTCTCACATCCATTATGGTCAGATCACAGTTTTTACCCAGTGTGCTTTCAGAAACAGACCACCGTGTCCTGTCAGAGTTTTGTGTGTTCAGGACTCGTTCTTTTCCACCAGAGCTCTGGATCTGATACCACTCTCTCTCGCTCACTGTGAACCAGGAAGGTTTTGCGAAACTGCAGGAGATTTTTACTGTTGATCCAGTAACAACACAGAGACTCTGAGAGGAGAGAGTTACACTGTACTGAGCCTGAACTCCTGTAACACACACACACACACACACACACACACACACACACACACACACACACACACACACACACACACAAACACAAAGATTAATAAGCCACAGAAGAATGTGCAAAGTAAAAGAGTTTTACAAACTCTGATATACTCTGATATAGAACAGCAACCGATGAACACAGAACAAATGAACATGTAAAAGAAACATAAATTATACACATTTTTCCTTTTGAACATACACTTTACAATCAGAAAATAGCCAAAGAAGAAATAACGGTATTTAAGAAAGTATATATATGTTTCATAAAAACATAGCCTTTGTGGCCTAGTGGTTAGGGCGTTAGCTGCATAATCGTAGGATCAGGGGTTCGAACCTCTTCCCAATAGGTTGCCCTGAGGTACCCTTGAGCAAGGTGCCATCCCTGTCCCTGTGATGGGCTAGTGACCTGTCCAGGGTGAGTTCCCTGTATGAGCTGGGATGGACTCCAGCACTCCCTGTGACCTTGCTTGGGACAAGAGGCAGAAAATATCTGAATGACTGACTGATAGCCTTTGCATCACTCACTTATTTTCTCATATCCTAATTAGGGTTGCAGGCATTGCTGGTGTCTGTCCTGAAAGGCTTTGGAAACGCCCTTGCCAGATCGCCTGACACACACACACACCCACACCCTAGTGGCCAATTTAGCATCTCCAATCTCCAAACACACACTGACACAGGGAGAACATGCAAACTCCCCAGGCATAGAATCCAGACCATCCCAGCTGGGAATCAAACTCTGGACCTTCTCACTGCGAAGTGACAGAACTTCAGCCAATCAAGGATTTGTGGGACATACCACAGAAAAATAAATCTGATCCATGGAAGCTCCTCCTAACTAACTAACACTTCTTCATGAGTAATTTTGGATAAGAGCTTCAGCTAAAAATGCCGTAAAAATACTGATTCAATTTTCTAATTAACTAACAAGTCAACCAATGAAGTTTTCTAATTAGATCCTAAATAGATACTTACAGGCAACATAATAGCCAAGCAGTCATCCAACATGAGTTTAAAATACTTTTGCACCTGTATATTTACATGAAACCTGCTGTCTTTTTGTTCCAAGATAACAAATGTTATACTGTTGTATTGCAGTTGTGCAAGGATTAGATCTCAAAGAGTAAAACAGGAGCACAGACACCAAATATAATAAACATTTACCTGCAAGTAACACAAGGATGACTGCTACAGACGTTTCCCCAACCATTCTAACACCCATGGCTACGCACTATACCTCTGAAATGGTCTCCTCTGAAAAAAGTCAAAAAAAAGAGAAGCTAAATAGATGCATGTCTGTTGCGAGTTGTTGACTGTCATGTGATTGGAATGGAAAGAACTATTAAAACCCCCTGAAACTGATGGAGCCAGACCTGCTGGTTTCCTTCCTCATTATTTGAATAAAAAATGTTTCGTAATGATTCAGTCATTAAAAAAGGTAGTTTAAGCTTTCACTCTCAAAACTTAAATTCCACGGATGGTAAATGAATATCACTCTACTGAATATCTTGTCTTTACCACCCCAACAACTATTTCAGGAGGTAAAATGGGTTCAAATTGTCCTAAAGTCTATATAGTCCTAAATAGTTCTAAAGCCACATAGAAAAATTGATACATTTTATGCTTTTAGGGAGTAAACTGTGAAAACAGGTGGCATTCATTTTAAAGTGCACTAATGATTTTTTCACCTGAAATTATTGTTTTTCATTTTTAAACAGCAAATTTGTTCTAATGTCCTTAGAACTTACTACAGTTTTGTGGCTGTGTCTTTAATGTATGTATAAATATATATTCTCTGTTCTACTCAAATTAACCGGGTTCCCAATGAATGAATGAAGCTAAACCAGCGTTGGCCGAAAAATGTGCATAAATGGGTTTGCATTTCATACAAAAAGTAATGAGATTAATTTTTCAAAACACTGTCACCTCCAAAGACAGTAAAGCTGGGACTGGGATATTATCCATTAGTCAAATTAAGTTTTAGATCACACCCAGTTTAAGTATTTGATTGTGTCTTATGTGAAGGAGGTCCTTTGTTCCCATGCTCTTCACTGTCACATGACTGCAGTGAGATATCTATTATCTATTAACCCTAAGCAGCATGTAGAGCGTGAACATCCAACGTTTCATTTTTACATTCTTAAAATGACACTTTCCCACCACTAGAGGTCATGCACAGCTTTCCTTTTAAAAATATAGGAAAACAGAACATTTTCATATTTCATTTGAATCTGAATTCATGCATTATTGCCTTTTTGTATATCTGTATGTTACACATAGTTGTGTCTAAAAAAAAATTTCTATGTACAAGTTGGAGCAGTGTTTGCATCACCTTTCTAACAGCCATTACCTTCCTGTAATGGTTTAATGCTTACATAGCTGTAAGGATTTGATTGAATTAGTGAGATCAGTGTTGAATGAATAGTTCTGACTTGTCACAAAGGTGCAGCTTCATCACTCAGGTTTCATACTTCTGTAGTCCATGCTTGGCATTGGGTGACCTTAGGCTTATGTGTGGATGCTGCAGAGGATCCCTTCTTTTTTCCCTTAATCATAGAAGCTGTGTATGTGTGTGTGTGTGTGTGTGTGTGTGTGTGTGTGTGTGTGTGTGTAGGTGTGTGTTTGTGTGCACCAACAGGGCTGCCCAGCTCTGATCATGGAGGGCCAAAGTTTGTTAGTTCCTTGTTTAAGGCAAGGCAACCCAATTAGCCAAAAATGTCATGGCTTTGTTAAAAAGAAAATGAAATAGCAAGAAAAAGCTCTTTCTCACATTCGATTTCACCTCATCTCTCTCTCTTCTCTCTGAAGAGAAGGGTTATTAGAGCCCTTTTAGTCATTCTGATTAAATTCAACAAGCCTCTGAGGAATTGCTGAGCCATAAGACACCGGCTCCATCTGCTGATTTAACTGCACAGGCAGTATGAAGAATCTCCCTTCATTCCTGTACAGTTTTCTTTCCCCACATTGTGTGACCTACAGGAAAGTGGCATCGTGGGGCTCCATCTGGTTCTCTCCATGGTGCCCGAGCACTGCCTTCACAGCTGGGATCCAGTGATCTGAGCGGACTGTCCACGAATCAGTGCAGTGTCTGTCAAAGGATAAATTCTAAAAATAGCTTAAAAATTCCTAAAGTTTGAGTGTTATAATGTTGTGTGAAGACATTGTAGTCATATTGATATAAGTTTTCAATCATGGAAAACAATGGACAAAAGACAAAAACAAAAGACAATGGACCAGTCATTGTGCTAGAACAGGGGTGGGCAAACTACGGCCCACCTACTACGGGTTGGTCTTTTTAATCTGGCCCACCGAAGACTGGTGTGTCTCGTCCATGTCTCGGGTCGTGAAGTCGCAGGGTAGGACACGCAGTATGAAGTTACTCAAATTAGGTACGTATTTGCGCTGTGAATACTGAAAACTGTACCACATACGACAATAGCCCGGACTACTCTCAGTTATTACTCTCAGTTATTACTCTGATACTGCTCTGAATGCATCTGCAACAATGAGGGAGCCAAAGAAAAGAAAAGTCCACAGTGAGTGCCCAGTTTTTAACAAGGAATGTACAACAAAATTTTTTTTCACAGCAGTTCGGTCAAACACTGCATGTGGGTGGTGGCAGTCTAGTGGTAGGGTACTTGCCTATTGACCTATGACTGAAGAGGTCTGAGGTTCGAATCCCACCTCTAGCACTACCATCACTGGGTCCCTGAGCAAGACCCATAACCATGAGTTGCTCCAGGGGGGGCTGTCCCTGTAATCAGTACATGGAAGTCACTCTGGATAAGAGCGTCTGCTAAATGCTGTAAATGTAAATATGTCTTATTTGCCAAGAAACCACTGCGGTTTTAAAGGAATACAACATCAGTCATCTCTTTTCCACCAAGCATTCTAATTATGCTAACAACCAGTCGACTCCAGAACTGACAGCTAACTCTCAGAGATGCTAGTTTGCAAGCTCAGCAAAACATCTTCATCCAACAAACTAACATCCAAGAATCAAGCACGAAGGCAAGTTAAGGTGACAACCCCTGTTATTGTGAGGTCACAGCACAGCACACAGTGAACCACAACAAAATTGGACCTCTGCATTTAACCTAATGCAAATACCGTGCAGCAGGGGGCAGCTATTGAAAGCACCCAGGGAGCAGTGACAGGGACAGTACCTTGCTCAAGGGCATCTCAGGGAAACTTACTGGTAAGGGGTTTGAACCCACAATCTTCTGATCCTGTGGCCAACTCCCTTACCACTATTCATTGTTGCCCCAAAAGTGCCCCAAAAGCAAAAGTTATTTGCTGGCATTCAAATTAGCAAAGACCAGCAAGCCATTCTCCTAAGGCGAGTTTCTCAATGAGTGCAGTAGAGACAGCAGATATCTTGTGTCCTGAGAGCAAACAAATCTGAAAAAATTAGCTCATCGTGCAGGACAGCGACTCGCCATGTTGAGCTCATTGATGAAGACTTAGCTAGCAAGCTAACCAAAAAAGCGGAAGTCGTTTACATTATATTCATTGGCACTGGACGAAAGTAATGACATAAAGGACACCGCTCAGCTTATAATTTTTATCAGAGGGATTACTGACAATTTTGATATAATGGGGTTTTGGCCATGGAATCCCTAAAGGGGAAAACGCAGGGAGAGGGGACTTCAGCATCATCAGTTTATAACGTTTCCTGAAGAAACTGACACTGATCACCAGGACTTGCTTTACCACTCCAGTGTCAGCTGGTTAAGTTTGGGGAAAGCATGTCAACAAGTGTGAGCTCAGACAGGAGATGTAACTTCTTTTTGGAGCTACTGAGTGACACAGATTGGCTTTGTGATTTAGCCTTTGCTGTGGACATACTGACACACATGAATGAGCTGAACGTGAGGCTACAAGGGAAGACCAGTCTGTGCATCAAATGTACACACAGGTCAGGACCTTTAAAACCAAGCTAGCTTTATTCTCAAAACAAATTGGCTCATTTCCCTTCGACATGTGAAAAATACAGGGTATCACTAGACAACCTGCATGGAGAATTCTGCCGTCGGTTCTCTGATTTTGGGAAAATTGACAAGTCACTTCAGCTGGTGTCACATCCCTTCACACCCTGAAACTCTGAAACAGCGTCCTTAAGGAACATGAAACAAAAAGCAAGCAAGTGGTTTCTCTTCAGTATGACAGCAGTAAACTAAAACAAGAGCGTGTTGTCAGCCACCATTTAATTCTGTTAGCTGGAGGCACCTTCATAGTGACAGGGAAACTAAAGTAGCAGTTGCTGTGTGTTTGGTTAAAGCGGGTTCTGCAGATAGTCCTCAGCAGGGATGTTTTAATGTTGCTGGTCCTGTTAGGAGAGAAGCGTAAGGAATAATGCTTCTGTCAAATGCATTAAGTCACTCAGTGCATCGACTACTTCTCCTGTAGGGCACTGATCTGAGAGAAGCTGACCAGGTACAACACCAACATTACTTTTACATGGAAGCACAAGAGTCATACAGCACTGTGCATAAGACTGGAGATACACCGCATTTCTTTACTTGTCATGTAATGATGAGGAACACTTCTTCAAGCTTCCTGAGGGATTATTGTGTAGGTTGCTTATTTTGTTTTGTCAGCTGGCATGAACATCTACGGATATTTGGAACAACCAGCCAGCCGATGTAACGATTCTCTGCCAGTAGAGGGCGCCCTGCTCTGATTGTGCACACCTGGGTGTTGTGTGCCAGGTTTGCCTGATTGGGGGTTGGCGTTATAAGCCCCAATGAATCAGAGCAGGGCGCTGGTCATTCTGCGTGCTTATCTTTGTGTTGATTTATGTTATGTTTTACACATGTTATGTTTAGTACATTTAGTTTGAGTTCTGTGCACGTTATCTGTGATTAAATCCAGTACGAAGCTCTCGGCTCTGCGTTGGCGTCCAGTCCACAACACCCCATCATGACAGCTGAGTTCCTTCAAGCATTCTTTGTTTACATTCCTTTGCACTGTGTGTGTGTGTATATATATATATATATATATATATATATTATATATATATATATATATATATATATATATATATATATATATATATATATATATACACATATGTGTATATGTTTTGGAGAAATTCTCTTTCCAGGTTTCATCACCTTAACTGTTCACTGTATTTACTTACAGGAACACACAACATTAAACACAACTGCCCTCTTAAACCTTCTGCACTTTCCACCAATTCTGGATGAAGAACATCTGATACATTTCCTGTATTTAATTTTTTTAAATTTTTTAACAGCTTTTAGTTTGTAATAAAACATTTTTAATATTTGCTGTGATTCTTGGAATTAATGATCTGAGATTCTCAACAGAGAGGATTGTTCAGAACTCCAAATCAAATCACAGTGACAGAAACAAGACTTGAGCAAAAACAGCCCGAACAATCTATTAAAGTCCAAATTAAGTCAAAAACTGAACCAAAACAAAAATTTGAAGCCATAGTCTTACCTTTGTGGAACGTTCACAAATGTTCTTACTTTAAATGGCAGCACACCTAAATGAGTAGAAAATCCAGCCACTAAGATGATCAAGCCAGTGCCGGTCCCAGTACCAGAAAAATGGCGAAGGCTGTGTCAGGAAAGACATCCAGAGTCAAAGGAAGGGTAGGAAAAATGAATTTAAGGTAGATACAGGAGAAAAATGAGTGTTTTAATTTCATGTTTAAGAGTAATTTTATACCTCTCAGTATTTTGTTAAAGTTGTTGTTGTCATTTTAAATCTCCCAGAAGGCTGTGCCACCACTAGTTTTTAAAAAGAGTCACATCTATCACATGTTCTTAACAGATCACAATTATTTGTTGTTCCATACTGACACTCTCGGCTGTTATGCAAAAGAGTTTTGAATACAGTTAATGTAATAACTTGTATTTTTTGATGTTTTCTTTATTTTCTTGAAAAGTTTGATGTTTGATTGGTGGAGTGATGTTGGTTTCTTAACCCGATAAAAGAGTTTATTAATATACTAACATCCATCCATCCATCCATTATCTGCTGCTTGTCCCAAACGGGGTCGGGGGGGAGTGCTGGTGTCCAACGCAGCACACACAGGGCGAGGACGGGGGAACGCACCCTGGACAGGTCGCCAGCCCATCGCAGGGATATACTAACATTTATTTTTACATTTGTACAAATGCACATACAATATTTGTAACTTGAATAAATAAAATCCAAATAAGTAAATAATCTAGGCTTACATTTAGAACTGGCTCTTTGAGAACAACCATGAAGCTGATGTGATCCTCAGTGACAGTGAGTTCGACACTAAGAGAAGCTCTTGGAGGGATTGTGGTGCTCTGAACAACATTCTGCTGGGAAACCCTGAATCCACACATTCAAATAATCATCAGTTTGACACCAACCTGAACATCATCACAGACCAAGTTCAGCCCTTCATGGTAATCATGTTCTCTGTTGTCAGAGGCGTCTTCCAGCACAAAGTGTAAAAAATGGAGGTTTTGTAAAATCCATGTCTTCATGTCCCACAGGCTTCATGCTGTCTGTACATGTCTTTTTGTTCAGGTGTGTTCAGTGATTGTTAGAATAGTGTTATTGTTCTTTATTGAACTCATCTGGATGTGATGAACTTATCCAGATGTTCTGAACGAGATTCAGCAAAGTGACTGAGGTTAATGTAGAAAAAGATTCAGAAAAACTTCTCATCCTCAGCCTTCAATAAAAGTACATTACTGTAATCTTTCATTCTGCATAAAAATGATTTGGAGAGTATGTTTCAGATCAGGGTCCTCAATTTGTCAGTCTTTTTTGGAAGACATTTAGTAAATCCCTAGGTGCCACTGCCAGCCTCTCTTCCGGCTACTACCCCCAGTCTAATGGCTAGACCGAGAGGGTTAACCAGGACCTAGAATGAACCCTCTGTTGCCTGGGATCTAAAAACCCCTTCTCTTGGGCAGAGTATGCTCATAACACCCTCTGCTCTGTAGCACGCAGGCCCCAGCCCTGGGGCCTCACCTCATAGATGGTGCCCCAGCTTACACTGTCTATCGGCTGTTGAAGGAATGCTGGGTTTGGGCATTCCCAGTTTCTGGTAGACTGGGAGGGTTATGGCCCTGAGGAGCATTCGTGGGTCCTTGCTCATTGCAGTCTGAAGGAGATTGGAGACTGTAGAGTAGTGACAGGGGAAAGTGTAACTAAACAGCATAGGAGGTCTGTATAGGTGGTCTGTAGGATTACTTTGTAGGTAATCACAAGGTATCAAGAAGAGGAGGAAAGTGAGGGCAGAGTCAAGGATCAAGTGCTGGAAGCTGAAGAAGGAGGATTGCAAGGTGGAATTCAGGCAGGAGTTAAGTGGTAAGGCAGACAGCTAGAAGGGTACTTGGTGTGACATCTGTAAGAAAAATGGAGGATAAGGAAACAGAAGAAGAAGCAGAAGGCAAAGAAGAAGTGGGACAGTCAGAGAGATAAAGAAAGTAGACAGGAGTACAAGGAGATGAACCACAGGGTGAAAGATATGGTGTTTGGTGAATTGTTTGAGGGGTTGGACAGTAAGGAGGGAGAAAAGTCAAACTTATACCGATTGGCTAGACAGAGAGACAGGGAAAGCTGGGAACGATGTGCAGCAGGTCAGGGCAATAAGGGATGGACATGGGAATGTACTCACAGGTGAACAGAGCATGTTGAGCAGATGGAACGAGTACTTTGAGAGGTTGATGAATGAAGAAAATGAGAGAGAGAGAAGACTGGATGAAGATAGTGAAACAGGAAGTGCAGCAAATAAGCAAGATGGAGCAAGTACAGGTAGCAATGAAGAGGATGAAGAATGGAAAGGCTGTTGGTCCAGATGACATACCGGTGGAAGCATGGAGATGTTTACGGGAGATGGCAGTTGGGTATCTGACCAGAAAGTGAGAAAGTGAGAGGATCATCTTAGAAAATGAGAGGATGCCTGAGGAGTGGAGACGAAGCGTACTGGTACTGATTTACAAGAATAAGGTTGATGCACAGAACTGTAGTATCTATAGAGGGATAAAGTTGATCAGCCACAGCATAAACTTATGAGAAAGAGTAGTGGAATCTTGTTTAAGAAAAGAGGTGAGGATTAGTAAACAGCACTATGGTTTCATGCTGAGAAAGAGTGCCACAAATGCAATGTTAGCATGTGGTTATTTTTTGTTCAAGAAACCTGTTTCTGGCTTGAACTCAGAAAAAGTTGGAAAGTGACAGGCTTGACAGTTTGAGACAGTTTACGTAATAAGTTAACAAGGTGTTTTTGTTGTTGTTGGTTTTTTAGCTGAACCACAAGGGCATTGTGAGAGGTTTTCATTTTCCACATGTATTTGAACTCTGCTATCATCTACTGGACATAGAACTTCATTGCAATGGAACTGACCCTGAAATTTCTATTATACTTTTCAAGTTCACCTCACAGCAAGAAAGTCCTGGGCTTGATTCCCAGGCGGGACGGTCCCTTTCCTTTCTGTGTTGAGTGGACATTTTTATCCTCATGTCTGTGTGTGTTTCCTCCAGGAGCAATGGTTTCCTTTCATCGTACAAAGACCTGCACCTCAGGTGGACTGGAAACGCTAAATAGCCCGTAGGTGTGTGTCTGCACTGTGATGGACTGGGAACCCTGTCCAAGTTGATCTCCTGCCTTTTACAACCTGTGAGAGCTGGGATAAACTGGACCCTGATTAGAACAAGCAGCTCAGAAAATGAATGAATGAGTGAACTGATTAAAAAAAGAGACCTCTGACTCCTTAAGATGTTGATGGCCCCACGTCCAGCCCCAAAACCATTTACTTTCAACATTGACAATAGCTCGGTGAACTGGTCTTTCAGAGCTGAGAGAGAAGACTGGATGAAGATAGTGAAACAGGAAGTGCAGCAAATAAGCAAGATGGACAAAGACCTGCACCTCAGGTGGACTGGAAACGCTAAATAGCCCGTAGGTGTGTGTCTGCACTGTGATGGACTGGGAACCCTGTCCAAGTTGATCTCCTGCCTTTTACAACCTGTGAGAGCTGGGATAAACTGGACCCTGATTAGAACAAGCAGCTCAGAAAATGAATGAATGAGTGAACTGATTAAAAAAAGAGACCTCTGACTCCTTAAGATGTTGATGGCCCCACGTCCAGCCCCAAAACCATTTACTTTCAACATTGACAATAGCTCGGTGAACTGGTCTTTCAGAGCTGAGAGAGAAGACTGGATGAAGATAGTGAAACAGGAAGTGCAGCAAATAAGCAAGATGGACAAAGACCTGCACCTCAGGTGGACTGGAAACGCTAAATAGCCCGTAGGTGTGTGTCTGCACTGTGATGGACTGGGAACCCTGTCCAAGTTGATCTCCTGCCTTTTACAACCTGTGAGAGCTGGGATAAACTGGACCCTGATTAGAACAAGCAGCTCAGAAAATGAATGAATGAGTGAACTGATTAAAAAAAGAGACCTCTGACTCCTTAAGATGTTGATGGCCCCACGTCCAGCCCCAAAACCATTTACTTTCAACATTGACAATAGCTCGGTGAACTGGTCTTTCAGAGCTGAGAGAGAAGACTGGATGAAGATAGTGAAACAGGAAGTGCAGCAAATAAGCAAGATGGACAAAGACCAATAAGCAAGTCTTTCAGAGCTGAAGATACAAAAGCTTTGGTTTCCAAAAAAAAGTTGGACAAATATTCTTTTGAGCAACATTTTGAGTTCATTTTTTGCTTTTGGATTTTTTTCTTTTGACACTTAAGATTTAAAGGCAAATAACAGTTTTCAACCTCAACTTAGCAATTATGAATATATAATAATAATATTATTTCTGCATCTTTCTTTATGTGCTGTTGTTTTGTCTCATTTAGTTTCTATTCCGTTTCATTTGCTTATGAAGTGTAGATGAGATAAACTATAATTACTGTCCATTTCACGTCAAAAGCACATTTCTTTGCTATTACTGATGCAGCTTTTTTCTTACTGCCCTGTTTAGCATCTGTTAAGGCATTTATACAAGCTACATATGCATTATTTTCAAGATGTAAAAAAGAGAGAACAAATTAGAATTGAAATGATTTAATTACAAAAATATCTTTCGGAATGACATGAACATAGATAATGATGTAAATGTTAAAACGTACAGGAAAAGCTGGAAGCATGTTAAACCACTTTGGTCTTTTGAGTAGTTTGTGAAACAGTACAAAAGACGTGTATTTACTTACAAATATCATAAAAGGAAATAACCTAAACTCTCAGACCAATTTAATATCTAAAGCTTATTTAAGGTCATTTCAGTGGTCTGTTCTTCATTAAATAGAACAGTAAAGCATGAGAATTACAACTTGTTCTGACATTATTCACATATCCAACACTGTGCAGAGGTCTTGAGCCACCCCTCTCATTTTCAGTCCAGTCTCTGTACCTGAGCAGTCTGATTGTTTTTTGTTGCTTAATCAAAGTGATCTACGTCTGAACCTTCAAGCAGTTCAAAGTGCCTAACTTAAGAGATGAAGCAGTAAAGAAACAGGACCAGATCATTCCAGATGATCAGGTGGTTAAATTAGATTCTGAATGCTGAGTGGCTGGAACCCCTTCATCTAGAACCTTTTATCTTATGACACTTTGCAACCAGTTGCATTAAAAGATTTACTCCTGTTTCTTTCATTTAATCCATTCGGTCTGCCAAAGACAAGGCAGACTGACCATTGACAGAGATAAAATTAGAAATTAGATGGCTCAAGACTGTTGCACAGAGATAGATAGATAGATAGATAGATAGATAGATAGATAGATAGATAGATAGATAGATAGATAGATAGATAGATAGATAGATAGATAGATAGACATAAATGTAATGCAGTATTTCCTTAACAAATGTTTCATTTCTGTATAGAAATTTAATAAAGTATGTAATTAATTACTCATAATTACACAATATGATTTGTTACAGTGCTAAGCTTGTTTAATATTTCAAAAAGTACTGCACTGATAATCTTTTCACTTCATGGTGGTGAGATGTTTGGCTACAGTGGTGCAGTTTTATCCTCTCTGGCTTTTTGAACTACACTGTAGATTTCAGATTCATCCTTCCTGTCAGAAAATAAAGAGAAATCACAAAAGCTCTTTTAAAGGATTAATGGTTGAACACATTACATCAGGAGGAGTTCACAAGTTTTGCTCACAAAATGTCTATGTATCATTTCCCATCCATCCATTTTCTGCCGCTTGTCCCAAACGGGATGGGGAATGGGGAATGGGGAAAGGGGGGGTGGGGGTAAAACTTTTACAATTAAATAATTGGACAACAATCTGTGATTGTAAACCACAAAGGGCATCTATAGCTGTGTGAAAAAAGAACTCTTTTACACACAGAGTCTTACTTATTTCGTCTTTAAAATATTACGCGAAATTACATTTTTATTTCTCTCATTCAAGGCAAAATACCAAAACATGTGACTAAAAGAAACAGAACAGAAAGTGACTGTTCTGTCATTGTGAAAAACAGCACACAGTTATACACAACAAAAGGCTTCTGGTTTTCACCCACACCATGCAGCAAGGGGCAGCTATTTAAAGCACCAAGGGAACAGTAATGGGTATGGTATCATGCTTAAGGGCAACCTGCTGTCTTGCATACACTGCTTAATGTCAGTCATTTTCTGCCGCTTGTCCCATGCGGGGTCATTGTGGCCAAAATGTTATGGTTTGACTTGTAGAAAACCATGCAGGTTTATTCTTATTCTATTCTATACCATTCGGCAAGATACTGTATCCTTCACTGCTCCTCAGGGTGCTTTAAATAGCTGCTGTGGTTCATATAGTCATGTTCAACTGATCTGCTCAAGTAAATATTCTCATTAACCTCTCAAATTAACATTATAAGCAGAGCATCCAAACTTATTACAGATACATTTTCAGAAGAACTGATGTTTATTAACTAATTTGCATTACTTACTGAACATCCCTTGGATGGACAGGGTTCACTGTGGTATACTCCACCTCCTCTTCTTGTTTAAGAGCGTCTGGCAGTTGGACAGTGGAGTAGAGAGTATTGTCTTGATTGTCTTGTGCATGAGAGTGTAATCCATCCTCATCGCCTGAGGATGCTGTTGTTATGGAACGAGAGGTCATGGCCAGAGCAGAGGCATTGTAATGCACAGGGGCAGAATCATTCTGAGGGAGAAACAGAAATATAAATATATATATTTTTTCAAATCCATAAAAATCCATCAGAAAATATTGGACACATGAAGCAGGACAGTAATTTCTGAATGGGCTGAAACGTTACTTTACACAACTTACATTCTCAGTCTGCTCTTCACTCCTTCTGGCTGCTTCTGTCCGTCTCCTGTTAGCATGGAAACAGCACCAGTTTAAGTGAACCCCTGAAGTGAACTATGTAGAGCACAAATTGCAGCATTGGAAGCATGCACATTTAAACTTTCTCACCTCATCCACAGAAAGACACCAATGAACACCAACAGCAGTAGGAAAAGCACAACTGCTGGAGCTGCATATTTCACAGACCTGTGGTCTGCATAAGCATGGAAATAGCAAGGTGTATAAATAATAGTCTGAAAAATTACATTAAGAGAAATAACAAGATGAAAAGAAAAGTGTAATGATGCTGCAAGAAGATGCCACTCATATACTTTTATTTCCACCCATCAGTCCTTTATCTGAGCAGTTTGTTCTAATCAGGGGAAAAAGGGAAGTTCCATCACTCAAAGGGCAAAAAATGAAAATGTTTACTAGAAATCTTTCATCATACCTGACGTAAATGAGAACACTGATGAGTTGTATGACCCAAAGCGATTATTCGCCCTACAGAAGAGAAGTTCATGTTCTCCTCCTGCCGCCACAGTAAAACTGGTGCTGTTTCCAACTTGCTGGATGTCACTTCCTCTTTTACTGTACCAGGTGTAAGAGCTCCCTGGGTTGGAGTCACTGAAGCACACCAGTGTGACACTGTTGCCAGACACATGCTTTGATAAAGATGGAGGTCTGGGTGGGTCTGAAACACAGAAACAGTTAGAACAAAGCACTCAGCCAGTCATCTCATTATGACACAGAAATAAAGACCAAACTGAAATTACAGAACACATCCAGATGGATGGGTGTTGAGCTGCTCTGTCCCAGCTGGTTGAGAGCAGTGCAGTAGTAGAGTCCGCTGTTCTGGGAGCTGATGTTGGTGATGCTGTAATTCTGCCCTGTTGCCAGCAGTGTGTCTGCAGCTTCACTCTGCTTAAACCAGGAGTAGTTGAGAACAGGAGGGTTTGCATCACTGCTGCAGCTCAGAGTCACTGAATCTCCCTCCACTCTCTCTCCAGAGGAAACCATCACTGCTCTGGTGTTTTTAGGAGAATCTGAAAAAAGTCCCCTCCATATTAGTATAGTGGAATGTATGTCACTCGGAAGACAAACGTTCAATTCCCCAAGGGGGAGAACTTTAGGGCAGCAGTGGAATAGTGGTTAGCGAGATCATTATGGTTCACTGAGTATTGTGCTGTGTACTCACAATGACAACTTTTCACGTTCAGTTATTGGTTGACATTTTAAAGCCGTAAGATATAAAATGACTAAAATCCATCAAGATTGCTCTCCAGATTTATACTTCCAAGGATAAGGAAAGAACATATTTTTAGCAGTGGATAACTGACAGAACTCATATTGATGCTCTGTAGTAACAAAGACTACTTCTCATTTAACTTACTTCCGATTTATTAAGCAGTTGTTTGGGCTGATTGCTTTTGACACAATTTATTACCCAGCCATGAATGGTATTTGAAAGTCAGATAATTTTCAAAGCTGCCGTCAAAGTCAGTATTAACTAAAAAGTTTCACAGAAAATACTACCCTTCTCTGCTTCTTTGGAGATAAAAATTAGTGCACTTACAGAACACATCCAGACGGGTGAGTGTTGAGCTGCTCTGTCCCAGCTGGTTGAGAGCAGTGCAGTAGTAGAGTCCGCTGTGCTGGGAGCTGATGTTCGTCATGCTGTAATTCTGGCCTGTTCCCAGCAGTGTGTCTGCAGCTTCTCTACGCTTAAACCAGGAGTAGTTGAGGACAGGAGGGTTTGCATCACTGCTGCAGCTCAGAGTCACTGAATCTCCCTCCACTCTCTCGCCAGAGGAAACCATCACTGCTCTGGTGTTTTTAGGAAAATCTGAAAAGATGCACAAAGCTCTCCTTATCATTGCATTGTGAAGAATATTGCATGTAGCTAGTGAGAAAGAAGGAAAAAGAGCTGTGATAGGTGCACGTTTCTCTTCTGGAAGTCTCGCAAGGCAAAGGTTCCCCACTTTCAGTCCCTCATCTTTTCTTTCCCTCCATTTCATTCTCGCTGTTGCATTCTCCGTCTGACATTATAATATTGTTGGCTCAAACTCTAATGTTTTTTCTCCTTTTATTTTGCACAAAATGCTTCAAACAAATGTTTGCACAATCATAAGTGACCACGTTTTAGAAACATCCCTTAACCTGAAATAGTACCAAGTGGTCTCTATAGTGTAGCTGCTGATAACGACATTTGAAGTGGGGAAGGGCACAATGTACTCACAATGAAAAGAAGTGTACACACAATGAAGTGTACTCACAAACTTTTCACTTTCACATATTGAATGTGAAAGTGACAAGCCTTGTCAGTGCGAGGTCACAGCAAAGCACACAGTGAACCACAACAAAATTGGACCTCTGCATTTAACCCATGCAAACATCATGCAGCAGTGGGCAACTACTGAAAGCACCCGGGGAGCACTGACAAAGACGGCACCTTGCTCAAGAGCACCTCAGGGAAACCTACTGATGAAGGAATCAAACCCACAACCTTCTGACGCAGGGGGAACTCCCTAACCACTAGGCCACCACTGCCCCATTTGTTATTGATTGACATTTTTAAACTGTAAGATATGAAATGCCTAATGTCCATCAAGATTGCTCTTCAGATTTATACTTCCAAGAATGGGGAAAGAAAATATTTTAGCAGAGGATAACACACAGAACTCATATTGATGCTCTGTAGTAACTAAGACTACTTCTCATTTAAATGACCTCAAATTTACTAAGAAGTTGATTTGGCTGATTGTTTTTGACACCGTTTTTTACCTAGTCATTAATGGTATTTGAAAGTTCACCCTTGTGCTGAGGGTCAGATAATTTTCAAAGCTGTCTTCAAAGTCAGTGTTAATTAAGAAGTTTCACTGAAAACACTACCCAGTTTCTGCTTCTTTGGAGCGAAAAAAAGAGTGCACTTACAGAGCACATCCAGAAGTGTGGGTGTTGAGCTGCTCTGTCCCAGCTGGTTGAGAGCAGTACAGTAGTAGAGTCCGCTGTGCTGGGAGCTGATGTTGGTGATACTGTAATTCTGGCCTGTTCCCAGCAGTGTGTCTGCAGCTTCTCCCTGCTTTAACCAGGAGTAGTTGAGGACAGGAGGGTTTGCATCACTGCTGCAGCTCAGAGTCACTGAACCTCCCTCCACTCTCTCTCCAGAGGAAACTAACACTGCTCTGGTGTTTTTAGGAGAATCTGAAAAGATGCACAAAGGTCTCACCTTGTCATTGGAGTGTGGAGAATTTTGCATGTAACTAGTGAGAAAGAACCAGAAATAGAGATGTAATAGGTGTACATTTCTCTTCTGGAAGGCTCACAAGGCAAACTTTCTGTCCCTCATCATTGTTTTCATGTCATTCTCACTGTTGTATTTTCCATTTGACCCGCTAATATCTTTTTATTTTTTTAAATATTTTTTAAATATTTAAAAATGAAAATGGCATTTGAAGTGGGGAAGAGCAACTAGTTCAGTAGAATTTCCAATGGACCATAAGAACCATTCCAACATGCCTTCTATAGGCAGAAACCTGCTACCCTAGAAGTAAACTTATCAAATCCAGTGAGGCTAGGCAAAAAGAAGGAGATGTTCTCCGCAAACATAATGTTACAGGTCAAAAGTTTTCAACTGGAGTAGTGACCAATGAAAGTTTCACAAGCTTCTTGAGAAAAGAGGTGCCTTGCAAGTGATCACAAGATATAGTACTGTACAAAAGTTTTAGGCAGGTGTGAAAAAATGCTGTAAACAAAGAATGCTTTCAAAAATGGAAGTGTTAATCATTTATTTTCATCAATCAACAAAATGCAGTGAATAAACAAAAGAGAATCTAAATCAAATCAATATTTGGTGTGACCACCCTTTGCCTTCAAAATAGCATCAATTCTTCTAGGTACACTTGCACACAGTTTCTGACGGAACTCGGCTGGCAGGTTGTTCCAAACATGACTGTGTTTCAACTTACGTGTGACACTGATGATCATCAGCACCTGTTTGGTAAAACTGGTTGATCGTACATCGACTATAATCCTACAAAATCCTTGACTTTGTGCAAGTGTACCTAGAAGAACTGATGCTGGTTTGAAGGCAAAAGGTAGTAACACCAAACATTGATTTGATTTAGATTGTTCTTTCGTTCGCTCACTTTGCATTTTTTAAAACTGATAAAAATAAACAATCATTATATTTCTGAAAGCATTCTTTGTTTACAGCATTTTTTCACACTTACCTAAAACTTGTGCACAACACTGTATATGGTTTTACTCTCTTTGGCCAACTAAGAGGGAAATTGTCTTAACAAATCTGGATGTTTAAATGTTTGGAACCTGTAGCAGTGAGCATGAACATATCACTCCAATGTCCTACATAATTGACACTACACAAGGAATTCACAGCCAATCCCCAAGCTTCCCCAAATTATCTCCTGAGACCATACATTCTACAGAGGAAACCACGCACCAAACATCTGACACTCCAACAGGTTTGAGCTGGCCAGACCCGTTCATGATGCGATATTTGACGAATAGAGGTTTATTGAATAGAAATACCCACCACGTTAGTATAGTGGACAGTATGTCACTCGGAAGACAAATGTTCAATTCCCCAAGTGGGAGAACCACTACTTTAGGGCAGCAGTGGCATAGTGATTAGCGAGTTTGTTGCGGTTCACTGAGTATTGTGCTGTGTTCACACAATGACAACTTTTCACTTTCACTTATTACTTGACATTATTACACTGTAAGATATGAAATGCCTAATGTCCATCAAGATTGCTCTTCAGATTTATACTTCCAAGAATGGGAAAAAAAATATTGTAGCAGAAGATAACAAACAGACTTCCTATTGATGCTCTGTAGTAACAAAGACTACTTCTCATTTAAATTACTTCAAATTTACTAAGAAGTTGTTTGGGCTGATTGTTTTTGACACAGTTTATTACCCATCCATTAATAGTAATTGAAAGTTCACCCTTGTGCTGAGGGTCAGATCATTTTCAAAGCTGTCTTCAAAGTCTGTGTTAATTAAGACGTTTCACTGAAAACACTACCTAGTCTCTGCTTCTGTAGAGCAAATGAAGAGTTCACTTACAGAGCACATCCAGAAGTGTGGGTGTTGAGCTGCTCTGTCCCAGCTGGTTGAGAGCGGTGCAGTAGTAGAGTCCGCTGTGCTGGGAGCTGATGTTGGTGATGCTGTAATTCTGCCCTATTCCCAGCAGTGTGTCTGCAGCTTCTCTCTGCTTAAACCAGGAGTAGTTGAGAATAGGAGGGTTTGCATCACTGCTGCAGCTCAGAGTCACTGAACCCCCCTCCACTCTCTCTCCAGAGGAAACCATCACTGCTCTGGTGTTTTTAGGAAAATCTGAAAAGATGCACATAGGTCTCACCTTGTCATTGGAGTGTGAAGAATATTGCATGTAGCTAGTAAGTAAGAACCAGAAATAGAATTATTAAAGGTGCACAATTCTCTTCTGGAAGTTTCGCAAGGCAGATGGACCGCATTTTCAGTCCCTCATCTTTTCTTTCCCTCTATGTCATACTCGTCGTTGTATTTTCCATCTGACCCTCTAATATTTTTGGCTCAAATTCAAATATAGTGTATAACTCTATAGTGTAGCTGATGATAATGGCATTTGAAGTGGGGAAAAGCAACTAGTTCAGTAGAATTCTCAATGCACCATAAGAACCATTCCAACATGCCTTCTATAGGCAGAAACCTGCTACCCTAGTAGTAAGCACATCAAATCCAGGAAGGCTAGTCAAAAAGATGATGTTCACTGCAAACATAAAGTAACAGGCTAAAAGTTCTCAACTGTAGTAGTGACCAATGAATGTTTCACAAGCGTCTTGAGAAAACAGGTACCTTGCAAGTCATCACAGGATATACAGATTTACGCTCTTTGACCAACTAAAAAAGAATTTGTCAAAAAAATCTGTATAGTTAAATGTTTGGCACCTGTAGCAGTGACCATGAACATATCACTCCCATGTCCTACATAACTGAGACTACACAAGGAATTCACAACCAATCCCCAAGCTTCCCCAAATGATCTCCAGAAGTCTATAATACACCCACAATAACCAATCAATATATGCTACAGAGGATACCACCCACCAAACACCTGACAGTCCTACAGGTATGAGCTGGTCAGACCCTTTCATGATGCAATATTTGAAGAATTGAGATTTATTGAATAGAAGTCCCCTCCATGTTAATACAGTGGACAGTGTGTCACTCGAAAGACTGGGGTTTGATTCCCCAAGGGGGAGAATCACGACTTTAGGGCAGTGGGGGCATAGTGGTTGGCGAGTTCGTTGGGTTCACTGAGTATTGTGCTGTGTACTCACAATATCATCTTTTCACTTTCACTTTTTGCTTGACATTATTAAACTGTAAGATATAAAGTGCCTAATGTCAATCAAGATTGCTCTTCAGGTTTATACTTCCAAGAATGGGGAGAGAAAATATTTTACTAGAGGATAACACAGAGAAATCATTTTGATGCTCTGTAGTAACAAAAACTACTTCTCATTTAAATAACCTCAAATTTACTAAGAACTTGTTTGGGCTGATTGTTTTTGACAGTTTATTACCCAGCCATTAATGGTATTTGAAAGTTCACCCTTGTTCAAGGTCTGTGCTAATTAAGAAGTTTCACTGAAAACACTACCCAGTCTCTGCTTCTTTGGAGCAAATGAAGAGTGCACTTACAGAACACATCCAGACGGGTGGGTGTTGAGCTGCTCTGTCCCAGCTGGTTGAGAGTGGTGCAGTAGTACAGTCCACTGTGCTGGGAGCTGATGTTGGTGATGCTGTAATTCTGGCCTGTTCCCAGCAGTGTGTCTGCAGCTTCTCTCTGCTTAAACCAGGAGTAGTTGAGAACAGGAGGGTTTGCATCACTGCTGCAGCTCAAAGTCATTGAACCTCCCTCCACTCTCTCTCCAGAGGAAACCATTACTGCTCTGGTGTTTTTTGGAGAATCTGAAAAGATGCACAAAGGTCTCACCTTGTCATTGGAGTATAAATAAAATTGCATGTAGCTAGTAAGAGAGAACCAGAAATAAAGTTGTTATAGGTGCACATGTTGGAAGAGATCCGTCCTCGACGGGGCACTAGGGGCAGCTAGACAGCTGCTGGGAGACCAGCGAGTCAGGCGCAGTAATCAACAGCAATTCGGTTCAGCTGTAACCTTCTCTATTTAAAGGAAAGGAAAACAGCGTAGAGTTGCTGGGTCGTTCATGACACAGATGGTAATTTGTGAATGATCCCTGATCCCTCTCTCTCTCTCTCTCTCTCTCTCTCTCTCCCTCTCCCTCTCTCCTTGTGTTTGCGTCTGCGTCAGATTGGCACCCTCGAGTCTTGGCTTGTTGGGCTGACTGACGCTACACCCCTCCTCAGAGTTTCTCGAATTTCTCGTTCTCACTAAAAATTCTCAAGCTCAAACAAATACCTGTTTTCAGCATTTTGGTTCCACCTGTTTTCAGCATTTTGTTTGTGGTAGCTCTGGTTTTCTGGTGCATTTTGGGTACTGACAGCTTCTGGTACTGCATTTGGGTCCTAACCCAGTGTGACTCCCTGCGTTCAGAGTGGCTCATATTGTTACACATTTCTCTTCTGGAAGTCTTGCAAGGCTAAGGAACTCCACTTTCAGTCTTTCATCTTTTCTTTCCCTCCATGTCATTCTCACTGTTGTATTCTCCATCTGACCCTCTGATATTTTTTGCTCAAATTGAAATGTTTCTTCCCCCTTTTATTTAGCGCTAAATATTGCTAAATGAAACTGACATTTGAAGTGGGGAAGAGCAACCAGTCCAATAGAATTTCCAATGGACCATCAGAACCATTCCAACATGGCCTCTACAGGCAGAAACCTGCTACCCTAGTAGTAAGAACATCAAATCCAGTGAGGCTAGGCAAAAAGAAGATGTTCACCACAAATATAAAGTAACAGGTTAAAAGTTCTCAACTACAGTAGTGACCAATTAATGTTTCACAAGCTTCTTGAGAAAACAGGTGCCTTGCAAGTCATCACAGGCTATATGGTATTACACTCTGAGCAACTAAAAGGGAAATTGTCATTACAAATCTGGATGGTTTAATGTTTGGCACCTGTAGCAGTGACGATGAACATATCACTCCAATGTCCTACATAATTAAGACTACAAAAGGAATTCACAATCAATCCCCAGGCTTCCCCAAAGGATCTCCAGAAGTCTATAATGCACCCACCATAACCATACCATTTATGCCACAGAGTACCACTCACCAAACACCTGACACTCCTACATGTTTGAGCTGGACAGACCCATTCATGATGCAGAATCTGAAGAATTGAGGTTCATTGAGTAAAAGTCCCCTCCACGATAGTATATTGGACAGTATCCACTGTCAACTCATATTGATGCTCTGTAGTAACTAAGACTACTTCTCATTTAAATAACCTTAAATTTACTAAAATTTGTTTTGGCTGATTGTTTTTGACACAGTTTTTTACCCAGTCTTCTTTGGAGCAAAAAAAAAAGAGTTCACTTACAGAGCACATCCAGACGGGTGGGTGTTGAGCTGCTCTGTCCCAGCTGGTTGAGAGCAGTGCAGTAGTAGAGTCCGCTGTGCTGGGAGCTGATGTTGGTCATGCTGTAATTCTGGCCTGTTCCCAGCAATGTGTCTGCAGCTTCTCTCTGCTTATACCAGGAGTAGTTGAGGACAGGAGGGTGTGCATCACTGCTGCAGCTCAGAGTCACTGAATCTCCCTCCACTCTCTCTCCAGAGGAAACCATCACTGCTCTGGTGTTTTTAGGAAAATCTGAATATAATATAAAGAATATTACATGTAGCTAGTAAGAAAGAACCAGAAATTAAGTTGTTATAGGTGCACATTTCTCTTCTGGAAGTCTTGCAAGGCAAAGGAACTTTCATTTTTTTCCCTCCATGTCATTCATATTGTTGATTTCTCCATCTGACCATCTAATATTTTTGGCTCAAATTCAAATGTTTCTTCTCTCTTTTATTTAGCACAAAATATTTCAAAATGAAAATGATATTTGAAGTGGGGAAGAGCAACCAGTTCAGTAGAATTTCCAATGGACCATAAGAACCATTCCAGCATGCCTTCTATAGGCAGAAACCTGCTACCCTAGTAGTAAACACATCAAATCCAGTGAGGCTAGGCAAAAAGAAGATGTTCACCACAAACATAAAGTAACAGGCTAAAATTTCTCAACTGTAGTAGTGACCAATGAAGGTTTCACAAGCTTCTTGAGAATAAAGGTACCTTGCAAGTCATCACAGGATATACGGTTTTACGCTCTTTGACCAACTAAAAAGGAAAGTGTCTAAAAAAAATCTGTATGGTTAAATGTTTGGCACCTGTAGCAGTTACCATGCACATATCACTCCAATGTCCTATATAATTGAGAATACAAAAGGAATTCACAACCAATCCCCAAGTTTCCTCAAATGATCTCCAGAAGTCTATAATACACCCAACATAACCAAACCATATATTCTACAGAGGATACCACCCACCAAACACCTGACAGTCCTACAGGTATGAGCTGGTCAGACCCTTTCATGATGCAATATTTGAAAAATTGAGGTTTATTGAATAGAAGTCCCATCCATCCATTTTCTGCCGCTTGTCCCAAACAGGGTCACGCTGGCGTCCAACCCAGCGCACACAGGGCGAGGACAGGGGACGCACCCTGGACAGGTCGCCAGCACATCGCAGGGATGAGCAGGACGGGGACAGCACCTTGCTCAAGGGTACCTCAGGGCAACCCATTTGGAAGGGGTTTGAACCCCTGATCCTCCAATCATGTGGCCAACACCCTAAGCACTAGGCCACCACTGCCCCAAATAGACGTCCCCTCCATGTTAATACAGTGGACAGTGTGTCACTTGATAGACTGGTGTTCGATTCCGCAAGGGGGAAAATCACAACTTTAGGGCGGTGTTGGCATAGTGGTTGGCGAGTTTGTTGGGTGCACAAATGAATAGTGCACTTACAGAACACATCCAGATGGATGGGTGTTGAGCTGCTCTTTCCCAGCTGGTTGAGAGCAGTGCAGTAGTAGAGTCCGCTGTGCTGGGTGATGTTGGTGATGCTGCTGTGAATTCTGGCCTGTTCCCAACAGTATACCTGCAGTTCACTCTCTTAAACCAGGAGTAGTTGAGGACAGGAGGTTTTGCATCACTCACTGCAGCTCAAGTCACTGAATCTCCTCCTCTCTCTCCAGAGGAAACCATGCTGCTCTGGTCTTTTGGAGGAAATCTGAATAAATGCAAAGGTCTCACGTGTTGAATATAAATAAAAGTGCATGTAGCTAGTTAGAAAGAATCAGAAATTAAGTTGTTATAGGTGCACATTTCATTTCTGGAAGTCTTGCAAGGCTAAGGAACTCCACTTTCAGTCTTTCATCTTTTCTTTCCCTCCATGTCATTCTCACTGTTGTCTTCTCCATCGGCCCTCTGACATTTGTACTCAAATTGAAATGTTTATTTTTATTTAGCTAAATATTTCTAAATGAAACTGACATTTGAAGTGGGGAAAGAGCAGCCAGTCCCAGTAAATTTCTAATGGACCATAAGAATAAATTCAACATAGCTCATAGTGAAACCTGCTACCCTAGTAGTAAGAACATCCAAATCCCAGTGAGGCTGGTAAAGAAGATGGTCAGTCTAAGCATAAAGTAACAGGTTAAAGT
Source organism: Hepsetus odoe (assembly GCA_017165825.1). Classification (NCBI taxonomy): domain Eukaryota; kingdom Metazoa; phylum Chordata; class Actinopteri; order Characiformes; family Hepsetidae; genus Hepsetus; species Hepsetus odoe. Next base: position 3,461,699 of record CM029391.1, read on the forward strand.
TCTCAACAAGAGTAGTGACCAGAATTAATGTTTCTAAGTCTTGAAAAAAGAGTTGCCTTGCAAGTCATCACAGGCTATATGGTTTTACACTCTGAGCAACTAAAAGGGAAATTGTCATTACAAATCTGGATGGTTAAATGTGTGGCATCTGTAGCAGTGATGATGAACATATCACTCCAATGTCCTACATACTTAAGACTACAAAAGGAATTCACAATCAATCCTCAAGCTTCTCCAGAAGGACCTCCAGAAGGGTATAATGCACCCACCATGACAACGCCATTCATGCAACAGAGTACCACTCACCAAACACACAACCTCCTACAGGTTTGAGCTACCAGATAGACCCTTTCATGATGCAGAATCTGAAGAATTGAGGTTTATTGGTGAAAGCCCCTCACGTTAGTATATTGGACAGTATGCTGTCAACTCATATTGATGCTCTGTAGTAACTAAGACTACTTCTCATTTAAATAACCTTAAATTTACTAAGAAGTTGTTTTGGCTGATTGTTTTTGTCACAGTTTATTACCCATTCATTAATGGTATTTGAAAGTTCACCCTTGTGCTGAGGGTCAGATCATTTTCAAAGCTGCCTTCAAAGTTATTGTTAATTAAGATGTTTTACTGAAAACACTACCTAGTCTCTGCTTCTTTGGAGCAAAAAAATAATTCACTTACAGAAAACATCCAGACGGGTGGGTGTTGAGCTGCTCTCTCCCAGTTGGTTGAGAGCAGTGCAGTAGTAGAGTCCGCTGTTCTGGGAGCTGATGTTGGTGATACTGTAATTCTGCCCTGTTCCCAGCAGTATGTCTGCAGCTTCTCTCTGCTTATACCGGGAGTACTTGAGGACAGGAGGTTTGCATCACTGCTGCAGCTCAGAGTCCCACTGAATCTCCCCTCCTCTCTCAGAAACCATCACTGCTCTGGTGTTTTTAGGAAAATCTGAAAAGATGCACAAAGGTCTCACTTTGTCATTGGAGTGTGAAGAATATTACATGTAGCTAGTAAGAAAGAACCAGAAATTAAGTTGTTATAGGTGCATTTCTCTTCTGGAGTGCTGAGCTAGGAACTCCACTTTCATTTTTTTTTCCCTCCATGTCATTCTCATTGTTGATTTCTCCATCTGACCATCTAATATTTTTGGCTCAAGTTCAAATGTTTCTTCCCCATTTAGCACAAAATATTTCAAAATGAAAATGATATTTGAAGTGGGGAAGAGCAACCAGTTCAGCAGAATTTTCAATGGACCATAAGAACCATTCCAACATGCCTTCTATAGGCAGAAACCTGCTACCCTTGTAGTAAACACATCAAATCCAGTGAGGCTAGGCAAAAAGATGTTCTCCACAAACATAAAGTAACAGGCTAAAAATTTCTCAACTGTAGTAGTGACCAATGAAGGTTTCACAAGCTTCTTGAGAATAAAGGTACCTTGCAAGTGATCACAGGATATACGGTTTTACGCTCTTTGACCAACTAAAAAAGGAAATTGTCTATAAAATTCTGTATGGTTAAATGTTTGGCACCTGTAGCAGTTACCATGCACATATCACTCCAATGTCCTACATAATTGAGAATACAAAAGGAATTCACAACCAATCCCCAAGCTTCCCCAAATGATCTCCAGAAGTCTATAATACACCCGACATAACTAAACTATATTTTCTACAGGATACCCACCAGCTTTTGAGAAACTGATCCTACAGGTATGAGCTGGTCAGACCCTTTCATGATGCAATATTTGAAAAATTGAGGTTTATTGAATAGAAGTCCCCTCCATGTTAATACAGTAACAGACTGTATTATATAATAGACTGGGGTTCGATTCCGCAAGGGGGAAAATCACAACTTTAGGGCGGTGTTGGCATAAATCAGTGGCGAGTTTGTTGGAGTGCACAAATGAATGGTGCACTTACAGCAGAACACATCCAGATGGATGGGTGTTGAGCTGCTCTGTCCCAGCTGGTTGAGCGGTGCAGTGGTAGAGTCCAGCTGTGCTGGGAGCTGATGTTGGTGATGCTGTAATTCTGCCTGATACAGCAGTACTTACTGCAGGTTCACTCTTAAACCAGGGTAGTTGAGAGGACAGGAGGTTTGCATCACTGCAGCTCAGAGTCTGAATCTCCCTCCACTCTCTCTCCAGAGGAAACCATCACTGCTCTGGTGTTTTTAGGAAAATCTGAAAAGATGCACAGAGGTCTCACCTTTTCATTGGAGTATAAATAAAAGTGCATGTAGCTAGTTATAAAGAATCGGAAATTAAGTTGTTATAGGTGCACATTTCATTTCTGGAAGTCTTGCCATGCTAAGAAACTCCACTTTCAGTATTTCATCGTTTTTTCCCCTCAATGCCATTCTCACTGTTGTCTTCTCCATCTGACCCTCTGATATTTTTTGCTCAAATTGAAATGTTTCATCCCCTTTTATTTAGCGCAAATATTTCATAATGAAAATTACATTTGAAGTGGGGAAAAGAAACCAGTTCAGTAGAATTTCTAATGGACCATCAGGTATTAACATGGCCTCTATAGTGAAACCTGCTACCCTAGTAGTAAAGCACATCAACGTCAATGGAGGCTCGCAAGATGTTCTACAAACATAGTAACAGGTTAAAAGTTCTCAACTGAAGTAGTGACAGTGTGCTGCAAACTTCTTGAGAAACAGAGTGCCTTTCAGAATCATCCCACAGTATGGTATTACACTCCTGAGCAACTAAAGGGAAATTGTCGCCTAAATCCTGGATGGTTTAATGTTTGGCACCTGTAGCAGTGACGATGAACATATCACTCCAATGTCCTACATAATTAAGACTACAAAAGGAATTCACAATCAATCCCCAGGCTTTAAAAGGATCTCCAGAAGTCTATAATGCACCCACCATAACCATACCATTCATGCAACAGAGTACCACTCACCAAACACCTGACACTCTTGCAGGTATGAGCTGGTCAGACCCTTTCACGATGCAGAATCTGAAGAATTTAGGTTTATTGAATAGAAGTCCCCTCCACGTTAGTATATATTGGATGATATGTAACAGGAAGATTTGGGTTCAATTTCCCACTGAGGAAAATCACTACTTCAGGGCAGCAGTGGCATAGTGGTTGGTGAGTTCTTTAGGGTTCACTTAGTATTGCGCTGTGTACTCACAATGACTACTTTTCACCTTTACTTATTTGTTGACATTATTAAACTGTATGATATAAAATGTCTAATGTCCGTCAAGATTGCTCTTCAGATTTATACTTCCAAGAATGGGAAAAGAAAATATTTTAGCCCATGATAACACACAGACCTCATATTGATGCTCTGTAGTAACTAAGACTACTTCTCATTTAAATAACCTCAAATATACTAAGAAGTTGTTTTGGCTGATTGTTTTTGAAACACAGTTTATTACCCATTCATTAATGGTATTTGAAAGTTAACCCTTGTGCTGAGGGTCAGATAATTTTCAAAGCTGCCTTCAAAATTCTTGTTAATTAAGATGTTTCACTGAAAACACTACCCAGTCTCTGCTTCTTTGGAGCAAAAAAAAGAGTTCACTTACATAAAACATCCAGATGGGTGGGTGTTGAGCTGCTTTGTCCCAGCTGGTTGAGAGCAGTGCAGTAGTAGAGTCCGCTGTGCTGGGAGCTGATGTTGGTGATGCTGTAATTCTGCCCTGTTCCCAGCAGTATGCCTGCAGCTTCACTCTGCTTAAACCAGAGGAGCAAAGGACAGGAGGTTCATCACTGCTGCAGCTCAGATTCACTGAATCTCCTCCTCTCTCTCCTAGAGAAGCCATCACTGCTCTGGTGTTTTGGGAAAAATCTGAAAAAGATGCACAAAGGACTCACCTTGTCATTGGAGTGTAAAAATTATTGCATGTAGCTAGTAAGAAAAACCAGAAATTAAGTTGTTATAGATGCACATTTCTCTTCTGGAAGTCTTGCCTCTTGCCAGAGCCTCTTGTAATCCTCCATGGCCACCTTCTCAGGACCTGAGAGGGAAAACAGGTGGCCTCTAGGAGGAGTAGTACCCAGAAGAATATCTATAGCACAATCATAGGGTTGGTGAGGAGGAAGAAGTTGGGATTGTTGTTTGCTTAAAACTTACTGGAGGTCCCAGTATTCTGGGGAGCTGTGTTCAAACCAGAAATCACCTCAGAAGTAAGTGGAATCTTTGGGGTTTGCCCAGTGATAAAACAAGAATGATGCAATGGGAGCTGAGGCAGCTTCTGGAAACGGAGTCAACCAGTCCCAAGAAATGTGGATTGTGTTGCTGTAGCCAGGAAAACCCAAAATAAGGGGGAGTAGGTCAGGCCTGGAGCCAAGAATCAGGGGTGTTCCTGTGCAGGCCAATGTAAAGAAGTTATAGGGAGGTCTGATGGTGATGACTCTGAAGCTAAGGTCTGCCCATCGATAGCTGCCACAGGAGTGGCTGATCCAGGGTCTTATGGGTAATCCCCATTTCTTGGCCAGCCCTGCATCGATGAGTCTATGAAGGCTTGAAGTCGTTTCTCTCTATCTGAACCCCAACGTATGGATGCACTGAGAAATACCCCTGATGTCTATGGGAAAATTGGAGGGCCTGCCAGGTCCCTGTTCTGTGACAGGGCCTCCTAGTTTTGTTCACCCCGGTTCTGGGCAGGATGGCCAAAAGATGACCGGAGGAGCATAGTAAAGGCATGCCTTCCACCACACGTCGTCTCCCCATTCCTGGCAGGAAAGACGTGCATGCCCTTGCTGCATGGGCTGAGGCTCCTGTGAAGGGTCCTCAGTTTGTGAGAATATTGGAGCTGCTGTGAGTTGGCTCTTAGTCTTTAGCACCTTTCAGTCTGTCTACATTCCCCTAAGGAGTTATCAGTCCTTAGGAAGAGTTTGATTAGGCCCTCAAGGTTGTTTGGGGGTCCCCGAGGAGCTATTTCATCCTTAAGTTCCAATTTTAAACCCTGGGAATAGGCCGTCATTGAGTGCCGTTGAGTTCCAGCCACTTCCTGCAGCTAGGGTATGGAACTCAATGGCGTAATCTGCTACTGACCTCCTTCCCTGTCGTAGTTGGAGCAGGGCGGAGCTGGCCTCCCTCCCACTGCTGGGATGGTCAAAAGTGTTTCTGAGGGCAGAGGTGAACTGAGTGAGAGAGGAACACACCTCTGGCTGGTGCTCCCACACTGGGGTGGCCCATGACAGGGCTCTCCCTGTGAGCAGTGAAATAACATAGGTTACATTGGCTTGCTCAGTGGGAAACCGAGCAGACGGCTGCTCAAATGCTAGAGAGCACTGTAGGAGGAAGCCACTCAATAATCGTCCCTGTGCACCATCAAAATGCTTGGGAGGTGGAAAAAGCGGCATTGGCGAGGAACAAGTAATGGAAGGAATAGGGGCAGTTGCAGGAGGTTCAGGTCTAGCTCGTAGAGCAGTAGTGAGTGCCTGCAGCTGAAACATTATCTGCTGCAGGACCTGCTCATGCCTACCTATGGTAGCACCCTGAGCAGCCAGAGCAGTCTGAATGGCATCTCTGGATGTCGCTGGGTCCATACTGGCTGGGTTGCCCGATATTGCGATAGTTGAAGAATTGAGAATATTGAAAAGAAGTCCCCTCCAAATCAGCATAGTGGACAGTATTTCACTTGGAAGACTGGAGTTTGATTCCCCTAAGAGGAGAATCACAACTTTGGGGCAGAGGTGGTGTAGTGGTTAGCGAGTTTGATGGGGTTCACTGAGTATTGTGCTGTGTTCTCTGACAACTTTTCACTTTCACTTATTATGACATTGATAAACTATGTAAGATATAAAATGCCTAATGTCCATCAAGATTGCTCTTCAGATTTATACTTAGAATAGGAAAGTAATTCTAGATCATTTTCAAAGCTGCCTTCAAAGTCAGGGATCATTAAGAAGTTTCACTGAAAACACTACCCAGTCTCTGCTTCTTACAGAGCACTTACAGAGCACATCCAGATGGGTGGGTGTTGAGCTGCTCTGTCCCAGCTGGTTGAGAGCAGTGCAGTAGTAAGTCCGCTGTGCTGGGAGCTGGTCATTGAGGTGATGCTGTAATTCTGGCCTGTTCCAGCAGTGTGTCTGCAGCTACTCTGCTTAAACCAGGAGTACTTGAGGAGGTTTGCATCACTGCTGCAACTCAGAGTCACTGAATCTCCCTCCTCTCTCTCCAGAGGAAACCATCACTGCTCTGGTGTTTTTAGGAGAATCTGAAAAGATGCACAAAGGACTCACCTTGTCACTGGAGTGTGAAGAATTTTGCATGTAGCTAGTGAGAAAGAACCAGAAATAGACATGTGATAGGTGCACATTTCTCTTCTGGAAGTCTCGCAAGGGTAATGGACCCCACTATCAGTACCTCATCATTTTTCCCCTCCATGTCATTCTCACTGTTGTATTCTCCATCTGACCCCCTGATATTTTTGTCCCAAATTGAAATGTTTCTTCCCCTTTTTATATTGCGCAAATTGTTTCAAAGCAACCTTGCACAATCAAAAGTGACCACATTTTGGAAATTTCCCTTAACCTGACACAGTATCACTCAATCTCTATAGTGTAGCTGCTGAAAAGGACACTTGAAGTTGTCGTTACACATCTGGATGGTTAAATGTTTGGTATCTGTAGCAGTGACCATGAACATATCACTCCAATGTCTTACATGGTAAGGCTACACAGAATCCACACAGCCAATGCCCAAAGCTGCCCCAAAGGATCAGTTCAGATGTCTATAATACACACAATATCCAAACCATACATTCTACAGGATACCACCAAACATCTGATAATCCTACAGGTTTGAGCTGTAGGCTATTTCATGTTGATATGTGAAGATCAGAGTTTTTGAATAGAAGTCCCCTCCCAGTTAGCATAGTGGACAGTATGTCACTTGGAAGACTGGGGTTTAATTCCCCAAGGAGGAGAATCACTACTTTAGGGCAGCAGTGGCATAGTGATTAGTGAGTCCTATGGGGTTCACTGAGTATTGTGCTGTGTACTCACAATGAATTTCACTTTCACTAATTGCTTCACATTAGTAAACTGTAAGATATAAAATGCCTAATGTCCATCAAGATTGCTCTTCCAGTTTATACTTCCAAGAATGGGAAAGAAAATATTTTAGCAGAGGATATACACAGAACTCATTTTGATGCTCTGTAGCAACTAAGACTACTTCTCATTTAAATAACCTCAAATATACTAAGAAGTTGTTTTGGCTGATTGTTTTTGACACAGTTTATTGCAGCCATTAATGGTATTCAAAAGTTCAGCCTTGTGCTGAGGGTCAGATCACTTTATAAGCTGCCTTCAAAGTCTGTGTTAATTAAGAAGTTTCACTGAAAACACTACCTAGTCTCTGCTTCTTTGGGACAAAAAAAGAGTGCACTTACAGAAGACATCCAGAAGGGTGGGTGTTGAGCTGCTCTGTCCCAGCTGGTTGAGAGCAGTGCAGTAGTAGAGTCCGCTGTGCTGGGCTGATGTTGGTGATGCTGTAATTCTGGCTGTTCAGCAATTGTGAGCTGCAACTCACTCTGTAAACCAGGGTATTCTAGGACAGGAGGGTTTTGCATCACTGCGCTCAGATTCACTGAATCTCCCTCCACTCTCTCCAGAGAAGCCATCACTGCTCTGGTGTTTTTAGGAGAATCTGAAAAAATGCACAAAGGTCTCATCTTGTCATTGGAGTGTGAAGAATATTGCATTTAGCTAGTGAGAAAGAACCAGAAATAGAGTGTTATAGGTCATTTCTCTTCTGGAAGTCTCAAAGTACTATGAACCCACTTTCCAGTCCCTCATCATTTTATTTCCTACCATGTCATTCTTGCTGTTATCTTCTCCATCTGACCCTCTAATACTGTTTGCTCAAATTCAAATGTTTCTTCCCCTTTAATTTAGCACAAAATGTTTAAACAAATGTTTGCACAAACAACAGTGACCACGTTTTGGAAACATCCCTTATCCTGAAACAGTATCACTCAATCTGGTGGGTGTGGGTGGTGGTGGTCTAGTGGTAGGGTACTTGCCTGGGACCTTTGGATCAGAGGCCCTGGTTCCAAATCCCACCACTGGGTCCCTAGGCAAGACCCTTAACTGAGTTGCTCAAGAGGACTGTCACCTGGTGTTGAGCGTGTAAGTCGCTCTGGATAAGAGCATCTGCTAAATGCCGTAAATGTAAATGTAAATCTCTATAGTGTAGCTGCTGAAAATGGCATTTGAAGTTTGGAAGAGCAACCAGTTCAGCAGAATTCCAACATACCTTCTATAGGCAGAAACCTGCTACCCTAGTAAATACACATCAAATCCAGGAGGCTAGTAAAAAGAAGGAGATATTCACATAAACATCAAGTAAGAGAGTTAAAGTTCTCAGCCCATGAGAAGAAGTGACCAATGAAGGTTTCTAAGCTTCTTGAGAAAGAATTACCTTGCAAGTCATCACAGACTATATGGTTTTATGCTCTTTGACCAACTACAAGGGAAGTATGTTAACAATCTGGACACTTAAATGTTTTGCACCTGTGGCAGTGACTGTGAACGCCTCCTCCTATGTCCTAATTAAGACTACACAAGGAATTCTAGCCAATCCCAAGCTGCCTCAAAGGATCTCCAGATGTCTATAATACATCCACCATATCCAAACCAAACATTCAACAGAGGATACCACCCACCAAACACCTGGTACTCCTACATGTTTGAGTTGGACAGACCCTTTCATGATGCAATACTTGAAGAATTTAGGTTTATTGAATAGAAATCCCCTCCATGTTAATACAGTGGACAGTATGTCACTTTCCCGAAAGACTGGGGTTATTTACAATGGGAGAATCACTACCTTAAAGCAACAGTGGCAAAGTGGTTAGAGTTTGTTGGGGTTCACTGAGTATTGTGCTGTGTAATGACAATGACAACTTTTCACAATTAGTTATTGCTTGACAAGTCAAGTCAAGTAGTCAAGTAGGATTTTATTGTCATTTCAGCCATATACACAGTACACAGTGGCTTGAAATAAACGTTTCCAGGACCCTGGTGCTACACACAAGACAACATAAGACACAACACGGGGCAACAAGTGCAGACAAGACATATTTAGATATAAAATATAAAATAAATAAGATATAAAATGTCTAATGTCAATCATGGTGCTCTTCGAAATCTCTTCCAAGAATGAGAAAGAAAATATTTTTACACACAAGAACTCAAATTGATGCTCTGTAGTAACTAAGACCTCATAAAATAACCTGAAATTGATTGAAAGTTGTTTTGGCACAGTTGTTTTGACACAGTTTATTACCATCCATTAATGGTATTTCAGAAGTTCAGCTTGCTTGTGCTGAGGGTCGAATCATTCTCAAAGCTGCCTTCAAGTCAAGGTTCATTAAGATGTTCACAACACTGCTTCTTGCTATTGGGCAAAAAAAAAGTTCTTACAGAACATCCAGATGAGGTGGGTGTTGAGGTGCTCTGTCCCAGCTGGTTAGGAAGCAGTGCAGTAGTAGGAGTCACTGTGCTGGGAGCTGATGTTGGTGATGCTTAATTCTGTGTTTTCCCAGCAGTGTGTCTGCAGCTTCTCTCTGCTTAAACCAGGAGTAGTTTAGAACAGGAGGGTTTGCATCACTGCTGCAGCTCAGATTCAGTGAATCTCCCTCCACTCTCTCTCCAGAGGAAACCATCACTGCTCTGGTGTTTAGGAGAATCTGATTGAAATGAATATATGTTGATATTCATTTAGCAAGTCACTTTATAGTCTACGGTGATTTGACCGACAAATCAGCACCACTTATTGTTAGTGTGCGAGGACTGCGTGAGTGAAACATGTCTGTTAAAATGTCCCACTCACACTGGAGAGAGTGGAGCTCTGTGGCCTTCAACAGCACAGCTGTAGCTCACCATGCCCCTCACACCACAGCTACAGAGCAGGAGACAGATCACAGTGAGACACAGTCTGTTCGTTCTTGTACCAGATGTAAATGGGGTTGCTGGGCAGAGTGCATGTACTTCTACACACAGTAGTGCTGTCTAGCGCCACTGTGTCTACAGCAGGTTCCACCAGCAGTCCTGTAAGAGACCACCATCAGTGCCTTTAGAGCACAAACACCGAGATTAAATACAGAAACATGACCAATCAAAGCCCTTATCCTGCCTGTGACTGAGAGAAGGGCGCCAGTAGAGTTGTGTGTGATGCTGGTGGGAGGGTTAGAGTGGAGAAATATTCTGCTGGTCGCTCGCTGTGAGATTATTCAGTCTCAGTGTGCGTATATTAGCTCTGTTGCTGAAAAACCTCACTCGATCGTCTGCCTGAAGCTGCTTTTCCTGTGAGTGGAATCTGGTGTACCAGGCAAGCTGGGAACCAGCCGCATAATTAGGAAATGTGTAGTAACTGTGGATGTCACTGATGGGCCAGTCAGTGCACAGAGTGACTGGGTGGAGTAAGACACCTCCAGCAGTTGTTGGGTTATCAACACCTGAAACACTATAAAACATCTCTATCATACTTATTCTGATTGAACACACAAGCAATATTTGATCATATAGACTGTACATCAGGATGGAGATTAACACCATCACATATAGAACACACACTTGCACACCCTTTACACACATGCACAACACCAACTATAAGTGAGTTCTTACAAGACAGCAGAGAGCAGAAGCATCTCCTTGTCCTTTAACAGCCTTACAGTAACTGCTTTTGTCTGCGACATACAGTTGCCACTCATTCTAGTCAGAGACAGTCTGTCTATCATACCAGATGTAAGTGGGTTTATTAGACAGAGTGCAGGAGCTGCTACAGATCAGTCTCTTTTACTCCACCGTAGGTGTTTTACTGTGGCCTTCAGATCTGCAGAAGAGAATTGGAAACAAGGTTTAGTGTCATTTTAATCTGAATATTCTTATTGTCACTACATTAATTTACGTTATGCAGCTCTACCTGTGAGAGACAGAGTGACTCCAGGTTGTCCAGTGTATTTGTCTCTATCAGTGCCAAGTCTGGTCTGTATGTTTGAGCATCACTCTCTCTCAGGTCAGTGAGTTCACACTATTCTCATTCTGGGAGAATCTGTATGACCTGCACTCGTCCTGATACTCCTCCTCCTCTCTATCCACAGGTTCAACACCACTCTTTGCTTTAATGAACCAACTTGTATTTTGCAACACTGTGAGCACTTGGAAAGGTGTAGTAGCTTTTTATCCACTGTTGCACCAATGAGAAGAGCAAATACTCTGCACTAGTCGTCACACTCCAGCAACTGGAATCACCATAAATACACAAACATATCACAATCTCAGTTGTAGAACAACAAAATAAAGTGTAAAACCAAACAGAAATATAAAAAACAAAAACAAAGAGTCATAACACCTTTAAAGAATTCAGGCGTTAAACATATTATCTGTTCATCTTGGTCAAGTCAGTGAAATCGGATGATTTAACTCAAACAGAAAGACTTCCAGTAAGATAATGAAAGTGAGGGAAGTGTAAGTAAAGTAAAGTTTCTTACAGACAGCAGGTGAAGCGGATCGCCTGTGTCCATTTACAGTGCAGGAGTAGCTGCCTTCGGAGACACTACTCACTTCCAGATACTGTCTCCGAACATTACTGTCAGATACAGTCTGTCCGTTCTTGTACCAGATGTAAGTGGGGTTGTTGGACAGAATGCGGGTGCTGCCTGAATCGAAGTCTTTCCTCCACTGTGCTTGTCTGACACGTAACCTTCAAGATCATGTAGTTTTAAGCAATCAATAGTGTTTGCTTTGTATTCTTTACTCCATGGTTATTACATTACACTACATAATCCTCTCATACTCTCAGTAGTTCTAGACAACTACTTGGAAGAGCTGTGAATGTGAATGCAATGTCTACCTCTTCTAATAAGTGCTTGCAATATCCAATGCGATCACTGATGAACATGCAATGTTGGAACAATCACATACAAAGAACTGCGTTCTATGACCTTTAACGTATCTGGATATAATTACCAGGAAAAAATCTAGTCTCATTTTATAGCTTTTGAGCTCAAACCTAATGAGTCAAAGAGTTGCTTCCCCAAAGGAGCCGCTCCCTCTGAGCTGTTGGGATTGTGCCCCATGGAGGCATGACTTATATACTAATCTCTCTGTTCCAATGCCAGTGTACTGAAGTTCTCCCCCTTCTGCAGGTGGAGTTACTGATCACATTAATCTCTCTAACCTACAGTCCCATTCTTTTATTTATTCTTAGCTCTGCTCACATATCACATCCCAAAAATCTGGCTTAACTGTTTTACATCACAGTGTACCATAACAGGTGCCATGTGTGTGCTGCGAATGTTTATTAACCTGTAATGATGAGTTTAACTCAGATGAGGGCTGATATCCAGTCACTGCTCCATGTTTTAAATCTGAAGTTATAAACTCCAGAGTCTGTCCCTCTCACATCTGTTATGGTCAGATTACAATTATTACCCCGTGTGCGTTCAGAAACAGACCACCGTGTGCTTTCAGAGTTTTGTGTGTTCAGGACTCGTTCTCTTCCACCAGAGCTCTGGATCTGATACCACTCTCTCTCTCTGACTGTGGAGAATCCAGGTTTTGTGAAACTGCAGGAGATTTTACTGTTGATCAGTAACAACACAGAGACTCTGAGAGAGAGAGTTATAATATGAGCCTGAACTCCTGTATCACACACACACATACACACACACACACACACACACACACACACAAACACAAAGATAAATAAGCCACAGAAGAATGCACAAATTAAAAGAGTTTACAGACTCTGATATACTCTGATATAGAACAACTAGTGCATAGAACAAATGAACACGTAAAAGAAACGTAATTTACACACATTTTTCCTCTTCAACATACACTTTACAATCAGAAAATAGCCAAAGAAGAAATATAAGTAAATAAGTAAGAATACATATGTTTCATAAAATCACAGCCTTGACATCACTCACTTATTTTCTTTTCCACTTGTCCTAATTAGGGTTGACCCACACACACCCTAGTAGCCAATTTAACATCTCAAATCCTCTACAGCATGTCTTTGGACAATTGGGGGAAACACACACAGACACAGGGAGAACATGCAAACTCCCCAAACCTGGACCTTCTCACTGTGAAGTGACAGCACTACCCACTACGCCACCCATGCAGCCCAACTTCCAGCAAATCAAGTGTTTTGTGGGGCGTGCTGCTGCAGTAGATCTGATCCATGGAAGCTCCTCCTAACTAACTAACACCAACTGCCTAATTAACACACAGTGTAATTGACTTTTATTTATTTTAGTTCATGTCATGAAAACAGTAACGAGGTGATGACTGTCTAGTGGTTGAAAACTTGCCTGTGGACAGAGAGGTTTGAATCCCACATGCTACCCCTACTTGGTTCCTGGGCAAAACCTTTAGCTCCAGTGTGACTGTCCCTGTTACTAGGTAATGCAGGTTGTCACGGATAATTGCTTCAGCTAAAAATGCCATAATGGATTCAATTTTCTCATTAACTCACAATAAGTCAACCAAAGACATTTCCTAATTATAGATCCTTACAGGCAACATAACAGACATTCAGTCAGCCAACATGAGTTTACAATACTTTTGCACCTGTATATTTACATGAAACCTGCTGTCTTGCTGTTCCAAGATAGCAAATGTTATACTGTTGTATTGCAAGGATTTGCAAGGATTGAATTCGATCCCAAAGAGTAAAACAGGAACACAGACACCAAATATAATAAACATTTACCTGCAAGGTACACAAGGATGACTGCTACAGACGTTTCCCTGCCATTCTAACACACATGGCTATGCCACCCTATGAACACAAGTAATATTTCATTTAGCTTAATGTTTATATTAGACTCTGCTATAGCAGAGTATTAAAATATTCATTATTCTAATCAATGCTGCATATTCACCATGTATTTAACGCAATTTGTGAATTATCTCAAAAATCCCACCATACCTTTGAAATGGTCTCCTCGGAAAAAAGTAAAAGAGAGAAAAATCAAAATAGATGCATGTCGGCTGCGAAGTGTGGACTAGCATGTGATTGGAATGGAAAGAAATATTAAAACCCCCCGAAACTTATGGAGTCAGGTCTGCTGATTTCCTTCCTCATTATTTGAATAAAAATAAATAAATTCTCGTCATGATTCACGTAATGATAAAAAAAGACAATTTAAGCTTTCTCCTCGAACTTAAATTCCACAGATAGGAAAATGAATACCACTCTATTCAATGCTTTGTCCTTACCACCCCAACAACTATTTCAGGAGGTAAAATGGGTTCATATTGTCCTAAAGTCAATATTGCCCTAAAAAGCACTAGAGCCACATAGAAAATTGAACACAGCAAACTGCGAAAAGGTGGCATTCATTTTAAAGTGTACTAAAATAATTTTACACCTGAAATCTTTTTATTAAATTAAATTTTATTTAATTTTTAAACAGCAAATTTGTTCTAATGTCCTTAGAACTTAGCACGGTTTTGTGACCGTGCCTTTAAAACTGATATATTCTCTTTTCTACACTAACCCAGCAGTGTTACCCAGTAAGCGGATGAGGCTAAAGTGAAAGTGACTACCCTTGTCATTGTGACAACAGCACAACACAATGAAATTCAACCTCTGCGTTTCACCCATACACACACGTGCAGCAGGGCAGCTATTGAAAGCACCTGGGGAGCAGTGACAGGGACAGTACCTTGCTCAAGGGTACCTCAGGGAAACCTACCGGTGAGGGAATCAAACCCACAATCTTCCAAGCTGGGGCAACTCCCTCACCACTAGGCCACCACTGCCCTATGTGTAAATGGGTTTGCATTTCATACAAACAATAATGAGGTTCATTTTCCAAAACACTGTCACCTCCAAAGACAGTAAAGCTGGGACTATGATAGTATCCATTAGTCAAATTAAGTTTTTTAGATCCACGACAGTTTAATTGTGATTGTTTCTTATGTTTAGAAGATCCTTTGTTCCCAAGTCCTTGACTGTCACATGGCTGCAGTGAGATATCTATTATCTATTAACCCTAAGCAGCATGTAGAGCGTGAACATCCAACTTCTCATTTTTACATTCAGAAAATGACTCTTTCCCACCACTAGAGGTCCTACACAGCTTTCCTTATTATTACATAGGAAAACAGAACATTTTCATGTTTTAATCTGAATTCAAGCATTGTTGCCTTTTTGTATCTCATTAAGTCAGTTACACACAGTTCCATAAGTGTCCAAAAGTCTTTCTATGTACAAGTTGGAACAGTGTTTGTATCAGCTTTCTAACAGCCGTTACCTTCCTGTAATGGTTTAATGCTTACACAGCTGTAAGGATTTGGTTTAATTAGTGAGATCAATTAATAGTTCTGACTCGTCATAAAGGTGCAGCTTCATCACTCAGGTTTCATACTTCTGTAGTCCATGCTTAGCATTGAGTGACCTTAGGCTTATGTGTGGATGCTGCAGTGCATCCCTTCTTTTTTCCCTTAATCATAGAAGCTGTGTGTGTGTGTGTGTGTGTGTGTGTGTGTGTGTGTGTGTGTGTGTGTGTGTGCACCAACAGGGCTGCCTAGCTCTGATCATGGAGGGCCAAAGTTTGTTAGTTACTTGTTCAAGGCAAGGCAACCCAATTAGCCAAAAGCTACATGGCTTCATTAAAAAGAAAATTAAATAGCAAGAATAAGCTCTTTCTCACATTCGATTTCGCCTCATCTCTCTCTCTTCTCTCTGAAGGAAGGAGGGTTACACACATGAACTGTTAGAGCCCTATTAGTCATTCTGATTAAATTCAACAAGCCTCTGAGGAATCGCTGAGCCATAAGACACCGGCTCCATCTGCTGATTTAACTGCACAGGCAGTATGAAGAATCTCCCTCCATTCCTGTACAGTTTTCTTTCCCCACATTGTGTGACCTACAGGAAAGTGGCAACGTGAGGCTCCATCTGGTTCTCTCCATGGTGCCCGAGCACTGCCTTCACAGCTGGGATCCAGTGATCTGAGCGGACTGCCCACGAATCAATGCAGTGTCTGGCAAAGGATAAATTCTAAAAATAGCTTAAAAATTTCTAAAGTTTGAGTGTTATAATGTTTTGTAAACTCCACACAGAAAGGATTGGACTGCCCTGCCTGGAGATCACACCCAGGACCTTCTCAGTGTGAGGCGATAGCGCTACCTACCCAGTCAGAATTTTTAAATCAAAATGTTTATGATATGGTAAGTTTTATCCAGTCAACTCTTAATTGTTTGACCCTGAAATGTGTAGTCGAGGAGCAAAAAGAGTATAGAAAACTAAAATTGATAAAAACAGTTCAATAGTAAGTCTAACACTAATCAAGGCATGTTAGCAAGATGCTGGATCAGCATTATAATAGATTTCTTGCGCCTTTTCTTAGAGAGGACAAAAAAAATCATTGTCTCGTGCTGCTACCGATCTTAGTAGCCCTTTAATGTCTTAACTGAAGGAAGCACAGAACCAGCTAGTCTTCATTGACTGCACTTAGCCACTGTTACACCATGTAAAGGGCACCACTGCTGTCACATAGCATCACACCCACATACACACACTGTGCCCCAAAGACCCATTGCACCCCAGATGTGCTCGTTGGAGGGGATGTAGGTCTAACCTGTCCTCAACTAGCATTACACAAATATAACCGTGTCCAATCCTGACAAGATTTAGTCAAGCGAGGGTTTCTGCTGAGCCCCTGGTGGGCATGTTGGGTAAGCGATATGGATTAGGGTAATCCCACTCTTGTTAAAACCCTTTCTGCGTCCTTAAGCAACATGAAACAAAAAGGATGCAAGTGGTTTATCTTCAGTATGACAGCAGTAAAGCTAAAACAGAGAAGCGCGTGTCAGCCACCATTTAATTCTGTTAGCTGGAGGCACTTTCCATAGTGACAGAGGAAACAGTGGATAACCAAAAACAATAAAGCAACAGTTGCTCCAATGCGTTTGGTTAAAGCAGGTTCTGCAGATAGTCCTCAACAGGGATGATTTAATGTGTCTGGTCCTGTTAGGAGAGAAGAGTAAGGAATAACACTTCTGTCAGATGGATTAAGTCACTCAAGTGCATCGACTACTTCTCCTGTAGGGCATTGATTTGAGAGAAGCTGACCAGGTATAACATAACCTTCCTTTTACATGTAATGATGAGGAACACTTCTTCAAGCTTCCTGAGGGATTATTGTGTAGGTTGCTTATCTCTTTTTATCAGTTGGCATGGAGATCTACTTTATAAGAAGATTTGAATTGCACTCTTTGTTCTTTCATATTTTGGGTTGTTAGCAACCCAGCAATTATACACTGGGACAGCGGTGGCCTAAGGTGGTTAAGTTCTAGGCCCCGGGATCGGAAGGTTTGTGAATATGAATCCCAGACAAGTAAGTCGGCCTGAGGTACCCTTGAGCAAGGCACCGTCCCCATCACTGCTCCCCGGGTGCTTTAAATAGCTGCCCTCTGCTGTACGGTGTGTGAATGAAAAGCAGAGGTAAGATGACAACTAAATTGAACTAAATGCATGGCATGGCTTTATTCATTTTAATAGCATAATAAAATGAACACTTAACAACTATAGACAGTAGGTCAGTTTTCCCTGCTGTCTAAGCTCATGCCTTTACACCCATAGTGACTAAACATTAAGCAGCCCAAGGCTGTGGGTCAGGTGCAAGGGTTGCCCTTTACTGACCAGACCAACAGGAAAAGATGTGATGAGTAGTGACCTGATTCCCCCGCTGCACCTCTTCACCTGGCATTAACATCATTCAGGAGCACACCTGAATACTCCAGTGCACACAGCCACAGTTTTCTGAAGCCATCTCTTCTGAAAGGGGAATTTCCACTGAAATACATGTTACTGCAGATGTAAGCTCTGACCTTGTACAAGATTTGCAGGTTCTGCGGTATAAAATAACATGGATTTGTTACGTTTATTAGTGCAGCCTTAAACATCACAATAAAACTGTGGAACAGTGCAAATGTTTTAGCCACAAGAGCACATTAAAGTGTATTTATATGGGAAGCATTATGGTAAGATTTCATGCTCAGAAACCTAGACACACCTGTAAGGATTGTCCAGATAGTTTTGGACGCATTGCCCGGGTGCCGTTTGTGCAGTGCTGTATATTTTAAATATATTGTGATCATGTATTTTGAACATTTCCCATCATTATTATTTTTGTTATCACATGCTCTGTAAAAACATTTCACATAATACAGCACTGAGAAGAGTGCAACCAGGCCTTCTGTTTGGTCTAGGCTTATGCCATTTAATGGCATAATAAGAGCAGCACTACAATACCCGAAGTTTAAGTGCACTAAAGACACATTTCTACAAAATACCTGTAAAGAAATGTTTGTCCTAGAAAGGCCAAGAAGGTTCACCTCTGAACACATTGGTTCATCCCCTACAAAGATCTTACCAAAAAGGTGATCTCAGATGGTATAAATACTATGAATTAATTGCCCACTAGTGGTCATTTTTAATGACAGTGCTACACAGGGCTTTGATCTGCAGACACACCAAGCGCAGGAGAGCTGCGATGACCTGCCTGTCGCCAGGGTACAGCTTACCCCTTGGCAACAGCGGGCCGTTTAGGGGATCTGTCAGCTCATAATTACTGTAATGTGATAACTCCACTAAAGCTAAGGAAGCCTGCAGCCTCATCAGGCCAAGAGGAGAGGGGGTGAAAGAGAGAAGAGTGAGAGAGAAGAGTGAGAGAGAGAGAGAGAGAGAGAGAGAGAGAGAGAGAGAGAGAGAAGAGAGAGAGAGAGAGAGAGAGAGAGAGGGAGAGAGAGAGAGATAGTATGATCCAATTAGATATGGCTGAGCCACAAGTGACTCTAATTGCCTGGAAAACAGTCAGCGAGATGATGACAGCTGCACAGTACTGCGAGTGGCCTCAGGGTGGCTGCACTCCATGTAAATGAATTAATGATGACACAGAGAAGCTCATAACTCTTAGCATCCATTAGAGCTTTCACCACAGCCACCGTAAGGATGATTTACAGAAGGTTCCAAAATGTAACACTGCCATTTGGAAGCTCAGTTGTTATTGCCCTCCAAGCAGTGTGTGCGTGTGTGTGTGTGTGAGTGTGTGCGCTTTTTCCAGTTTAGCAAAGCAAATGCTCAAAGATCTCCTTTATTAAAAAAAAAGATGACATGGTGTTCCTACAGCATGACCTTTTTTGACCTTAAGAAGAGCTGTTACTTTGCTTTACAACATTTCATGGCAAATTCAATTATACATATTACATATTTAATTGCATAGTGATATAATGAATTACGTTTAAATTTGATGTACGTTCTTCATCAATAACAGGTACCATTCTGGATTTTTCTAATTGTTTGCGTTTCGTGGAGTTGTCCCACTTTTGCAGCTTAAACCCCCTCTTTTTGGGTCCATTTTTGTACCAATTTAAGCTGAATTTGTGGAGTCAGGCTCTAATACTGACGAGAAGCTCGCAATCGACATTTCAGTTCTTCCCAACGGCATTCATTTGGGTTAAGGTCAGGGTTCAGAGAACTGGAGTAGATGCTTCTGTGAAACAATAACTAACAGCTGGCAGAGGCAGACAGATCTGGCATCCTATGACAGTTTCAGATTATGATAAAAGCTAACAGCAATGGGTTTTGCCGAAACACTTGAACTCATTAATTAAGAGGTGTGTCCTTATTCTTATGGCTTCATAAAGTGTCTAGCTTCATAATTACTGACACCCTTCTTAAAGATACATTTTACATCTTTAATGATCTCAAACTGACAATTGTTTCTACACTTACTATGATGTGAAAAGTATCTTCTCCTTCACAAAATGCAGTGTGAAAAAAATCCTGATTCCTAAACTATATTTTAGGCGCCAGTGAACCACCATGAGAACATGGAACACTCTACCAAGGAGGGGCCAGCCTAGCAAAAATGACTGCAAAGACACAAAAGCCAATCTGAGAACTAACAGAGGAATCCAGAAAAAAACATTCAAGGACCTGCAGGTTCCTCTTGATTAATGTCACAAGGTCATAAGGTCATGTTTTCATAACCATTTTTCCTCATTAGGGTCACGGGGGGTGCTGGAGCCTATCCCAGCTCTCACAGGGTGAAAACCTGAGAAAAACCCTGGACAGGTCTCCAGTCCATCACACTGCAGACACACAAAACACACACATTCACACCAAGGGAGCAGTTTAGTATTTCCAATCCACCTGACTTGCATCTCTTTGGGGGAAACCAGAGCACAAGGAGGCTCATGCAGACACGGGGAGAACACAGGGATGACCGTCCCATTTGGAAATCAAACCCATGACCTTCTTTCCCATCATTCATCTCTTGAGGAGAAGTCAAAATCTTCACTTTAACCCCACTGATGTGGCAAAACCTGAATAGGGGAAAACCCCCAATCCTCCAATATGAACTAAAATAATTTAGCTGAGAAGACCAAATGTTCTCCATAATAATGCCAAAAACAAATCTCTTGCTACTGGAAGCCATTGCTGCTGCTAAAGTGAAATGTAAGTGACTGTTTGACACTACACAGTGAACCAACATGAAATTCTACCTCTGATTTTCACCCACACACACCGTGCAGCAGGGGGTAGCTATTTAAAGCACCCAGGGTGCAGTGATGGAGACGATACCTGGCTTAAGGATACCATGGCGCATCAAACCTATGACCTTCCGATCCTGCGGTTTATTCCCTAACCATTCGGCAACCTCTGCCCCTATCACACTAAAGCTCCAATATATGGAGAACTCTGCATATCCCCGTTCCTGCATTTATGCATGCAGGATAAACAGCAAGCTTAGTCGGGTGCTTTTTTTTCCCTTTTCCAAAAAGTGTCTACCACTCTCAGAAGCCGATCTCAAGCAATTAATGTTAATGTTGCTTGCATAGGCTACAAGTGAGTAGTAACACAGGCAACCTTGACCTTGACACTCAAAGTTTGGAAGTGCAAGCGTTGGAGCCTGAACCTTCCTTTACCAGGATGTTCATTTCAGTTCAAACACTTACAGAGGCCTGACTTAATTGGGTTAACCCTAGGCTCCGAGATCAAAAGGCAGCTAAGAGTGTGTGGTGGGTTGTGGGGAAGGGTATCTGTGTGTGTGTGTGTAAACTCCCTTACCGCACCCCTGGTGCCCTAAGGACACACATTAAACAGCATTACTTAGTAGTGGCTACCGCTGTTCTCATTTAAACATCCTGATTCAAACCCTATGGGTTTTTAAATGCTGGAAGGCATGCTAGGTGTTGGTCTTCTCATTCATCTGCTCTTTGGTTCACAGTATGATAGTAAATAGATTCTCGAGAAATGGAGCCATAAAATGCGAATATGCTGCTTGGGTTCTTAGAAAGTGCTGAAAGGAATCAAGCCTTTTACTATCGAATTGCTCACATTGTTCACGTGCTTTACTTTTTTCCCAGGATCACTGAAAACAGTCAAAATAAACTTATATGAGCGCACACATGAACTCCCACAGAGATGAACCCAGTCTTTAAATTTGAGGGACAGAATGTTTGTTGTTATAAAATAATAAAAGGATTGTTTGGACATTTGTGTTTAGACTTGCACCCGTGTTGAAATTGCACATAAGAGCATCGACTCAGGAAGTAGGTCGTCATTTGCAAACACCCGCAAACAAACAACACTTAAAGATTTTTTCTTAGTAAGACAGGAGAAAACTAGACCCTGCTTTTGGTCCAACTCTCCACTTTATGTAGACAATGCTATGTTAAAGCATGTCTATAGCAATAGAAAATGGACAAAAAAGAAGAAAAGTTAGCATTAGACCAGACATGTGAGGTGTGGGGTATGATCTTGCGGACTGATGGATAAAGTTTGTAATTGGGATTTTCATAGATGGTCAAAAACTGAAAAACAAGTAACTTCTAGGACTGAACTTTGAAGGTATTTATTAGAATCTCTTCAAGTTTCTGCAAAAAAAAAAAAAAAAAAAAAAATGTAAATAATAAAGCACAGTTCTCTCCAAACGTTATTTATATTAAATTTCAGTATCTTATATTCCTCTTGCATTTCATGCTTTTCCTTGAAATTTGGTTTTATTGACACAAAAAATGTAGATTTCTTTTCCATATTTTCAATCTCCATTTTCTCTGTTTATCCCTTAGAATGTTAGATTGAAATAAGCTGTGTCTCGGTTCAGGTGCTGTGTCTTTTGAAGGACGTTGCCATGGCCTTCTGGGACTGTGAAGGACTGGCCGACCCTCGGACACAACGTCGCTTCTGTCGCCTAGCAACCAGTCAGCTACAGCTAGCGCCAATTAATAACAAACTGGCTACTCACTATTAGCATACTAAAAAATAGAGACAGATCGGTGTTATTTTTGTTTGATATATTTTTATACTTTTAACTAAGAAGAACAATCATGACCTGCAATGATTCTTGGGATACGGTAGGTTTCAAAGCTTCCATTAAATTGAGGCTCAGCTATATCCTGCTTTTGCATATACTGTATGAAAAGGCTGCCCTCTTTTGTGCCTCGTTTAAAAAACATTCCTTATAACGTCATCATGAATGGGCGGAGTCAATCCACTGCAGGCTGAATGGGACAATATATGTAAATGTTTGGCTTCTGTGACATCCTGAAAGCATCCTGAATGTGAGACCTAAAGAGGACACATAAGACTAAATAGGGCCAAGGACAGAACAAGGGGATGACATTTCAGGAAAGGACATGGAAAAAGTAAAGACCAGAGAACCAACTTAACACAGGGGCATAATCAAGGACAGGACACAGGACTTTTGACTGGGAGACTGGGGCAAAGACCAAAACTGAGGCGAGACAAAGAACTGAAACTGAGACGGAGTCAAAATGCAGAACTGAAACAGACTAGACAGCAACAGGGAAATGCTGTGTCTTTAAAAGTAGCACTTAAATGTCTATTTTTAGCTTTTAATGACATCAGCTCACATGTTTATTGGATTTTGCATGTAGTGTGTTTATTTTTTCTGCCAATGCATTCAATGGCCATTTTGACTAACTACACAGAAATGATTCATAAAGGACAAAACGATAAAAGGAATCATAAGCAATTGATGAAATAAGCAATAACGCACTGGGGCAGCGGTGGGCTAGTGTTTAGAGAGTTTGGACACAGACTCAGAAGATTGTGTGTTCAAACCCCTTACCAGTAGGTTTCCCTGAGGTACCCTTGAGGAAGGTACCATCCCAGTCACTGCTCCCAGGGCACTTTCATAGCTGCCCCCTGCTGCACAGTGTGTGTTTGTGCATGGGTTAAATGCAGAGATCCAATTTCGTTGTGCTTCTCACAATGACAAGAATAGTCACTTTCACTTTAAATCTGGTGAACTCTGTGGCTGTAGAATAATAAGAATATCCATCCATCCATCCATCCATTTTCTGCCGCTTGTCCCAAACGGGGTCGCGGGGGAGTGCTGGCGTCCAACCCAGCGCACACAGGGCGAGGACGGGGGACGCACCCTGGACAGGTCGCCAGCCCATCGCAGGGAGGAGCGGGACGGGGACGGCACCTTGCTCAAGGGCACCTCAGGGCAACCCATTGGGAAGGGGTTCGAACCCCCGATCCTCTGACCGTGTGGCCAACGCCCTAACCACTAGGCCACCACTGCCCTATAATAAGAATAGCATCCATTAAATAAACCAACTTCTGAACTGAAAAAGGCAGAGATGCAATGAAATATTATTTAAGACCCAACTGTTCCATCAATCAGACATTCATTTGATTTATTTTCTAATGTATCTCAATTCTGTCTTAGCACAAAGTTCAAAAGGTCAGCAGCATCAACCTTATTGATTAGATTGGGTCAACAGAGGTCAAGCAGGGTCCTGGAATTTCAACCTATATACATAAATGAAGAACACCACGTGGATATTTGGTTCAAGAAGGCTCGTCTTTGTGGAGAGCAGTAAATCTCCCCGTGAAGGGGGGCTCATCCACTCTGGCTTGACTCGGGTGTCGTATCATCCACAGAGCTGGAAATCTATGTCCAAACTCGATGGGAGCGGACTCTTTACATAGCCAAGGTGAAAGCAAGGTGTTTCCTGTAAAATGGCCAGCAAGGGAACCGTTTGGCCCAATTTTCTTACCAGCACAGCAAAGCTGAAACCTATTGATTGTCCTCTAAGACCAGAGCCCCAGGAATGTTCTGTTTGCCCAATCAATGTTTGCCACCTCGCAGACCTTAAAGTTCAATATGTGCTTTATCTTCGTCCAGCCACCCCCCAAATCCACAGTCCGCTGTCCTTCATTGATAAGACCCAG
This sequence comes from Hepsetus odoe, assembly GCA_017165825.1. Lineage (NCBI taxonomy): Eukaryota > Metazoa > Chordata > Actinopteri > Characiformes > Hepsetidae > Hepsetus > Hepsetus odoe. The sequence goes on from CM029391.1 coordinate 3,485,921, forward strand.
AGACAGACGGATGGACCCGTGGGACATGGCGCTAAACCTCACTCACTGGTAAATCCCTCCGGGAAACGAAGGAAGGGATCAATAAGGGAGAGAAAGTTCCAAAGTGAAAGGAGAGTGAGAGATGAAAGGGGGACGGTGCGACCTCATCTTCTCAGTGGCAACAGAGGCAGGTTGAGTCTAAGCCTCACCAGCTCCTGGATGACGCAGCCATGCTCAGAGACCCAATCTTAGATAAGGCTTGGTAATGCTGATTCCCATCGTGATTGAAAAAAGTGGTGTGTGTGTTTGTGTGTGTATGTGTGTATGTGTGTGTGTATTTATAAGTGGAATTTTAGTCATTACAATTTGATGCTATATCAAATTTTCACAATTTTTTTGGCAGGGGGAGCTGAAATGAGAGGAGAGGAAAGGAGAAAAGAGGAGATGAGAAGAGAGAAAGGCAGGAGAGAAGAGAAGAGAAGAGAAGAGAAGAGAAGAGAAGAGAAGAGAAGAGAAGAGAAGAGAAGAGAAGAGAAGAGAAGAGAAGAGAAGACAGGAGAGGAGAGGAGAGGAGAGGAGAGGAAAGGAAAGAGGAAAAGAAAGGAAAGGAGAGGAGAGGAGAGGAGACCAATAACGCTCAAATAATTCCCCAAATTACTTCTCATCACTTTGCCACAGAAATTGCTTTGAGTAAAGGCAGACTCAAGGGAGTAACAAGTACACACACACACACACACACACACACACACGCACTCACACAAACACACACGCACACACAAACACGCACACAAACACACACACAAACACACACACACACAAACACACACACACACGTACATATACACATGCTGAAATCCAATTATTTCCTCTCTCTCGGAAGAGCACTATAGTAATTATTTCCCTAATTGCCAGTGGTGCTTCCTCTAGTGCACTGCAGACTGGAACCAGCCAAAAACCAGCAAAAAGGTCCTTTCAGGCCATGCTGCAGCTTGCATGAAAATAGAAAAGAATGGCAACCTGACTTCAAACAGGACCCATATAGAATTATCTGGCTGGTCTGCTGTGAATGAATCGTACATGCACCTTGTTTTTATCACTCAACTAAATATGTTAAACACAAGTGACCGTTTGATTTAATGTAAAAGATTCTATTAAACCTAACCCTAACCTTAAACCTGACTCAGAAGTTAAAAGCTAATATCAAACCTAACTCTAGTGCAGGAAATAATCAGAGTTTTACCAGAAACTTTGAAAACAATTAGAACTGATCTATAGTGAGTGGATCATATTTTCAATCTATTATAATATATTCAATATTTCTAGTTATAAGTTGATATTGTTGTTTTGCATGGGTAACATCTGTAGAAGCTCAAGCATTCGCTCCTGAATTTGTCAAACTGAGCAAAATAAGTATAAAATACTCAAAAAGGAGTAGATAATTGGAGAATTAATGAACAGTAATCTTGGATTTTTTGCAGAATACTGAATTACTTAATTTCTATCTTTTAGTGTAACTGTGTTGAAACTCATAGGTAGAGGGCAATAATAAGCCAAAACATCCAAATAATTTTAGTTTTTTAATGAACTGAAAATCTCAATCTCTGTTGCTTTGTTTTTTTTATTTGACATAAATAAAAAAAATATGCATTTAGCTGAATTTAACAGAGAGGGAGGGAGAGACAGCGTAAGAAAGAAAGAGAGAGAGAGAGAGAGAGAGAGAGAGAGAGAGAGAGAAAGAAAGAGGGGGAACTGCTGATAAGCAGGTGAGGTGGCTTTTTGCAGGTTGAATGATAACACACAAAGAGAAGCATTGTGCTCAGCAGGGTTTCGAGTTTTTGCAGTAGGTCCACCGTTTCTCCAATTGCTTGAAGAGCTCTACCTGCTTCTCTACCTGATTCCTCTCACCCTGCTTAGAGGTCACCTTGTCTCACTAAATCAAAAAACCATCCATGAAGATGGTACAAGGACCGTCACCGTGGACATTGAGGGTTTATGACAAGCCGAGAAGGAAAACAGCAAACATCATCTTCATTTGACTGGTGGTGCTTTCAGACCTCTGTGAGAGATGAACCTGAGATTGCAGTGGTCAGCAATCAAAACCAAAAACAAATTCATTATACATCCGAAATCATGCTCCAGAGACGTGCAAGTCAGACGGACTGGAGATGTCAAATTGTCCATGTGTCTGCTGACTGGCAGCTTGTCCAGGGTGTGTCCCGCACCCTGTTAGAGCTGGTATAGGCTCCAGCGCTGCGCACGTGCAAAAAGAACAAGCGGCTCGGAAAATGAGTGAGCGATTAAGTGAGTGAGAGTGCGATCAAGTCTTATTATTAGGCACAGTGGAGGAGTAGGTAGTGCTGCCGCCTCACAGCAAGAATGTCCTGGGATTAATTTCCAGGCTGGATAGTCTTTTCTTTGTGGAGTTTGCATGTTAGGGGCAGCGGTGGCCACATCGAACCCCTTCCCAATATGTTGCCCTCAGGTAACCTTGAGCAAGGTGCTGTCCCTGTCTCGCTCCTCCCTGCGATGGGCTGGCGACCTGTCCAGGGTGTGTCCCCCGTCCTCGCCCTGTGTGCGCTGGGTTGGACTCCAGCACCCCCCCGCGACCCCGTTTGGGACAAGCGGCAGGAAATGGATGGAGTTTGCATGTTCTCTCTGTGTGTTTCCTCCAGGAGCTGCAGTTTTCTCCCCCTGTCCAAAGACACTGTGAATTGGAGATTCTAAATTGGCCATACGAGTGTGTGTGTGTGTGTGTGTGTGTGTTTGTCTGTGTTTCTGCCCTATGATACATTGCCGACCTGACCATTAAAGCTTCTAACTGTCCAACAAAACACCCCACAACTAAGCTACATCCAACTCTTCACTACGAAGAAGAAGACATGGTTTAGACACAGCTTGATTTACTGTGAGTTTTATATATATATATATATATATCAGAACTGTAGACACTCTGCTTACTCACTAGAGCACAAGTATTAGATGGAAAAATTTCATGCACAATTTGTGTCGTTTAAGGTGCAAACAGTGTAAATGTGCCCTCAAAGTTAAATCACCCTTGAGGTCCAGCTCTGTACTCTAAAAATAAAAGGACACCCATTACACTATACCTGTTCACGACCTAACATGTTGAAGCAGAAGACTTAAAAAGCAGTCAGGACAGTGTGTACCACCCCAGTGACCTGTGTGTTAGTTAATTCTATGAATTCCTTCGGAATGTAAAGAAGGCATTCTTTCAGGCCTACAGTGTCGCTCTTACATGCAGAGCAACTTTTTGCTCCCATGTCATTGTGCGGGTAAAACATCTGGGGGAAAAAAAGGTCAGCTTTCCTCTTCGTGAGCATGTGCTTCGTTTATTTCATTAAAAACATTAAGGCTTTCTTACAACTGAAAGAACGTGTGTCCTGTTTCAGTTTTCCAAGCAAATGGGTGGGGGGGGGGAGTGAAAGTGACTATTCTTGTCATTGCGAGGTCACAGGTGAGCACACATTGAACCATGACAAAGTTGGACCTCTGCATTTACCCCGTGCAGCAGGGGGCAGCTATGAAAGTGCCTGGGGAGCAGTGACGGTACCTTGCTCTAGGGTACCTCAGGTCAGTACATTCTGTGGCCAACACCCTAACCACTAGGCCAAAGCTGCCTAGCGGCACAGGTTCACACAGGACTTCCCTGTGTCAACCCCAACCCTCCAATCACCATCAGCTTTGCAGAGACACACAGATTTCTCACTCAAAGCAATATGAAACATCACTTAATTTCCTCCAGGGTTTCCAGTGACCTTGCCAAATATAGCCCCAACCTCTGTCAAGCTGTGCCCATTTACAGCATCTGGGGACACTTCTCCCTCCACGTCCAGGGAGAGCAGGCATGTACGAGTGGACAGTGTGTGTGTATATATTAATATATTATATGTGTGTATATATAAATATATTAATCTCCTTTTGGGGAACTGATGAAATAATGCTAAATTTTGTCCTTTTAGCTTACAAAGTGGGATTTAAAAGAAAAGAGAGAAAAAATTAAGATTAGACATTAAAATAGCAATGCAGGACCAAGATCGGATATAATTTTTTGTAGAATTTCAGCTTTTGCTTGAAAAACTAACAAATCCATTTCTGTTAACACTAAGGACTTATGACACGTGATGTAAGGCACATAAACCGACATGCATATTTATAAAGGCACATAAACCTGCATAAATATTTATGCGGACTTGCTCCAAAAGCATCAGTTGTCATAAAGGCTACATCAGTCCGTTCTGACCACCTCAGAAAAAAATGTTCAGACAACCGACACTTGCAGAAAGCCTTTGCAAATGTTTACGCAGCGCTACCGAATTTCTTTTCACTTCTGGAGGTTAAGCTTAGTGGCTGATTTGGGTTTAAAACCTGGACAAGTCTCCATAAAGCTACTAATGTCAGAACATCTGTCTGTGTATGTGTTGCCGTGCATGTATATGTGAGCGTTTTGTATCTTCAGGCTCTTTCTCCACCCAGCGCTGTCCATACCCATAACGCGTGCTTTCTCATTTCATCAGAGCACACACTTTAAACTCGCCATGACAGCAGAGCCTTTCTGCATCCTAACTGTCCCAACAGCTAACATCACCCAAATCTCACCCAGTTGCCGCGAAAAACGCTGAAGGACAAAAAAATCCAGTTACCCTTCACAAACCAGGACAAGGTTCTCAGTGGAAGACTCTGCAGTGGTTCCCAATAGCAATCCTTTTGCCATTTCCTCCGGTCTAACACACAAAACACTGGCCATTAACGGCCTGATGATTAAGTGGATCTTTGAATGATTTATTAGGTGGGAAAACAAGAAAATGTGCAAAAAGAACATAGCAAGCAGTTCCATAAAGGAGCTTGTTCTTTGCAGATTAGCTAGAAATTTACAGCAATGCTGCAACCCAGGCAGGATGAAAAAATGATAACTCTGATGTAATAAAATGAATTAAACTAGCGTTCCTGGTAACAATCAAAGTCTTTTGATTGTTTACTTTTTCATTTTTCATTAACCAAATGCACTTTCTATGTGTTTAAATGTATAAAGTAGGCTTGTGCTTTAAGTGGAGCAACTCTTTCTTTATGATACACCTTTTTTCTTGTTCAGTCTTTAACTGAAATGGTAAAATGACCTTTTCATCTCAATCAATCCATCATCTCAGTCATATCAAACATAAACCGAATCCCAGTGCTGCTCCCAGTAATGCCACAACAGTAGCTCTATTGGTCAATAATGCGAATGCCAAAGTGCACCAAACCTGGACTAGATCTTGCATTAAAAATGGATGGAAGCATAAAATCACTTATTCTGAGATTTTCTCTGAAAAAAGCATCATTTTGCTTGCAGAGATTGACACTGTCTCTCATGCATAAAACATTCTAAGCACTTATCTTAAGTTTAATGCTGAAGGGATCAGTTCAAAGCTCTGTGTTACATCAAATGCTTGCAACATTTAGTGCTGAAGCTTAGTGTTTAACTTGAGATTTTATGTTGCTCATTCAAGATAAAGGAACATTTTTGTTTAATGCCAATGCCATCACTCGTTCTTTAGCCCGAAGACCGGTCTAAAAATCAGCTCAGATTCTTCTTTAAAGTCCTTTATAGTCTCACTCACTCACTCACTCTTAGCTGCTTGTGTTGATTTGGGTAGTGCAGGAGTAAAGGCACGACAGGTTGCCAGTCCACCACAGGCCTTTATAGTCTGACTTTGATAAAAACAAACCATAGTGTAGAGGAAAATGCATTTTCACAGACACAGAAAAGCATTTAACGGGTAATCATAGCCGGAGGAACTAACATGCAACATTCTCCTTTACACATCATGCTACATTACTGTGCCACACTTAAAAAAATAGGCAATTATAGCTATGGGACAAGATCCAAAATGGAGGTAAACAAGATAACAACCACTCATAAAAACATCCCTTTTATTGCACATGTTGAACTCCCTCTAGCTGTTCTCTCTGTACTATAATTTAGTGCAAGATTGAAAACCAATACCCAGGTTTTTTCATCATTTTACAACAAATGCAATAAAACCCATGAGCACCAAAGTTATCCATCCATCCATTTCCTGCCGTTTGTCCCAAACAGGGTCACGGGGGAGTGCTGGAGTCCAACCCAGCACACATAGGGCGAAGGACGGGGGACGCACCCTGGACAGGTCGCCAGCCCATTGCAGGGAGGAGCGAGACGGGGACGGCACCTTACTCAAGGGTCCAATTGTGCTGTGGTTCGCTGTGTACTCACGTTGATTAAAAATAGTCACTTTCACTTCATTTTAACTGTGGCTGCAAACACCCTAAATTACGCTCGGCACTAACGTTTCTAAACAAACTTTTAAACTGGATGTTTATTCTCAGTGGAGCTGAAACAAGGCTTTGAAAATCAAGAAATCTCTTATCGCTCCAGATCCCAAGTCTGGCAATCGGAGTCTATGAAAGAATTTTCCATTTTGTCTAAAAAAACCTCCTTGCAGTTCTGTATCACAAGTTCTGTCCACTTGTATTTACCCTTATCTATCATGTTCAGCCATCTCAGTCCTAAAGTGCACCAGAGGTATATCAGGGCTAAAGTATGCCAGACGGAAATGAAAATGTAATTTTGACCAGTTGGCAGGAAACTAGATTATTCCAGTTCCAAAACACGAAGCAACCTCAGCTGAACTTCTTGTTTTTCACTAAACATGGTGCTGGAAATGATAATCTCACTTATCAGAATGATCTCATTCTGTTAGCCTTTTCCCATTACCAAATAAAATATATGTAAAAAAAATTATAAAATGCCATGTGGGTCATAAGGTCTTCTTATTAAGGCATTTATTAAGAATGCACCTCTTAAAACTGACATATTTATACAAACACAGGTACTGTATAAATAATTAAAATCATACTTATAAAGCAATATATGAATATATATAACTACCAGCACTGAATAGACAATGAGTGCTTTTTGCAGGAGTAAATGAGATTGCATGGATTTATGGGTAATTAAGTGAGATTTCTTTCATGAATATATATATATAAAACAAGAAATCTCAAAAGGCTGGTCCCATATAAGACTATATAAATACATCCATCAAAAATGGGTTCAGTATTAGAACATCATGTGTCGTGAAGGTATTCTCCCTGCATCCTTGAGTCTCAGGTTACTGTAGTGCATCTGCAGATGTTCCCTGATGTTGGAGGAGCAGTTCTGCGGCACTGTTGTGACATTAGCATAATGCTGTAATGAGCTGAGGCCGGCTGAGAAGATCATCTCTAATCAGTGAGACGAGCAGCAGCCTCGAGGGCTTATGCGATGGAAGAGAAGAGAGCTGAACTGCTCACTGCTAGATGATTAGGAATGGTAAGCACTAGGCTGAAATGATAATAGCCTAAGGGTGCAAGTGTTTATTTTTTTATTTTTTTGTCATATTTAAAGGAGCTTTCTTTCTAAATTTAAAGATATGTACTTCTGTGCCTCTCTGAAAAAAGGAACGAGGAAGAGTCAAAACCGTGACATGAGTTTGTATGATACTTGGATTTTTATGTTATCGGTAACTGGAGATCCTTTTTGCTGAGAGATGTTTGAAATTATTTTTCTGTCATTTTCTCCTGAGTTTGGCAACATTTGACATGAGAGCTACTAAAAACAAAAAAAACAAAAATGGACTGGGAACTTGTCCAGGGTGTTTCCATTCCTGTGAGAGTTGGGATAGACTTCAGCTCCCTAATCAGGATAAGCAGTTCAGAAAACGAGTGAGAGCTTAGACATGTAAGTGAAAGTGACTATTCCTGCCATTGTGAGTACACACAGCACAGCACACCACAACGAAATTGGATCTCTGCATTTAACCCATGCACAAACACACACCGTGCAGCAGGGGGCAGCTATGAAAGAGCCCAGAGCAGTGACGGGGACGGTACCTTGCTCAAGGGTACCTCAGGGCAACCTACTGATGAGAGGTTTGAACTAGGCCACCGCTGCCCCATATAGTTATATGGCTAGCTATGGTTTCATGCACTTACTGGGCAGCGGTGGCCTAGTGATTAGGGAGTTGGCCCTGCATCGGAAGATTGTGGGTTTGATTCCCTCACAAGTAGCTTGCCCTGAGGAACCCTTGAACAAGGTACCATCACTGCTCCCTGGATGCTTTCAATAGCTGCATGGGTTAAATGCAGAGGTCCAATTTTGTTGTGGTTCACGTGTGCTGTGCTGTGACCTCGCAATGACAAGGGTTGTCACTTTCACTTACTGTACAAAAAATCACACAGTGTTCTTCTTCTTTTAGGAGCTCACATGTAGGGGTCGCCATAGCGGATCATCTGTTTCCATTTCTACTGGTCTCCTCCTCTTTGGTCTTCCTCCCTTACTCTTCCCTGGCAGCTCCATCTTCAACATCCTCCCAACATAATCCTCGTGTCTCCTCTAGACATGTCCAAACCAACCCAACCTTGCTTTTCTATGTGGGATTTCACAAACATAAAATAGAATTAGTTCACTAACATTCCCAATAGAGAGTCTGATCTTCATTTTGCACATTTTTACTCACCTATGTGGAAGCAGGTGGTCTGATATTATTTATGGGGAGTCGCCTGTTCAGCATAATCAGTTATATGGGTAAGACATGTAGGGCTGAACAACATCAGTCTTGCTCTGTTTTACCAGCCTGCTGTGTGTGCCATCTTTAGCATTATTGGCAGCACTGATGCCACCACAGCCATTGATGCCAGGCTGTTTACTTTGCCAGGAAGAAGCCTGTGCCAGTCATCATGCAATCTGACATGCTCACACACTCCTGAACAGACAGCAGCTTGCAAATTTTGGTAGATTTTGAATTACTTTTTCTGGGGCATATTTATTAAAACACTTGAAACTGACATGATTTGAGGCAAATGTTTGATCTTCTTAGACATCAAACATGCTAATGCTATGATAAATTATACATGCAACTACAATCCCCTATTGGTGTCCCGTTTTAATAAAAATAATAAGCAAGCGTGGTGTGTAGTGTGGATGGTGTGGATCTTAGTTCTACAATAACTAGGTGATGTTATTGTCTTAACCAAAACTAACTTCATTATTATATTATTATATACCTTAATAATTATTATATAACTATAGTCATTTCCACACAATAGTATCCTGTTTCATGTGGTGTTTCTTTTTCATTTTTTTTTCACTAGCAATTTTTACACTGTGGGATGGATGGATGGATGGATGGATGGATGGATGGATGGATGGATGGATGATGGAAGAATGGATGGATGATGGAAGGATGGATGGACGCTAATGTAAATGGTTGGATAGATGGACAGATGGATGGATGGATGCTAATATAAATGGTTGAATAGATTGATAGATGTATGGAGGGATGGACATTTATATAAATGGTTGGATGGATGGAAGGATGGATGGATGCTCATATAAGTGGATGGATGGAAGGAAGGAAGGGAGGAAGGAAGGAAGGAAGGAAGGATGGATGGGTGGATGGATGGACGCTCATATGAGTGGATGGATGGAAGGGAGGAAGGAAGGAAGGATGGATAGATGGATGGATGGATGGATGGATGGATGGATGGATGGATGCTCATATGAGTGGATGGATGGTTGAATGGATGGGTGGAAGGATGGATGGAAGTTGGATAGATGAATGGACAGCTTAATTATTAGTGCAGAACCCCATCCAGCCATTTAGAATAATATTGATCTAGAATCAGCTCTTAGCTTTGGTTATAGCATCACATCTCTGTATGGAAAGACTGATCCTGTTTCAGAAACAGAGCTTTGTGAATTGTAGATTTATGTGAAAGTACCAAGCTATTGATGTTTCTCCTTTGCTCAGAAATGAAAAGAGAAGAGTCAGTTTTGGTTTTAAAAATAGAAGAAAGTGTGTGTGTGTGTGTGTGTGTGTGTGTGTGTGTGGATGAGGGGGACGGCTAGCCCTTTAATTATAGCTACAACTATTAGCATGTATTAGTGCTGCGGGCTTTGCTGATTTCTTACCCGTTGTTTCATCAGATGAAATCTAGCAAACAATAGAGCCGATTGGAAAAGATCAAAGACTAACGAAAACTGTGGACTGCAGGGCAGTAGTATGTTCAAACACACACACACACACACACAAACGCCTGGCTGTCTTTCTCCACAAACAGCTAAACAGATGTTACAGTGTGTCAAATTCTGTGCAACCTGCCCAGTAAGATCAAAGAGCTGGTGTGTCCAGCAGTGCACGGGTCATTACAGGAGGAGAAACCCACCCTGAGGTGATGTTCAAGACGAAAGAAGAGACAACATGAAAGAAGGCGAGAACAGAGGGAGGAAAGGACGTGACTTCCATCCTGTCCCCCAGCACAGCAATGCTATCCAGCTCTGTCTGTACGTTGAACCATTTAGCTTTGATGGAAAAGGAACAAATTACTGTTTCAAGCGATAAGATCAAATCAGTTTCATCTTCATTTGCTTGTTTGATTTCTGAAACTTCGTCCTACAACTTTGGCCAAAGGGGCTAATGAATAGTGTTTGTCCTCTTGTTGGAAGATTCGTTGATGTCCAGCAGTCTAAAAGAGCATCACTGGACTCTGGGTGGGTAAATGGCCTCCTTCTCCCATTAGTACTCTGGGCATCTGCTATCTGGGATAACAGTTAACCCATCTCTTCAACTTAACCTGATCTAAATAAACCAAACCTTTATTTGCTCCATAGAAGGTAAATTTCATCGTCCTGTTTGTTCACCTCATTTATTAGGTATGAATCTGAAAGACATTTTTAAAAACACATAGGCAGATAAAGCCATTTCGCAAACAATAGGAACAAATAATTAAAAAACAGGTATTTTATGTGTTTTACAAAAGCAAAAAAAATCTGACGTTTAGGTTAAATATAAGAAAAAACTACATGTCATAATTTTGCAGTGTAGATTATATAAGTATAGTATAGAGGATTGACTTTCAATATATTTCTTTGCTTATTTTTCTTATTGGATAAAATCTCTTAAATTTACAGCTTAAATCCAGTTTTATAGATCTTGCAGTATGTGCACCATCACCTTTATCGACTGCTTCAGTAAAATCAATGTCACGTATATTGCCAAATAAACGCATTCAGTTGAACAAACCTCACGAATAACTGCTCAACTAAAAATATCTCCGACATAATTATGGTGACTGGATTAGCATTATTCAATAAAAGGGCGAAATTTGGCAGAATCTGAAGTGAGGTCTTTTTGAAGCAAGCAAATTGCTTTATTTCACTCAGCACTATGAATGGAAATATGAAACCCTTATTTAGATTCTTCATAAAGATACAGCAGCTCAGAGTGTTGAATATAGATCACTGTACCATTACTGCACAGTTTAGTGAACCCCCTCTCTGTAATGTAGCACTGCTGAGTTCTGCTGCTGATAACATGCTTTTTTCCTGTTATGTCTTTGATTGTATGATTAAGGTTAATTGGGAACACTCTGTATGTGTCTGCATTCATTTCCTCCATAATAGCCTTAATAATAAAAAAAAAAACATTTAAAAAATCACAAGATTTTTAAGGCTTATTACATTCCCATCTGATGTCAGACATACTTTCACCAGACACGTCATTAAGCACTTTCACCCAAAGCTGCAGTTATCTGGTTTGCAGCACCAAACACAACACCAAGCCATTACCCAATTTCACAGCTTCTTCTTCTTTTCCTTTCGGCTGCTCCCATTTAGGGGTCACCACAGCGGATCAACCGCCTCCATTTCTTCCAGTCCTCTGCATCTTCTTCCTTCAAACTCACCACCTGCATGTCCTCTCTCACCACCTCCATAGACCTCCTCTTTGGTCTTCCTCTTTTCCTCTTTCCTGGCAGCTCCATCTTCAACATCCTCCTCCCAATATAATCCTCGTCTCTCCTCTGGACATGTCCAAACCAAGGCAACCATGCTTCTCTAACTTGTCTCCAAATTGTCCAACCTGAGCTGTCCCCCAGTGTGTAGAAAAAGCTTCTTTGTGTAGTCGCCCCAAATTCAAAGTGCATGCATAAAAGTCCTTTTAACTAAATTAAACGCCTGTGATGTTCTAGGTAGGTTTTCTCTAAGGTTCCTGGGAGCTGTGTTAAGATAAACGCCCTCACAGACTCCAAATGTAATGCAGAAGCCTATACATTGACTGAAATATGTCTTTTTTACTGAGCCAGATCTCACGGCTACAGTTATGCTCACAGTGCAATTTTTTTCTATGTTTTATAAAATTATTCAATCCTGAGAATCTAGTCTCCAGTTTCCAGTGGAAATGCTGAAAAAATGGCATTGAGCTTGAGCTCCGCATTCTATCCTGAAAAGACTGTTTTGTATAGATTTTTGGCTTTGGACAGTTCAGTGGATTGCAGCTTATCACTGAATGACAGCCTGATTCACACACACACACACACACACACACACACACACACACACACACACTTTGTCTCCAAGATGTCTGGTCATTTAATCTCCCATGACATGACAAAGGAAGCGCAAATGGAAGCATACTCTGCATACTCCAGTTCCATTAATGGAAACTAATGCTGCCTCAGGGCAGGAATCAATGGGCAACATGACTTTGCCATTTCCATTCATAAAAACGGCTACACTTTTCTTTCATTTCGATCGAGATTTTATTACATTCAGTGTGGTGAGCGGTGTTCATAAAGGAACAGAGAGAAATAGTAATAACTTCTTGTCTAATGAGTCCCATGCGTGATATGTATTAACGGTCACTGCCATAACAAAGCCTTGACACCCACTGACTTAATCAGCCATTCATTCAGTCTTCAACAGGTCTCTCACATAAATACATCTTTTTAATGTCCTTTAAAGCAAAAGAAACAAAAATGTAACATTACATTTATGTGCAAATTGAGCTGTAGATTTAATTTGATTTTCATTTTCAGGCTTATTCAAAAGTGAAACGTCTGTTAAAAATGATGTTAAAGCTTTGAAAGTAAGTAGACATGATGAAGCTTATGTGGTCCATGTTGATGCTGCATAATGCATTGCAGTGATATTGGGTTTGATTATAAGAGTAAAAATGCCTACATCCCAAAAAATGTAATCTTGCTTAAAATTGCCCAATGGGAAAAGAGAAAAATTTAAAAATATGTTAATTAAAAGTAAAAAATGAAGCCAAAACATCAGATAAAAATGAGTTTTTGCCTTATAATGGGTTCAGATATTTTTGTAAGGTATGCAGATATTTTTGTATTTTTGTAATTTAATTGTACAATTTCTTTACTCATTTGCATATATATATATATATATATATATATATATATATATATATATATATAACTCTAAACATATTATTTATATATCTTTATGCATACATTTACATTTTTTTATCGTTTTGTGTAAACATTTTATACATTCCTGAAGTGATAATCGCATTGAGTCAGTCTTATGTAATTAACAGAGCAATCATGCTTTCAACAGCCGTTCATTCAGTTATCAGTCTATAAAAAGCCCCATGCTCTCACATTAAATCTCTAGGCCATAGGTATGCAGAGTCGACACAATGTCGCCTCCTTGCTGATCACTCTGGGGGTTTAGGCCGTCGTCAGATGCGTGCAGGCATGTGTGCGTGTGAGCGTTTCGTTCTACAAAGCCCCAGGCTTTGCTCCGTTCCATCCGTCTCTGTCAGGCCTCATTACTCTTTCACACTTCCTTATGTGGTGTGCAAACAGCAAAGCTAACGTTAAGTCACAGGGAAAGATAGAGAGAGTTTTGCTGAGGGTGGACCGTTCTCTTCCAGCTCACAGTGACCCCTCTGACCCACGGCAGCTGCCTTGCCCTGTTAGAGGTCAGGTGACACCCGTTGTGCTCTCAGGCAGAGATCCACAACACAGCTCTGGAAGCCACACTACCCAAGGGCTGGGCAGTTGGCCTTTAAACAGAGATCAGAAGTAACAAAGTATAAATACTTGCTTAGTTAAGTATTTGTATTTATTTTTAGATGATTTTTTACTCGTGCTCCTCACATCCCTATACCTTTCTACACCTTACATTCTCAACATCCCCCATCAAGACCTATTCTGCTAAAGAAGGTGAACCCTTTGGTCATCAATCGTCACACATGACAGACGTGACACAACCTAAAACGAGAAGAAAGTCTGTGGACTGAGGATAAGCAGCGTGTCTTCAGTATGATGATAGAACTCCAAGACAGCATGGATGAAAACAAAGTAGTCAATGTCCATTGTTTGCAGTAGATGGTTTAGTTGTGTTTTAGATGAAATGAAATGAAATAGTTTAGTATTATTTTACTATGGCATGAGATTCAGGTCTCCTTGCACGCAGCCAGTGAACATTTTTCTTAAAAAATCTGAATCAGGACTAAATTTACAATCTAACCTGATGCTGTACAGCCAAGCACTAAAGAGTTCACGATGTGCAACACTCACTTAAGGACCTGTGTTCATATCTTGGTGGGACCACTTCCTCCAGGGCAGATGTGATCTAGTGGTTAGAAACTAGGCCCCAGGATCAAAACGGTGAGTTGTCTAATTTATCCTTGAGAGCAAGGTACCGTCCCCTCACTGCTCCCTGGGCACTGGATATGGCTGACCCCTCCTGCTTGGTGTGCTGTGCTGTGTTCACAATGACAAATAGTAACATGGTAATTCTTTTTTATTTTTGTGCTCTATATTCTTCTGAAGCTTATAAGGTCAAACTACACATATTAGTTGATTTAGTGCTTTTTTCATGGTTTGCATCCTCTGTGGCCATCACTCTGCCCTGTTGTCAGGTGTCTCTCATTGGAGCTCTGGAGTATTTATACCTCAGTGAGGGAGGAAAGAGCTGTGGCTCATTGTTCATCACATTCGTTAGTGTGGCTTGTCTTATGAGTACCGTGTGTCAGTTGTTGGGTTACACTCACACTGTGTGCTTGTGTATTGTCTTTCAATAAAATAAAAATAAAAATACTTTGGTAGACAAAACTTCAAACTTCTGTGCTAAAATCACAGCGAACATTACTGGAGACTGTGTTTCTGCTTCATCTGTAAGTCCTACAACTGCAGTAACCTTCAGAGCAGTAACAGTTTTGGCAGTGCGACATGCATCAAGGCTTCACACAGGAGAGGTGTGAGATGAGGTGGATGCTGTGTGTGTCGCTGCAGGCTGGTAGCTGTCAGTTCCCGAGCGGCTGATGGGCATCACACACCACACAAACACCCAGACTGCTGTCCTGCTGCATTTACTGCACACACAGAGGAAGTGGCAGCTCAGCGGTTCAGCATGCAGCACCTGCTGAGACTGAACAGAACAAACAATTCAGAGAGAGAGAGAGAGAGAGAGAGACTCACAAATCTATGAGGAGGATTGATTTTGTGTGTATGCTTGTGTTGGGCGTTGCATAGACTAGTCAACTAAAAAGATTACTCCTCAAAGGATCGTCAACCTTCAAGAGTGTCCCAGAGGTCACACTCTGGTCACAATGCTTACAAGTGGAACAAACATGGTCCGATAGGGGGTTCTTTAAAACCATTGCATTAGTTGGCCTGTAGGCTAATCAGATGGTATGAAAAGAACTGCAGCATCACACACACACATACACACACACACACACACACACACTTCCCTTTGAAAGGGAAAATTCTGAAGTGTGTAGTAATTTTTCAATGCAGGTTTAATCCCATGGTCTGTTAACTGTCCTGCAATGCTTAATCTCATATAGAAATAACATACCTAGAACTAGGAAACTGTGTACAAAGGTGAAAATCAACAGTCCTGCAAATGGATGTGTTTGTTTAGCTCTTTGTGGCTTAGATGTGTCAGTATGAGAAAGCTGGAGCATTTGGGGGCGTTCGGCAGGTCTCGATGAGACAAGTGATGAGCAGGTTTCACTGATACAATTATACAGTTATGTCTATAGAAGCTAAAATGTTGGAAGTCTGAGTCTGATCCCAGAATTCCAAGCCTATAATCAAAAGGTCAAAAGTAGACCTGCTTTTATTATTCGCTAAGGAATGTTATTGATATGCAGGGAGGTGGTATATATCAGGCACCCAGGGAGCAGTGATGGGGACAGTACCTTTCTCAAGGGTGCCTCAGGCAACCTACTGTTAAGTCCTGAACCACTAGGCCACTGCTGCCTCGTAGTCAGGATAAGCAGTAATGATAATCAACGCCTGGCTGACTGGCTGCTCTTTGGGTCCTGTAGGGCAGTGGTGGTCAGTATTGCCCATGGGCACCAGACTGCCAGGGACATCACTCAAATTTGGTATGAAAAAATGCTAAATTAAATTTTGCAGATTCTGAATTTTAATTAAGCATGCATTACTTCAGTCCTAACTAAACTGATGCGTTTTAAAGGTAACACGGTTTACAAAGAGCTTTTAGTAATATTTCAAATTCTGAAAAAACACTGATTCATTATAATGAAAGTTTAATTGTACACATGCGAACTTGAATTTGAGGACAGAATTTTTACATGAAAAATTATTTTAATTTTCTCTTTTTTAATTGGCACTAGTGTACATGCATGCTCCAGCGAAGCTTTATTCATGTATTATAGCAGGGTAATAATCATAACATGTAATGCGCTGCTGACATTTCCGGCTGATGGCTCTCGCCAGCAAATGGAGAAAAAAAGCCGAAAGCCTGCTGGGTATATCTGCAAACCACCTCTTTCTTGAAATCAATAGAGCACAAAAGCCACACACACACACACACACGCACACACACACACACACACACACATACACACACACAAATGGCGCAAATTAAACCCAGCATCCCCCAAACACAAGCTATTAAAATAAATGAAAAGCCACTAGGTCCAGAAGATTTTATTCTTATTGAGACCTTATTTATAACTTTGACAGGATACCAGTGCACATATTTATCCCAGTTTACAGCTAAAAAAGGTCTTAAAAGTCAAAAGGTTTAAGTGTAATAGTCTTGCTTAGAAAGAGAGAGACAGAGAGAGAGAGACAGAGAGAGAGAGAGGGGCCAGAGAGAGAGAGAGAGAGAGAGAGAGAGAGAGAGAGAGAGAGAGAGAGAGAGAGAGAGAGCATTTTAATGAAGACACAAATATTTGTCCAAAGTTTTTTTTTTACATGTCCTGATTCTTTCTTAAGCCACTAGACATAGAAAGCTACCTAATTGCTTTAGATGATTCCAGTATGATATGAACAGCTGAAAATGCATATGCATTTAATTTGGTACAAAATAGTTAAAGAAATGAGAGTTATTTTGTCCTGAATGAGATTTATATTTGTCTACCAATGAGTATGTGAATATCAGTGCTTTTGGAGGTTAACATTTCAGCCAAAGACATCCAGCCACCAGTGTCCTGGGACCAGAAGCTAACCACTGATGCAGTGAAAGTGAAAGCGAAAGTGCCAACCCTCATCATTGTGAAACACAGCACAACACAACACAACGAAATTCAACCTCTGCGTTTCACCCATGCAGGGGGCAGCTATTGAAAGCGCCTGGGGAGCTGTGACGGGGACGGTAGCTTGCTCTAGGGTACCACAGGGCAACCTATTGGTGAGGGGTTTGAACCCACAACAGGACAACAGGATGACAAATACAAACATCAGATGATCACACGCATACACACACACACACACACACACACACACACACACACAAACACACACACACAGACATTCCATGTCAGTGTCCCTGCTGTGTTGAAAATGATTCACCACCTAATTAATAACTGCACACTGGTGGGGTTTTGACCACTGATGAATGGGCTAAAGGATGTTAACAAATGATGCAGAGAAACATATGGCCTGCAGTCTGTAAACTACAAAGTAACGAGTGAAGCTGAAAATGGTCAATGGGTTTAGATATGTGGCTTTTTGGTATTTTAACCCTAAACCCAACCCACACATACACAAATACACACACACACACATGCACACACAACACACACACTGACATGCACACTCACAGACATGCACACAGCTGCAGGGGGATAATGAGAGAAGCTGGAGGCTGGACAGCAGTCATCAGAAAGCTGACACTTCTCCTCATCACTGGGATCTTTCTGTCTCTCTGTCTTTCTCTTCACTCTAGCAAAAGAAAGATAGGTCTGGCATATTGTGTCTGAGGCATGGCAATGGGCAGTGGGCCTGATTCTGAATGTGACAGCAGAGAGAGAGAGAGAGAGAGAGAGAGAGAGAGAGAGAGAGAGAGCAACTAATGATAGGCACGTAATGATGCATGGCAGAGGCTCATTTTTAATGGTTCGCTCAATTACAGAGAAAACATTGAGGTGTGTGTGTGTGTGTGTGTGTGTGTGTGTGTGTGTGTGTGTGTGTGTGTGTGTGTGTGTGTAATTCAACATATACCAGAGCCCCTGAGTAATGGGTTGTACATAAAGGAAGAATGGGGTGAATAAGAGTGAAAGAAAAAAGGGTGGAAATAGGCATTACAAAAAAGTAGTAAATCAGAGAGGTTTATAAAAGGGAGAAGGAGAAAAAAAAAAGACAGTAGAAAAGCAAAGGAGGTGAAATGTAAAGAAACAGGAAGAGAAACAGAAAGAAGTAGGGAAAGAAGTCTGAAGTTGGAATGGCAAGGAGACCAGAGAGGGAGAGAGTGGGGGAAATGAAGAAGAGAGAAGAACAGATAAGGAGGAAACAAAAAAGAAAGAGAGAGGTAATTATGCATAGACGCATTAAATGCACTGGCATGTTGATCCAAACTGTCAATCATAAAGACATAAATGTCAAAATTGTCCTTTCTTCTGATCTGCAATGCAGTGCCTGGTTCAGTGATGCCCACTTTTATCAGAGCTGTATACACATTTGTGCAGAGAGGGTGATTATAATGTAGTTAAAGTGATAAAATCTGCTCGAGCGTTGGGTGCTGATTGTTGACTAGCTGTCGGACAGTCAAGGACAGCGCCTGAGTTTAGTTATGAATTGTGGTGTAAAATAGCAATCGTCATCATGTAGGAGGAAAAGCAATGAAGCTGCTATTAAATCTAGTATACTTCATTAAAGCGGGAATACATCATAATAAAAATCAATCAAATCATTCCTCACTCAGCTCCAAGGTCTTGAGACTGAGATTGACTGTGCCTGTAGTCCAGACCCTCCTATATACTGTATTTGTAGTCCAGACCCTCCTATATACTGTATTTGTAGTCCAGACCCTCCAATATACTGTATTTGTAGACCAGACCCTCATATGTACTGTATTTGTAGTCCAGACCCTCAAATATACTGTATTTGTAGTCCAGACCTTCAAATATACTGTATTTGTAGTCCAGACCCTCCAATATACTGTATTTGTAGACCAGACCCTCCAATATAATGTATTTGTAGTCCAGACCTTCAAATATAATGTATTTGTAGTCCAGACCCTCCAATATACTGTATTTGTAGTCCAGACCTTCAAATATAATGTATTTTTGGCCTAGTGGTTAGAGCGTTGGCCGCATGATCAGAGGATCGGGGGTTCGAACCCCTTCCCAATAGGTTGCCCTGAGGTACCCTTGAGCAAGGTGCCGTCCCCGCCATGCTCTTTCCTGCGATGGGCTGGCGACCTGTCCAGAGTGTGTCCCCCGTCCTTCGCCCTGTGTGAGCTGGGATGGAATCCAGCACTCCCCTGCAACCCCGCTTGGGACAAGCGGCAGAAAATGACTGACTGACTAAAATTTACTGTACTTGTAGTCCACACCTTCAAATATACTGCATTTGCAGTCCAGACCCTCCTATATACTGTATTTGTAGTACAGCAAAATATACTGTATTTGTAGTCCAGACCTTCAAATATACTGTATTTGTAGTCCAGACCCTCCTATATACTATACTTGTAGTCCAGACCTTCAAATATACTGTATTTGTAGTCCAGACCCTCCTATATACTATACTTGTAGTCCAGACCTTCAAATATACTGCATTTGTAGTCCAGACCCTCCTATATACTATATTTGTAGTCCAGACCTTCAAATATACTGTATTTGTAGTCCAGACCTTCAAATTTACTGTATTTGTAGTCCAGACTTTCAAATATAATGTATTTGTAGTCCAGGCCTTCAAATAAGCTGTATTTGTAGTCCAGACCCTCACATATACTGTATTTGTAGACCAGATCCTCCTACATACTTTATTTGTTGTCCAGACCTTCAAATATGCTGTATTTGCATTCCAGACCCTCCAATATACTGTATTTGTAGTCCAGACCCTCATATATACTGTATTTGCAGTCCAGACCCTCATATATACTGTATTTGCAGTCCAGACCCTCCTATATACTGTATTTGTAGTCCAGACCTTCAAATATACTGTATTTGTAGTCCAGACCCTCCTATATACTATACTTGTAGTCCAGACCTTCAAATATACTGTATTTGTAGTCCAGACCTTCAAATTCACTGTATTTGTAGTCCAGACCTTCAAATATACTGTATTTGTAGTCCAGGCCTTCAAATTCACTGTATTTGTAGTCCAGACCTTCAAATATACTGTATTTGTAGTCTATTATAAAGCCAGTGAGTGGAAGTTCACAGTAAGAGTTTCCAATAAAGTGAGTGAAATTGCAGGCTGTTTCCAATAAAGTGGCCGGCCCAGGGTAGTGCAGGGTAGATGTCTCTTTTTCTGGCCTGACTGCAGCATTTAACCTGGTTCACTCACACAGTCTTGTAACAGGGTGTTTCTGTTTAAGTGGTCAGAAAGATAAAGCACAGGGTGTTACTAATTAAGCTGCTAATGAGGGGAATCCCAAGAAAAGGTATTTCCAATAATGGTGGCTCCCATTTAGGAGCCGTTCCTAAACATCCTCCTCCCAACATAATCCTTGTCTCTCCTCTGGACATGTCCAAACCAACACAACCTTGCTTCTCTAATTTTGTCTCTAAAATATCTAACCTGAGCTGTCCCTCTAATATACTAATTTCTAATCCTGTCCATCCTCGTCACACCCAGCGGAAATCTCAGCATCTTTAACTCTGACACCTCCAGCTCCGCCTCCTGCCTTTTCGTCAGTGCCACCGTTTCCAACCCATACAACATAGCTGGTCTCATTACTGTCCTGTAAACCTTCCCTTTTACTCTAGCTAGTACGCGTCTGTCACAAATCACTCCAGCCACTCTTCTCCACCCATTCCAACCTGCCTTCACTCTCTTCTTCACCTCTCTTCCACACTCGCCATTACACTGAACCGTTGATCCCAAGTATTTAAACTCCTCCACCTTTGTCACCTCTACTCCCTGCATCCACTTTCCTCCATTTCTTTCTTCATACTGTAGAGTATGTCAGCTGTCTCTTATAAAGTGGCCAGTGAGAAAAAGCACAAGATAGCTGTTTCCAATAAAGTGTCACTTGAGTGGATGTACAGGGTAGGTGTTTTCAATAAACTGTTCAGTATTATTCTAGACTGACTGTGTTTCTAAATGGCTTATGAATGAATAAAAAGCCTGAATGGAAGCGCAATCTCCCTTTGGCAGACAATACACACAGTCCTAGACTTAAAGTCTTCGAAAAAAACAGTATTAATGAAGAGTGGAGAAAAAATTAAAACAATGGCTGTGTGTATGAGTCTGTGTTTGTGTGTGTGTGTGTGCACGTGCCGGTACGTAGGCACAGCGGGGACCGCGTACTTGGCAGTGTGTGTGGGAGAGTATGCATGCATGTGAATAGCTGAATGGAGGGCAGTGGGCAGCTCGAGCAGGATTTGTGTGTGTGTGAGAGAGATTAGTGCAGAGCGAGGTTGTACATGGCACCATTTCACAGTTATTTGGAATGGTGAAGTAGTTTCTCTTCACGTGATCACATGCTTTCACACACAGAAAAAACAAAAAAACAACAGTTCCTTAAGGCCTTTCTGCAGCAAACATTTGAAGAACCACAATCAACAGTGAACCACATTCTTTGTCTGCTTTGTTCCCTCATATAAAGCTCTATCTTGTCCACACTATTGCTGATAAACAGAATAAAAATCAGTTAGCATCATCAATCAGTTAGCAATTAGAACCCATCTTTACTGGCTGCATTCTTACATTTTCATGTAAATAAGTTCTGAGGTCAAGACAAATTTAGTTTTGCCATCTTTCTCATATTGATCAGTATATGCAGTGAGGCAGGGTGTAGCATCCTGCTGAAAGAGACCATGTAAACTGGCTCTGCAACAATATTTGAGTAGATGTGTCTCTACTCAAGACACTCTCCATTTGTGCTCTCCATTTAACCCATATAAACACACCGAACACACACACAAGAGCAGTCTACTAGTCTTGGACCCAACCAGTTCTGATAATCAGGGCAAATGAACGACTAAGCCACCAAAACCCCATCCATCTTATGTGGATCTTCAACTCTGTCCGACATCACTCTAACAGTGCTAACAGTGTTGTCAGTTCACTCCTGCATTCAGCCTCAGTGTCTTAAAATGAAGTGATACTGGTTGTCATTTTTAGTTACACCTGTCTGAATGTTTCTCCAGACATTTACATCGTTTCTATGACTCCCATTTGTACGTACAATTGCAGAAGTGTGAGCAAAGCACCTACGACGGCCTTCAAATGAAGTCTCGGTCCACTTTGCATGGGCTGGAGCTCAGATCACACGAAAATCAGGGGCCATTCACAGGTCAACAGACCATACTTCGGAGGGAGTATTTCTAAATGTGTTTCTTGTGGTCAAAAAAGATGTATCCATCTGCATCCAGATGTATTCCAAATGTATCCATATGAGTGGAAAAAAGGACAAATCTCATTTCCAAAAAGGAAAAAGCCCCAACAAAGCATTCCTCTTGTGTGGGCTGGCATGTGCTTTTACAGTCTCATTCTTCTCTTTGATCCTTTTTTCCTCCCTCGCTCTTCCCTTATCTCTTCTCTCCCCCTCTCTCTTCTCTCTCTCTCTCTCTCTCTCTCTCTCTCTCTCTCGCTATGATTCCCTGTGGTTGTGTGTGTGTGCACAGTATGTAGGGCAGTGGAGCAGGCACTTTGCTGACACACTGAGAAGAGAGGGAGATATTAGCATTTGAACAAAGACAAACAAATAAAGTGCCCTTCATGTAAAACTAATACATCCCAATACAACGGAGAGAGGGTTGGAGAAAAAGAATTAGAGATGGGGAAAGTAAGAAAAACAAAAGAGAGAGAGTAGAAAAGGAAATTGTGGCCTTTAGTAAATGTACAGAAGCCATGTCCCACTGCCTTCCTAGTAAATCAGATAATGCTATCAATCCAGAAAAGACGTCTCTCTACATCCACAACCCTCTACAGAAGGTCTTCCATGCGTTTCTCTATGAGAGGTTTGTACAATGACCTCCAGCAGCACCATGGGTAAGTGCCTGACTTCAAGGACCCCAGAAATTTCTCTTAGAGACTTTGACACCAATCATAAAACCCACTGACTGATCCATCTGTGGAACATCTCTGTCTAAAGCCATTGTTCCATGAATAATTCTCCATTGTAAATCAGCTGGATAGTTCACAGGGTGTTCTTACAGGATCTCCACTGTAGCTCAGGAGTAAGTCTGGTTCACACAACCCTGCCACCCATGTAAAACAGTTTGGTGTCTTACCTTCATACAGGCCTTTTTTGAAACTGCATGAAAGTCACCCTGCACTGGTACATGAACTCGGTTCCTTCTTGCAGCACTGTTCTTCTTTGTCTCCCAATTCAACTGGTGAAGGCCTTGCTAATAATCTGGAACTCTTCTCTGTATTAGTATATTTTGTAACAATCCTCCGATGACCCATTGTGATTATTCTAGCAGGCCTTGATTGCTCAAAGGGATTGAAGCTGGACCCACTGGCTCCCCAGAGCTTATAAAGAATTTCTGGAGATCGCACTTCAGGTCCTCTGCTTTTGCAGGAACACACTGATTTCATGTCAAATTCTACAAGTAGAGCATCCACCAGGGCATCTCCCACTTAAACTTCTGGCCCAGGTTCCTGAAGTCCCACACTGCCTGGCCTCTATTGTCTAAATCAGGAATAGCAGTGGCACCTGAAGGAATGATCTAGGAGGTTCTAAGACCACATGTCTGTACCAAGACTTGGTTCTTAATGTCTACAGCATTAATAGCAAGAATGTATAATTGCTCCATTAAAGTACAGCTTTTTTAAAAATTCCACTGCTCTTTTACATTGGCATACTTAAAGCCCCATCCACCTTTATCATTACAGACATGGGACAGCATTACATCCTAACCCAAGACACAAAGTTGCCCCATACCCGAATGCCTTCATTTTTCTGAACAACTGCCCATGATCTACTCTGTCTAATGCCCTTCCTAAGAATTAATACCTAATCAGATTTATTCTGTAAAATTAGGCCAATAATATCCCTTAATAGATTTTGTTATCCACTACTGGCTTGTCAACTACTGGAGAACTGAAAATGACAAAGAGGCAGAGACGGAAAACACACAAAAGAGTGACACAGAACAGAAGAGAGAAGAGAAATAGAGAAATTAAAAGAAACAAGGAAAAACAGTAGAGAGACTGGAAGCGAGAGAAGCCTGGTGCTCTGCTGATGTCCTACCCTGCACTACACTTTACTTGACATCCTGAAAGTCATGCTTTGCTGTGTTAAACCCAAGCTGTCCCCTTCAGCCACAGCTTCACTAGGGCGGTCTCTGACCCCTGGCTTCCTGCTGCTTGCTGCAGGAAAAACTCAACATCTGCAACAGGGTTGCATCACGCACAAGAACAAGCAGCTGCCTTCCCTGCTAAGGTTCTAGCACCAGTCTTCTGGGGGGCATACAAGCACAGAGCAGTAAAATAACCAGCAGTGATCCACTCCTAAGAAGGAACCGAAACATTAGCATTCACGTTTACATGACTTCTGCTTTTTCTGCGGGCAACCAAGCCCCAGCAGTTAATTCCTTCAGATTAAGATGATGTGAAGCCTGCGAAGGCCTGAAAAGAGGTAAAAATTTAGCAATGATTCAAATATAGCTTGCCATAGAATGTATAATTGAATTACGTTAGAGGTGGCTTAGTTTAAGCGTCAGTATCACCTTCACGGCAACAAACTTCTCATAGTCATTTAACATATCCATACAGTGTAGGCCTATGAAAGAGCTCACAATAGGAAAGCAGTTGGTTTAAATCTTGAAACACTTGCTTAAAATCGTCCCGTCAGTTTTTTGTTCCCCTGAAAAGTTGGACTCTGAAATACGATTAGTTTAATCGTCAATAACTATAATAAAAGGGTTACAGATCAACTACAAACATATTATGGGCAGCAGTGGTCTAGTGGTTAGGGACTAGGCCCCAGGTTGTCCTGAGCTACCCTTGAGCAACTACTGTCCCCATCACCGGGACATGCACTGGGAAATGCATCTCATTGTGGTTCACTGTGTACTGCACCACCTACAGCATACTATTTTGGTGGAATTACTATTTTGTTAGAATTGTTGAATCTGAAAACAAACTAAAATCGTAGCTGTAATTGTCCTGGGTTGTTATTGTAGAGAACAGCTGCAGTGTAGAGGGAGTGTGGGAGTATTATCTGCAGCGCACAACTTTATTACCATAAAAACTGGCCTTTGCAACATGGGGCAAGGCTGTGGGGCAGCTGTGGCCTTATGGTTAGAAAAGAAGGCTTGCGAATAACAACACCTTCCCACTCCTGCAGCCATGGCTTCATCAGACATTGCAGCCCACTGCTCCTGATGTGTGTTCCCTACTGGTGTGTCAGAGGATAAATTCAATGTTAACTATTCACAGTGTGCCTACAAGCAGAGGAACACCATAAAAGCCCTTTATAATGCATATTATAAGTAGATCTGATGCTGAGGAGACTTTTGGCTTTTAAGTATTCATTCCAAAAATGAATAAATACATAAAAGGATGAATGCAGATGAACAAAGACAGCATTTTTATAGCTGTTTTATTTTTGCATACACATGCACAGTCACACCCACACTTCTCTTCTGCCATTTTCTTCTTTTTCCTTATGTGCACACATGCACACTTTTGCACTGCAGCCCTCCTCTCTTTCCTGAGTGTATTTTTAGTTAGCATTCAGTGCTTGTTTGTCCGCCATAGGCCAGAAGAGCTTCCCTGCTCATACAATTCCATTTTATCATTGCCAGGAAGGAAACCTTTAACGTCTACAGGGCTTCTTTGGAAGGGCATGGGAGCACAATCTTACAAATGACGTGTAAGAATCGTTCACAGTCTTGGGTGAGGTTCCTGGACTTCCTTTGTAGAAACTCAAGAATCCACCCTTAAGCCTTAACCTTGTTAATTGCGCCTTTGTTAGGATTCCTGGTCAGAAATTGTGTCAGAAATGGTAAGGTCTTGTTCACTGTGGTTTGCCTTTGTGCTAACCAGTGCTTCTAAGCTCTTTAGGAGTGGCGGTGGACTAGTGGTAGGGTACTGGCCTATGGCTTAAGAGATCCCTGGTTCGAACTTCTGGGACTACCACCACTGGGTCCCTGAGCAAAACCCTTAATCCCGAGGTGGTCCAGGGGGACTGTCCCTTTCATTATGTCATGGAAGTTGCTCTGGATAAGAGCATCTGCTAAATGCCGTAAATGTAATGTTTAGGAATGCCAGGAAACCTCACCCCAGGAGTAACTATACAGGAATCTAACTGGTCAAGGTGGGTTTCATTTACCCAAAGTACAAAGGTTTTTTGCTGACAAATAAACTGGGTCCCTTCTACATCTTCTTTCTCTCCAGATTCAGCTGGTTTAAGCCTTGATTATAATCTGTATAGTTGAATCAGGCAGATTAGAGACAGAAAACTCAATTCTATGGAGCTGTGGCCTAGAAAGAACTGCCCTGCTAGAATTGAACTCAAAAAAATGTGATCTGCAGCCTTTCCTCAGAAAGCAGAAAAAGTATCAGAAAGCAGTTTCATTCATGTTTGATGTTTACAACTTCCTGTGAGGAAGCCTGTATTACATGGTTCAGATGTTTGGTTCCTATCAGCACCACTGCAATCAGTTCTGAAACTGTTGGTTTTTGAACAATAAAATTAGACGTATGGCTACCCCTATACCAGGGGGTTCCTTTAAAAGCTTGATGCATCTCAGTATATTCTATGAAAGAGCTCCCAGAGAGATAAAAATGTCCAGCGTGTCTTGTTAATGTTGTTCATTTGCCATGGTCTACTCCTGCTGAACATCCTGGAAGCAGGCAACGTCTTACACACTAGCTTTAGCCACATTATGCACGTTTAATGTTTGTAAAAGGCTATCCAGATAAAAGGCTGCTCTTCAATAGGCAGAAATCTGGATTTGTCCCTCGTCCCCAACACTTTTTAGCGATGCATTACAAATCTTCTTTTCTGTTTGCTTTATTGACTTAAATTTAATCTGTGAAACCATACCATACACAGCTAGTACTGAAACCATATTAGACTAATTCTGAAAACTACACTACTAAAGCTGTATTGCACCCTCTCACTTTCTCACATGCGCACACACATACTTACGGCCAAACTTGCTTACTCATTCACATACACACACACACACACACACACACACACACACCCCACAAATTCATGCAGAGCCAAATAATGCATCTTTTCCTCCACTCTCTCACTCCCATATGCACGCCTGTTCACTTACTCTTACTCATACATGCACACACACACAGACTTATTTTTATACATTGTATGAGTTTGAACAAACTACATTTTCTAGTGAAGCAGTTAACACATCCCCTGAAACATATATTGAAAATATATGTTGGATATGGCATCAAAAACTTTTCAGTTTTAACAGTAATTGGGGCTTAAAATGTGTAAAACATGCATTGATCTGTCAACTTTAGCATGTGTGCTTAATTTTACTTCAAAAATCAACAAAATTAATGTTTTAAGGGGTATCGACAATACAATATGTTCAATGGGTATTATGTGTATGCCAGTATTAATATGTTATAAAGGAGCATTTATTATTGGTGATAAATTTAACATCATTAGAAAAAAAGATTTTTCCCTCACAGTTTTAAAAAATAAAATATGTGGCTTTACAGTTTGTTGATCCAAACTGGTTTGCCTCTCATGTTCTGGCCATTTTTGCATTGAAAATGTGCATAAAACATGAGCACGCAGCTTCGGAAGCAGGTTTCTCTTCATTTGCACCAAAGAGCTGTCACATGACAGGAAGGACCTGCCCTCAGTTTCATTACTGTGCAAAGTGAGCCTAGAACAGCACACACCCGAGAAACTCTTTCACTTTGACTTGAAAATCATTTTGGGGGCCCTTGTAGATAAGAAGCAACAAAGTTTAGTCGTGTCTTGAACTCTGCACGTAAATACCACTAAAGACAGCAAAACTCATCAAAAGAGGCCCATTGTGATGTCATCATTTAATTGTATGTTTATTCTAGCACCTCAAAGCTGCAGTTTGTTGAATGAAATCACTATGGAAACTATAGAACAATTACTGGCATTACTGTGCGAAAAAAATGCATCAGCTTTTCTCTTGGAGTTGTGGTTGTTTCTCTACAGCCTTGTAGTTTCTGTTCTGCTTGTTTTGCTTGTTTTCTGTTCAATCTGTAGATCTTATAAGAAAGTACACACACATACACACACATGCTAAAATAATAAGCGGAAAAGATGACTGGCATGTGTTTTTGCAAAGTGCTAAATCCAGATTTGGCTAAGTGCATGTGTGTGTGTGTGTGTGTGTGTGTGTGTATTTACCTGGGTAAGGGCTAGAGGCAATGCAGTAAAATCCCACTTTTAACCACTTTAAAGTCAAACTCTCTTTTTCCATTGCTTTATAAAACTAGACCAGTTCACACATTGTCAGGTTGCCAAGGAGCACACAAACACACACACACACACACACACACACAAACAGTGCTCTCAGGAGGCAGAAGAAAACATTCATTAGCAATAATGAACGGTAACATAAAAATTTGTTCCAGTTCATTTTGGATAGTTTCTATTATTGCATTCATCATGAAAATTTCACACATTTTAAAATAAAGCTGGTGTTTTTGAATGTCACACTTGAGCGCTCTGCCCTGCGCTTTGAGTGTATGTTGTCTACCACTTTGTGGTTGAGCTGTTTTTGCTCACTTCCATTTCACAAAAAGTGCCCTGACAGTTGACACATCAACAAGGGTAGAAATGTCACCACGTACAGTGCCACGTTACAACCCATTCTACTGCAAGTCTTTGCCTTTATAGAGTGCAGGTCTAAGTGCTTGCACTTTTACACCTGTTGGCAATGAGTCTAACTGAAAAATCAGAATTAAATAATTAGGATTATTGTCTGGGTGAAGTCACAAAGGAACTCTCAAACCAACTTAAGGCCTCTTTTATAATGGCCAAAAAGAATGTTCAGACGACAGCTATCAGGTGCTCATGGCAGGGTTGCAAAGAGAAAACCACTCCTATACAAAAAGAACAGTAAGCTTAATATCAATGGACAAAACAAAAGAATATTGGAAATTGTTTTGTGGACAGATGAGACCAAAGTACAGTATTGGTTTAAACGTGTTCCCTTAGAAAGAAAGCACTGCATTTCAACATAAGAACCTTGACCCATCTGTCAGAAATGGCGGAAGTACTGTCGAGATTTGGAGCTGTTTTGCAACATCTGGGCCAGGACAGTTTTCTCTGATTAATTAGACAATAAAATATGAATTAGTCCAGCAAATTAAAAGCAAAGTCTGTTGGAGAACCAAATCTCAAAGCATAAAGCAAGGGATTCTAAGAGGTAAAGTTTTTGAATTATCAAGTCAAGGGGGCAGTGGAAGCTAGTTGGCAGTGGCTGGCAGTAGTTAGGGGGTAGGCCACAGGATTGGAAGGCAAGGTAGTGTGTTTCCCAGAAGCTGGACACAGACTGGAAGGCAAGGTATCATCCTCCCCAACCACTGGACATGGATTGGAAGGCAAGGTACCATGCTCCCCAGGCGCTGGACATGGTTGGCCCCTTCTGCACATGTGTATGCATTCAATGCAGAGAATGCATTTTTTGTGGTTCAGTGTGTGTTGTGCTGTGTTTCATAATGACAAATAGTCACTTTCACTTTCAAAGCCCTGAACTCATTAGAAATGTTGTGGAAAGACGATTTGCAGGGCTGATCAACAATTGCACAAAACGTTTAGCTGTAGTTCTTGATGGATAAGACGGTCACACCATATATTGAAAGCAAGTTCACAAACTTCAGCACTCATGTATTATTGAGGGATACCGTATGAACTTTTATAAAAAGCTGATGATATTTTGTTTCATATTTCTGCAGAATTTTAAAGGGGTTAACAAACTTTTTTGCACCAATGTAGATTGTAATTTGCAAACACATCTGCCATAATATTAAAACCCCTGACCTAATGCCATCTAGGACAACCTTGTGCCACTGAAACAGCTCTGACCAATAAGGACATGGATTCCCAAAGATCTGTGAGATATGCTTTGGAATCTGGCACTAGGGAATCCTGTTTCCTCCTTCTGATTCCACGGAAACACAAGGTTTTTCACGATAACAAGGATAACTGTTCCCAAGAACATCAAAAAGATTTTTTGTGTTATTGGTTCAGGCTGCTGAAATTCCCAAATGCAGATTTAAGAGCATTCTCTGGCCTCTAAATTGGACCACAGTGACGGTACACAATATGAAGCCACTCCTGGCACGGAATACTCATTTACCCCTTAATGTTCAGCTTACAGCTCGACTGCAGCCTTTTGGCTGAGGCTGTTTTGTCATTACTGCTCTAGTGCACATGTGCAGCAAGAAAGCCACTGCTGTGTAGCCTCATAAAGGCTGAGTAAATCAGCTATGCCTGCTACTCTAAAAGCGCTTTCACCGCACTGCAGTGGCTCTCTTATCAACCTGTGTGGTCGTAACACTGCACATGTGTGTTCTTGCATGTTTAAGGCGTAAATGAAAATAAATGACAGGAAACTGTTAAAATACTGACACTGTGAAAATGTCGAGACCCCTTAAGTGTTTTTATTGAAAGCAGAAATTTAAAAATCTAGGGTGCATGTATACCACAGTGTAGCTACAATAAGGTTTCAGCAGTTCAGTATAAAACTTAAGACCTGTACTTATACTATTGGAGAGTGACAGAAGAGTCCTGCATGGGTTTGAGTTCTGCTACCTTATGCACATTTGCAGTGTGCACTCTGATTACCTTTTTAAATAAAGTTGTCTTTGTCAATTAATGTAAGATGTGATCACCCATTTTGAAATTTAAGATTTTGTAGAAGTCACCTTCAGTCTCAATATTTTACAGCCTTCTCCATCCTTTTGAAATCATCTCCCACTCCATCCATCACATCCACAGTTTCCTACTCACAGCCATGACAAACTAACAAAAAAATCTGATTCCTAAACAGGGTCCGGGTCCTTTATGTTGGAGTTTGCATGTTTCTCCCTGTGTCTGTGTGTTTTTCTTCCTTGTGCTCTGGTTTCCTCTTACCATCCATAGAACTGCATGTCAGGTTGACTGGAGATGCTAAATAGCCTGTAGGTGTGAGTGTGTTGTCTGTGTATCTGCCCAGTGATGGACTGGAGAACTGTTCATGGTGTATCCCATAGCCTTTGGTCCTGTGAGAGCAAGGATGGGACTCCAGCAGCCCTGTGACCCTAATTAGGGCAAGCAGCTAAGAAACTGAGTGAGTAATGCTAGAAAATAATTACATTCTGAAATCCATCCCAATCTCACCCATATTCAGAGTTAGGATTTTCATGGAAATAAGACCAAACCCCCTTACAAATAACATATGGTTCATTCATGATGTAGCAGGCATATAAAGATGCATATAAAGGTGAAGGAAAAGTCCTTGTAGCGAATGTGGCATTTATGCAGTGTTTCCTTCTATGTAGGTTTGACTCAGAATTTCAAAGAGAGAAGTGTATGGAAACAATGTATTCTGCAGCAAAGATAGCTGTGTGTGTGTGTGTGTGTGTGTGTGTGTGTGTGTGTGTGTGTGTGTGTGTGTGTGTGTCATTTTCCGTTTACAATGGCATGCCGCAGGCTCTTCTCCACACAGGCCTGCCACATTTCTTAAAAGGACCTGCATCATTAAAGTCAGCCTTGTTTTCTATTTGAAAAAATTAGAGTTTGTCATATTACAGTGTTGTTAAAAATGTATCTGCATCCCCTTGTGTCTTTAGGTTTTGCAACTTTGCGCTATTTCACATGTCAGATAATCAAAATCAGAAATAAAGATGGGCTCTATTAGGCCAGAAACACACATGCTTGATTACTTAGGCTTAAAGCATCACTAACTTTCAACAATGGAAGGTAGGCTAAAAGATCTCAACACACATGCTGCAAGCAAAAGAGTTTCATGAAAAGATTCAAAAGAAAACTATGGAAATATATCAACCTAGAATGCCCGTATTAAGGCTCTGGGAAGGGACATTTCCAGGCTTAGGCTAACTAGGCAAGGGAAAGTGGGAATTTCACTTAAAAAAACTTGAAAAAACACTAGCTCTAGGACTTCAGTTTACCAAAGTGCAAGGCATCATGTTCCAATGGAGAAAAGGTGGTGAGCCTTTCCAAATCATGTATCAGATATTGGCTAAAAATCACACAGTAGACAATGTGCTGATGTAAATGCTCATATCAGTTCATATCGTATCTTCTTCTTCTTTTTCTTTCGGCTGCTTCCGTTTAGGGGTCGCCACAACAGATCAACCGTGTTCATTTCTTACGGGCCTCTGCATCTTCCTGCTTCATATCAACCACCTGCATGTCCTCTCTCACCACGTCCATAGACCTCCTCTTTGGTCTTTGGTCAGAGTCAGAGAGGACGCTAATTTAATCTAGCTATATGATCAGCTCATATTATATAGCTAGATTAAATTAGCATCCTCTCCGACTCTATTAAAGATAAGCAGGTAAGATGACGGATGGATGGATGGATGGCTGGCTGGATGGATGGATGGGTGTTCATATCAAGAAAACTGTAGAGTAAGTTTAACTTTAAATAATCAACAACATACAGAGGGTCTTCAAACTTTTACACATGGATTTCTTCAATCATTTCAAGTCAAAACTACACCTCAGTTTTAAAGGAAAGGGGAAAAAAAAAAGTCTGTCAAATCCCAAAATGCATTACAGCTAATATTTCTACTCTGAAATGATACAACATAAGACTTCAGAGAAAGAGATTCAATCGAACTAAAATTCAGTGCAACAATGCAGAACATGGGCTCCATATCACAAATAGGCTTCAGGCTGTAAACAATCCCGACACGATCCCTGCCTGACGCTGACCTCAGAATGCACAGCTGCAAAATACACTCCACCTCCATAATTCAGACACACTTCCACCGATCCTGGTAAACACAGTGGCAACCAGGCAAGTGTAGCCAGTGCATTGTAATTCTGTTTACAGCACAGCACACCACGCATACACACACGACACGCTTACTGACTATACCTCCACTGCACCCGACGCTTCATTATCCAAACACCATTCCTCATGGGCGGAAACAGAGATAGCATGTAATGTAAATGTTTATGTGAGAAGGTTTTGGTTGCCTGAGGCCTATGAAAGTGCCAGACACAGATGAAGCCAAGTTCTTCACTGGTTACAAATGCATTGTTTGTTACAAGAGATATGGAAATAAAAGGTTTTGTCCCAAACCGCATTTTGGTCTATTTTCTTTTCTTTTGTGTTTCAATCATTCCAGCTTTCAACTGACTTTGAAAAGATGGGAAAGGAAAGACTCTCTCTCTCTCTCTCTCTCTCTCTCTTTCTCTCTCTCTCTCTCTCTCTCTCTCTCTCTCTCTCTCTCTCTCTCTCCAGAAGAAAACATTTAAACAGACTCCCGACACACCAGGATAAAAACAGGAACATCTATAAACAGTCACTGGGTTGTACTGAGGTAGTCAACAGCTTTGATCCTCAATGTATTTTCTGCAACATGCACATGTCTATCATCTTGCTTGTTATATAAGTTTTTGGGCTCTTTCGTGAGCAAGATGAGCTGTTCTGCTGCTACATTTGGATTGAAATCAAAATCTGATTTTACAACCTGACTTTAAACACAGAAGATCAAGCTGGCTCCACTGAAATATCTTGTGCAGGGTTATAAGAAGGCAGGTGAAAGACATTGTGTGTTTGGTTTTCATAAAAATCAGATAATAAATGGAGGAGAGGGACTTTAAGGACTTGCAAAATCCAATTGTGAAAGTGACTATTCTTGTCATTGCGAGGTCACAGCACAGCACACCACAATGAAATTGGACCTCTGCATTTAACCCATGCAACATGGGGTAGCTATGAAAGCACCCTGGGAGCAGTGACAGGGATGGTACCTTGCTCAAGGGTACCTCAGGGCAACCTACTGGTAAGGTTTGAACCCACAATCTTCCAATCCTGTGGCCAATTCCCTAATCACTAGTCCATCACTGTCCACTGCCTGATGAGTTAGTACGCAAACTCATCACTTTCTCACCCAAATCAGCATTAGATTACAAATGTATAGATTCACTGGTTGTTCTGGATTAGTTGCATGAACGAATTCAAGGTTGTGACCTATTGAATTGTTTCGAATTTTCAATGGAGCTTTAGCTTTACCAAGTCTTTTTGGTGTCTGAAATGTGCTCCATTAGTTTTCCACTGGAGCTAATAGGGTAATCTCCTTGTGTGCTGTTATTTCAAAATTGGGTAAGAGTTAGTCATCAAGATGACTCCTCTTGGCACCAAGATTTTAGCAGCAGATCATTTAAATCCTCCAAAGTTGCAAGATGGGGCCTCTATGAATCAGACTTCCCACAGAAGATAGAGTACATTTATGGTTACAGCATTTAGCAGACGCTCTAAACAACATACATTCTTCGTAATCCTCATTTAAATGTTGTTTATCAGCAGTGGTGGCCTAATGTTTAGGGACTACACCCCAGGATCAGAAGGTAAGAGGTTTCCTTGAGCAAGGTAGCATCCCCATCACTGCTTCCCGGGCGCTGGATATAGCTGCTCCCGGCTGCACAGAGTGTGTGGGTCAAAAGCAGAGGTTGCATTTCACTGGGGTTCACCTTTTAACTGATAAGTCAAAGAATTTAATGTCTACACAAACATACCTCTAAAATTTGAACTTCAGCATTTTTCTTTTTAATTTAGAAAAGATAAGAAATTGTCGGAAGGAGTCAGTACAGACTTCGTAAAAGTGGCGTAGTGTGAGAGGATTAATGAAGCGATTGATTAGGAACGATTGGGATTAGATAAAGATCTGAGAAACCTGGAGGCCAGGTCACCACCTTTATTCTCATGTCATGGTCCTCAAGCCATTCTTGAACAACAGCAGTGTAATTTGTCTGCAGCAATATTTAGGTAGGTGGTATGTGTCCATTCAGATGAATGCCAGGTCCCAGCAGTTCCCCGCAGAACATTGCCCAGGGCATCACACTACCTCTGCTGACTAACTGTTTTCCGGTTTATTTTGTAGTTATCACAATATGGACCTTCTCTAGATTCTTCTGTTTGCCCTTTTTTTCCTGTTTATAATGCATCATCTTCCAGAATTGATTTTTCACTTGCTGCCTAATATCTCTTGATTGATGTTACTGTATCAAGATCCATCCCTTTTTTCACTTCATCTGTGCTTTCAGTGTTGTGGTTGATCAGTGTAACATATTAATGTAGAATTCCAAAGATCAGTCACTTCAGAGTAGGATAAAATTATCATATAATCCTTTTTATAAAAGCATCCCCCACAGAAAATGGCACTCCATCCCCTGCTGCCACCACAGGCTGTTTCATAATACAGATTTAGTTTCTCTCAGGGTTTTGATTTCTGACATCTTGCCACTTTGAAGCCCCAGATATGTCACAAATGTGAGAAATATTAGTTTTCGAATCAAAGGCTGTCCAATTTCCCCCTTTGGTGGCTGTTTGTTGCTTTTTCGCATTGGGCTCCTACAAGTAAATCTGTCACTTTGGGCAAAAATCCCAGCTGCCAATGCTTAAAACCCTAAAACAAGGTCATGTGGCTTCGAGTGGGACTGCAAGGTGGCAAAATAGTAGCATGAAACTGGCTAAATAACAGTAAACTCATCTAGCACTGTATAAAGTGCCATACTTTATCATAATAGTGATACTGGGGAATATAACCAAAGACATTCATACCAACTGAGCATCTCGACCAATTATACAACCAGATATATGTTCCTGTGGGTGTCTTGATAAATAAAGGCATTCATGGTCAAATAATACAAATGATTGTGAAACCATATGACACAATGGATTCATCCTTAATAAACGTTCATTATATGTAGCAGGAATTATTCCGTATAGTACAAATCTAAAACATTTAAGGTGTCATTCATGCATGTCAGGTAGATTGAAGATTATAAATGACCTCTTTGTCCATGTGCTTGCAATGAGATGGACAGGCTCATCTCTTTCTCTGCCTTTTGAACTGTGGCTTGGCTCCAGCCAAAGAGAAGCTACCACACCGCCACAACCTGGGTGAGGATGAGTGGCTCAGATAATAGATGGGTAGATGCCCAACTAAGGCATAAATGTTTGTGTCTGTAAGTGAAAGTGACTATTTGTCATTTTGAAACACAGCACAGCACACATAACACCATGAAACTAGTCCCTAACCACTAGGGCACCGCTGCCCCATTAAGAAGCTAGTTTTGCATCTTTACTGGATCTATGAGACCAGGTTATAACCAAACCATCACTTTATTGTCTAACAGAATCTTTCCCATCTGAAGGAGACTCCTCAGTGAAGTTAAAAAGAGTGTTTTGTCTAGGTATCATATTATGACACATTTCTTTTCCTCCTTTTTCAAGTACATGTGCATGTTTTTTGATATTTTTTAGAGATGATTTCTAAGCTAGTTGAGCCCTCGAAGATAGCTGGAGGTGATGAAACATGACCTAATACTCAGTTCACAGTAATACACACAAACGAAAAAGCATCCTCATTTTAGAGGATATAGGTTTTGGATCATAGAAAGATGACAAAACAGGCTTTGTATGTCCAAGGATATTAACTAACAAGGTAAAAAAAGATTCTATTTTGATTTCAGTTTGATTTTGAATTGCAGTTTGGGATGCTGATTAGCTGTGTGTATTCTGCCTATGCTTTTATTTTGCACTTTTTAATGCTGAAGTCCAATTTACTGCATAAAAACTGCTAAAATAAAAGGGTTTAATATGGGCCTTCTCACCAGTGGTTCAACCTTAAAAGCGCCTTATGAACAGCTAATGTATGTTTTTTCCGCACCACAATTTAAATTTGTTCTTTTAAAACCATCTCCAGTGTGAACATGCACAAAAGAAGCACTGGCCCACTTCCTCTACAGTATATATTATATCTGCATGTTGATCTAGTGGCATGCATTGCAAGTCCTAGTTCTTCTATGCTCAAGGAAGGTAATTGCTGACGCATGTGTTATGCAATACCGAATTAGCTCCTGCCTTGCTTTTCTGATGATGAAGGCGAAATACACAGAGCCATATTTCTATCGCATAATTCTAAAGCGGAGGTGCTTGTCAGCAGTGCAAGTGTGTGTGCATGTGTGTTTGTGTATGTGTGTGTGTGTGTGTGGTATGTGCGTGTGTGTGAGGGTATAAAACAGAGATGACAGTGAAGAGCTTAGTGAGTTTCAGAAACTAAGAATCTCTCCTCCTTCCATCCCTCACTCCATTTGCCTCTTCTTTCAGCCTCTCTCTCCCTCATTCTGTCCATCAGGCCTAGAGAGCATACAACAGAGGGGAAGATGAACTGTCAGAGTGTTGCATCTATAAGCTGATGAAAGTTTAAAGCTCCTCACTCACCTGGCTCACACATACTTCAGAAATGCCCCACTTCATTACTTATTTTTTTTTCAAAAGCAACACAAAAACATTCACAAGCAGTGATACTGTGGAGAGAAGGGCAGCTGTGAGCTTCTCAGTCAACACATATTTAGGCCTCAGTGGAACCAGCATTGCAACCACTGCTCTGATTTCTGGGGCCCCCTTGAAAACCATTGTTTGCAAAGGTGGAACACTTCTGCTGACCAGTGTTTCTTGGTTTTGCAGGGAATGAACTGAAATATCCATCCATCCATTATCTTAACCACTCATCCTGACAATGGACGAGTGGGACGCTGGAGCCTATCCCAGCACTCACAGGGCAAAAAGCACTCAGGACAGGACACCTTCAGAAACCTGGGTATGTTCTTCCTTTGGTCACTTTTGGTACAACACCTGGAACATCCCACAAGAACTCCACATTTGGAGATGCTCTGACTGAAGCCACAAACTCAAAAAGAAGCTGCTGATTTGAACTACAGACTGTAGTATTGCTCCCTGCAGACTGTATTAGACATCAGTGGATAAATTTGTAAACCTGCTTGCCATTTATTCATCTTCTTTCTTCTTTTTCGTTCCTGTCCATCCTCGTCAAACCCAACAAAAATCTCAGCATATTTAGCTCTGATACCTCCAGCTCTGCCTCCTGTCTTTTCGTGAGTGCCACCGTCTCCAAACCGTACAACATAGCTGGCCTCACTACTGTCCTGTAAACTGTCACTTTCACGCTTTCTGGTACCCGTCTGTTACAAATCACTCCAGCAACTTTTCTCCACCCATTCCAACCTGCCTGCACTCTCTTCTTCACCTCTCTTCCACACTCGTGTTACACTGAACTGATCCCAAGTATTTAAATTCCTCCACCTTTGTCACCTCTACTCCCTCCACCCTAACCACTCCACTTTCCACCCTTTCATGCACACTCATGTATTCTGTCTTTCACCTACTCACTTTTAATTCCTCTCCTCTCTAGAGCATATCTCCGTCTCTCCAGGTACTCCTCAAGCTGCTCCCTACTCTCAGTACAGATCCCAATATCATCAGCACACATCATCGTCCACGGAGGCTCAACGCTGTTCCTTGATGTAATCCAACTATTACCTTAAATGTATCCGTCACTCCTACTGCTGATCTCACCATTGTCACACTGCCCTCATACATATCCTGATATTCCTCATACAAAAACCAAGTCCACAAAGGCACAATGCAACTCCTTCTGACCTTCTCTGTACTCCATCAACACCCTCAGTGCAAACATTGCATCTTTGGTCCACTTTCTCAGCATAATACCATACTGTTGTTCACTAATTATCACATTTTTTCTTAATCTAACTTCCATGACTCTTTCCCATAACTTCATGCTGTGGCTGATCAACTTTATCCCTATATAGTTACTACAGCTCTGTGCATCACCCTTATTCTTGAAAATCAGTACCAGTACCTTTTGTCTCCACTCCTCAGGCATCCTCTTAATATCCAAGATTGTGTAAAATAATGTGGTCAGAAACTCAACTGTCATCTCTCCTAAACATCTCCATGCTTCCACCCCTATGTCATCTGGACCAACAGCCTTTCCATTCTTCAGCCACTTCATCGCTGCCCGTACTTTCATCTTGCTTATTTGCTGCACTTCCTGGTTCATAATCCTCACATCATCTAATCTCTCTCTCTCATTCTTTTCATTCATCAGCCCCACAAAGTACTCCTTCCATCTGCTCAACACACTCTGTTCATCTGTAAATACATTTCCATTTCTATCCTTTATCACCCTGACCTGCTGCACATCTTTCCCAGCTCTGTCTTTCTGTCTAGCCAATCGGTATAGGTCCTCTTCTCCCTCCTTACTGTCCAACCTCTCATGCAATTCCCCAGACATCTTATCTTTAGCATTCCCCACTGCTTTCTTCGCCCTGCACTTCATCTCCTTGTACTCCTGTCTACTTTCTTCATCTCTGTGACTGTCCCACTTCTTTGCTTCCCTCTTCTTCTGTATACACTCCTGTAGTACCTTTCTAGCTTTCTGCCTTACCATTTCTCCAGTAGTTTTCCAACAATCCGGTAGCCCTTCAACACCTCCCAGTGCCTGTGCTAAGTCCTGCCTGAATTCCACCTTACAGTCATCCTTCTTCAACTTCCACCACTTGATTCTCGACTCTGCCCTCACTTTCCTCCTCAAGTCATCCTACAGACCACCATCCTAGGCTGTTTAGCTACACCCTTACCTGTCACTACCTGTAGTCTCCAATCTCCTTCAGACTGACCCTCTTGCAATTTATATAATCCACCTGTGAGAATCTTCCTCTACTCTTATATGTCACCCTGTGCTCCACGCTCTTCCTAAAATAAGTATTAACTACAGCCATTTTCATCCTTTTCACCAAATCTACAACCATCTGTCCTTTAACATTCCTCTCATTAACACCATACCTGCCCATCACCTCCTAATCACCTCTTTACCCTTCACCAACATGACCATTAAAATCTGCAGCAATCATCACTCTCTCCCCTGGGTACACTCTCTATCACTTCATCTAACTCCACAATTCTTCTTTCTCTTCCCTCTCACAACCAACTTGTGGGGCATGAGCACTAACAACATTCACCATTACACCTTCAACTTCCAACTTCAAACTCATCACCCTCCCTGAAACCCTCTTCACCTCCAAAACACTCCTCACATACCCCTCCTCCAGGATAACACCTTCTCCATTCCTCCTTGCATCCACACCATGGTAGAACAATTTAAACCCTCCTCCAATACACCTGGTGCCCTACCCTTCCATCTAGTCTCTCACACACAGAATACCAACCTTCCTTCTCTCCATCATATCAGCTAATTCTCTACCTTTTCCAGTCATGCTGCCAACATTCAAAGTCCCTACCCTCACTTCCCCTCTCCTCCCCTTCTTTCTCTCCTCCTCTCTCTGGACATGCCTTCCTCCTCTTCTTCTTCTTCTCCCTTGGCCAACAACAGCCCAATTTCCACCAGCACCCTGTAGGCTAACAGCACTGGTGGTGGTCGTTGTTAACTCGGGCCTCGACCGATCCAGTATGGAGATCTGTTCCATTGTCCACATATTGATTTAGCAAAAGTTTTACACCGGATGTCCTTCCTGACTTAATCCTCCCCATTTATCCGGGCTCAAGACCGGCATGAAGAAATATACTCGCTTGTGCATCCCTAGTGGCTGGGTTCTGCTTGCCATTTAATGTTTTATTGTAATAATGTTTTAGACATCATTGTAATTTCTGCTCTTTATCCATGTTGAGCACAAGAGGACAGGTCCTGAGTCTTCCTCCAGCTTGAGGAAGTGCCATCTCTGAATTGCTACTAGGGCTTCAGACCTGGATAATATAACCATTACAGTGTTTGAGTTTGTACATCAACATGTAGTCAGAGCATCTCAAATTAGGCAGGTCTTGTGGGGTGTTCTGAGTATGCTGTGATTAGTACCTACCAAAAGTGCTCCAAAGAAGAACAAGGGCCAAGGTCATGGGTCCTCAAGATTCACTAATAAATCGAAAATTTACATTTACATTCCTTCTGGAATGTTTTTGTTCTTGGGTTCCCAGTTACCAAATACTGTCAGGGGCATCCCTCTCTATCTAGAAGAAGCTCTTGAAGACTCGTCTCTTTTGAGGACACCTCTTGTCTCCTAATCTAACATACTTTTCACTTAATCACAGTTTGTCTTGGTCAACTTATGTACTTCACCTTTTATATACTTTAATGTTTTAACTTTTATGCTATTACACATTAAGCGGTATTTAATGTCCATGTAAAGCTCTTATTGCACTCTAGCCTAAATGCTTGTTAGTCACTTTGGATAAAAGCTTAATTTAACATCTGCTAAAAAGTAAATGTATAATCTGACCCCTTTTAGTCGCTCAGATCCCTTACACTTATCCATTTTTTCAGCTTCAAAGACGCCAACCTTAAGAAATGACAGTTCAGTTGCTGCATAACATATCTGACCCTCGACTACAGCCGTTGTAATGAGATAATCAATGTTATTCACCAGTCAGCGGTTAAATGTTGTGGCTGATCTGTGTATATATGTATATCTGTTTGGTCTAAAAAGCATTGTAATTTAGCCAACACTAAAAAAAGAGCAGAGGCATGATAGCTAATCACTCAGGGCTGCCTGAAACACTCCGTATGTACTAGCATTGTAAAGGTAAACTGCCACATCATGGATGCGGACCACTTTCTTTGCACTTTTCTCAGAGCTGCGTAATTTCTCTCAAAAATAGCTTTGAGCGAATGAAAATCAGGAAGAGAGCTTGTGACTCCATCTCTCTCTCTCTCCAGTGAGCTGATCGCATGTGTCAGCTTTGGCACTGTATTTGTTATGAGATCATAAGAAGTCACACAGTAACCATATGTGGGACAGGCCACAGTGTGTGCCGTTGCCATGGTTTTCTTGACCATTCCAGCACGTGCCACACACACACGGAGCACATGTGTTCAGCGTGAGGAACTGGAAAGGGTGTTGCACCTAACGAATAGACAATTTAACGACCGGAAAAGATTCATTTCCTCCACGAGCGTAACAGTGTCTGTGCAAGCCATTCCCAGTTTCTCATTTTCATTTTCCTCAAACATGGGAGGTGTTTGTCATTGGACAGCTGGGGGATCCTTTAGCCTTCTGTTCAGGGCATGAATACACAAAATGAGGCCATAAGCACACCTTTATGATAATGCCAGCAACCCTCTGGGTTGTACAATGTCTGCTTTAGTAGAATGTTCGCTTTAATATAAATCTTTTCAGGACGTCTTAGATAAAGCATGATCATCTGATGTTTATAAAAAAGCATGCCATGTTTCATCTGAATCTTGCTAAAGGCATAAAAATGTATGCTCTACCTTAAATGTGACATTTCTAGATTGATTCTTGTGTCAATTCACAATTATGATGTTTATTCTGATACAGCAGGGACCCACTCCAGCTCCTGAATACATATAGGGGACATCTGCCTATATGGTCACACAAAAAACACCCTGTTGGAATAAATTCCCAGCGGCTTTTAAATTTAAACCCATTGCTGGCAGTCAAAACTGACATAAGTACTGCAGTGTTTGGTGAGCTTCAGTACATACATGATTGTAATGAATAAAAATCACAGACGTGTATTTTTTAGCTCCCAATATTAGGTCCTAGATGTTCTAGAAGACCCGGTGGCTTCCCCCTTCATGAGAAGGCACAAATACGGGCTTCAAATACATTTCAAATGAATATCCAGTTTGCAAGCAGGGCATAAGAACACCTGCTGATGTACTCCCTGCTGCTGTTTAACAGCTCAATAAAAGGAAGAAAGTGTGAACAACTGAAACGTCAACAAGCTGTACATGAACATGTGTGTAAAAGGCTATACTGGAATTAAAATTAGAACGTAATGTGTTGTTTGGCACCGTTCATTAATGTTCTCTCACTACAGTAGCCAAAATGATTCAAATACATCATGTTGACACTGGGAATCCTGTGGCCTAGCAATTAGTCTACAGGAAAATAAATCACCTCTGTCAGCCAA
The DNA here is from genome assembly GCA_017165825.1 of Hepsetus odoe. Classification (NCBI taxonomy): domain Eukaryota; kingdom Metazoa; phylum Chordata; class Actinopteri; order Characiformes; family Hepsetidae; genus Hepsetus; species Hepsetus odoe. Next base: position 3,529,090 of record CM029391.1, read on the forward strand.
CAAAACTGTACCAAAAGCAGCAATTTATTGCGCATGATGGCCAAACCAGAGTTATGCATCTAGACAGCCACCTTGAACATTCCAGATTTGAACTGGTTTCTGCCCTTTGAGAAATTCAAAGAGAAATCTGTATTTATATCTTATAATGTGGTATAAACGGGAACATCGAACATTTTTGTAGAATTATTTTTCCACGTGTCTCCAAACTTTTAAACAGTCTGCATGAGGGACAAAAATACATTTAGCATTTTCTCCATGTGCATGCCTTAAAACGCCGCGTTTAGTCTCATACACCTGTTTCCTACATCACAAACACTCTTTTCTGGGCAGAACGGGAGGCTATTTGCTCCTGAAAGCCCAAACCCTCAAACTCAAACCCTCTAACACTTTCTTAAATGGCTGAGGAGCACATTCTTGGAGCTATGTCTGCCTGGTTTCATCACCCTTAGGTTATTCAGGCTTGTAAAAATGTGTGTGTGTGTGTGTGTGTGTGTGTGTGTGTGTGTGTGTGTGTGTGTGTGTGTGGTGGTCTCATCATGTCTGATAGATTCCGGGCTTCTCCTTAGATTTTGGCTACAAAGACCGGCAACTGTCTAAATAAAAGATAGCCCTGCTCAAACCCACAAAACACACACAACACAAACACAGGCAGCATCCCAGAAGAACAAGATCAGCTCAGAAGAAAGCAGCGTTCCTCACCAAAGAAATGTACTTTCACATGGCTTAGTGAATATGAATGTGTGAAAGATTCCCTTCAGTGGATACACTCGGTGTATCCTGAAGGGAAGAGTGGGCTTGATCATTTCTTTTTTGCACAAACACTCAACGAGTGGCTTGTTTGGTGACTTTCGTCTTGAAGATTTGGAAAAACCCTGCTACGAAGCTAGGTTTTTATCAGCCTTGCTGATGTTTAGACTTTACAAGTCTGTTTGCATGATTAGTTGAATGATATTGAAGCATGTGCCAAAATAACTCTAATGCCAGTATGACAGAGGTGACAGAGACCTAGAATCCCTCCCAAAACTGATCAAGCCCTTAAGTTTAGGCTGAAGAGGCCACCCTCTGGAATGCCACCACTTATGTACATCACTGTTCCACAGTTCATCTTTAGACATGACTTTATAAATTCACTTAATTTGGTTACACCAGCATCAGTTTGGATAAGCTTTACTCTGTCTGACATGTAACATGTGTGATGGCAAAGACACATTCAGTTATTTGTCTTGTAATTAGGGCGGGATGGTCCTGGACAGTGAGAAGGTCTTTGGCAGGGCTGTCCTTTCAGTATGGAGTTTGCATGTGTCTGTGTGGGGCTCTGGTTTCCTCTCACCATCCAAAGACACATCATGTGGACTAGAGATGCGAAATTGCCCCTTAGGAGTGTGTGTATGTGTGTGTGTGTGTGTCTGTGTTTGCCTGCAATGTGTGATGATGACCATTTTTTCTCTTTAACCATTTCCATCCACGTTCAACTTGAATGTAGAGATTTTCCCATACTTTAACCTCCGCAGGATATATAAAGCATGTGACGTGACCTCAGACTCAGAGACAGGACATGGGATAACCGGATAATTTCCTTTTTTCTGAGCGAATAGGAAATGCTGCATCCGGGACTAAAGAAGCTAGCTTCCTGTATGGCATCACGGAAACAGATAGAGGCTGTTTATAGAACAAGCTCTTCCCACTTTTCAGGAACATTTCTGTCTCTGAAAAGTTAAATGCAGGTGTGAGACAGGATGTCTTTAGACAAAGCTCACCGATCTTTGAGCTGATTGTTAGCCCAATCCTGCCATGTCCTTGAATAAGAACCGAAATTATGAGACCTGAAATCAAAGGACGGACAAAGTTTGTATAATTCATCTAATCAGCATCTGTCATTAGTCATCTAGAGCAGCGGTGGCCTAGTGGTTAGGTAGTTGGTCACAGGATCAGACAATTGTGGGTTCAAACCCCTTACCAGTAGGTTGCCCTGAGGTACCCTTGAGCAAGATACCGTCCCTGTCACTTCTCCCTGGGTGCTTTAATAGCTGCCCTCTGCTGCACATTTCGTGTGCATGGGTTAAATGCAGAAGGCCAATTTAATTTAGGTTCTTTGTATGCTGTGCTGTGTGTTCTCACAATGACATGAATAGTCACTTTCACTTTATTGATTTGGTTGACAATAAGTGGGACCAGTGAGCTCTAGATATGTAATACAACTTTTGCTTAACCAGCTGATTCAGCTGAGTCAGGAGACGTTACATTCATGACAAAATATTGTTCGTATGTCTTTTACAAGCTTCAGGTTTAGTCTAGAATGATCAAGGGTTCATTAGCTTGGCGGTAGTAGGGATTAGTGTAGTGCTACCTTACAGCAAGAAGGTTCTGGGTTCGAATCCCAGCAGGGAGGGTCTTTTTTAAGTCCTTTCTGTGTGGGGTTTAGGACTAAGAGGGTTTTTAGACTAAGGACTTATACTAATGTTCAATGTTAACTGAAAGTGAAAGACCAACATAACCACTGGTGGCAGTGTAGCACAGTGTGATGTGCTGTCAACAGCAGCCTGAATTCATGGCAACAGCCCGTTCTTTTATCAGAATAAGCAGCAATATGGCCTGTGTTGGAAATCTTCAACTACAAACAGTATCTCTTGCAATCTGATTAGTAGCATGCATCATTTCTACAGTATGCCTGAAAACCTCTGGATGAGGTAGTGCTCTGCCTGAAAATTTCATTATCCAAGCAGAACAATTTTCATGTGTTCCAGAATAAAATACAGTCTTTCCAGCAGCACATAAACAATTAAATCCTGCCTAGTTCCCCCCCCCAAAAAAAAATTTGTAAAAACCCGACTTCAGCTTAAGTGGATTCATAATTGGAGATGAAATCGGTGCCAATTTGTCATTGTGGGAACAATATTCTGCATTTAACCCATCACACACCAGGAGCAAGGGGGCAGCCATATCCAGCATCATGGGAGCAGTGTTGGGGACGGTACCTTGCTCAGTGGTATCTCCTGGCCTACAACCTTCTGATCCTGGGCCCTGGTCCCTAAAGAAAATCATCTAAATCATTCCACCTTCAGCACAAAGTTGAAGCCCCAACTTTGAGGTGGGTTTGGTCATTTGTAATGATATCAGTGTCCACCTAGACACTATATGGGATCATAGTGCATCTTAGCTATGTCTATGTAAGTCATGTTAATAACAGCTTTACAAGCTCCATAGATCCCCATCTCCTAATCCAGCCCTGCTTAAAAGCTTTTATCTTTCCCTTACCTGGACTGATTACAGCCAGGTAGGTAAACATAGCCTTTCAGCACAGTTTAAATATACAAAGCGTCCTCTCAGGAAGAGGCCAGAGCACTTTCTTAAATTAAAGCGAAACAGATGACCCTTGCATTATTGATTACACAAAGGTCGGCAGACATAAATGCACTCAACACTCTTCCCTTAATATAAAGGCTGGGCAATTTATCAGAAAATGATCTAACGCCTTAAAATCCGGATCAAGCTCAGCTTCTAAGCTTAAAATTCCATAAAGAGAAAGTCTGATATTTTTGCGACGTCATTCAAAGCAGTTAATTTACAGCCACCTATAAATTAATTAATTAATAAATAACAATTTGGATATACACTGGAGCTGTTCACACTAAATTTGCATGTAGATCATCAGTTTCCAACCAGACTCATTTACTCGTACAAAAGCTGTTTTGTACATTTTTTTTTTTTTTTTTTGGCCTTAGGAGTAATGACCTTCAGTGCCTCAAGGTTAATGCTGATCCTGTTTGATGTCCCTCTTGGGAATGGTCAGATATGAGACCGGTTGATGTATCCGCTAGTTTAATACAGACCACATTAGTGGTTTGAGAGAGAGAGAGAGAGAGAGAGAGAGTTTAGGAGAGCACCTCTTCAGGTTAATTGTAAAATTGATGCAGCAGGATCAAGCACATGCTCCAGGGGTTAAACCCCCTATCTCATCTAACTCTGCTGCTCTGGGATTGGTTAAGAGCAGCCTATCATGACAGTAGCACCTTGCAGGAAACGGACATGTATGTTTCATGTATTACTTTTACAACGTGAGTAGACAGACATTGTCAGGAATTAAATGGATAAATGTCCTCCTTTTCACAATTCAATCAGCCAAGACAGGTATATGAGGTTTGCTTCTGTACCTGTGTTCTGTTCGGCTTAGCAACACAGCACAACTTTATTTAAATGTCATATATATATATATATATATATATATATATATATATGTATACAGTACTGCGCTGAAGTTTTGACGGTGTGAAAAATGCTGTAAACAAAGAATGCTTTCAGAAATATAAATAATGATTGTTTATTTTTATCAATTTACAAAATGCAAAGTGAGCGAACAAAAGAAAAATCTACATCAAATCAATATTTGGTGTTACTACCTTTTGCCTTCAAACCAGCATCAGTTCTTCTACAATTTTTACTTGCACAAAGTCGGGGATTGTGTAGGATTATAGTCGGTGTATGATCAACCAGTTTTACCAAACGGGTGCTGATGATCATCAGTGTCACATGGAGGTTGAAACACAGTCATGTTTGGAACAACCTACCAGCCGAGTTCCTTCAAAAACTGTGTGCAAGTGTACGTAGAAGAATTGATGCTGTTTTGAAGGCAAGAGGTGGTCACACTAAATATTGATTTGATTTAGATTTCTCTTTTGTTCCTTCACTGCATTTTGATGATTGATGAAAATAAATGATTAACACTTCCATTTTTGAAAGTATTCTTTGCTTACAGCATTTTTTCACACCTGCCTAAAACTTTTGCACAGTACTGTATATGGATGTGGTGAGAGAAGGGCGATGCAGGTGCTCGTTAGTGAAAATGAAAATGATAACCGTCATTTAGAGGTCACGAAAGCACAGTACTCAGTGAACCACAATGAAATTGGACCTCTGCACATTTAACCCATGCAAACACCATGCAGCAGTGGGCAGCTATTGAAAGTGCACAGGGAGCAGTGACAGGGACGGTACCTTGCTCAAGGGTACCTCAGGGCAACTTACTTTTCTGGGATTCAAACCCATGAATGGATGAGCAAGTCTTGTGGCTTCTAGCCTTTGCCATCGGTTTGCCTCTTCCATTCATTGTGTAATTCCCTTTTGCTTGAGAAAGAAAAGCTAAAAAAAGTCAGAAAAACAGGCTGGAATGAGGAGCTGAATTTAAGCATGGCATTACCATAGGATGCCTCCTTTGCGACAACTGTTTGTCATTCTGAAATGATTTTATGAACGACAACAGCACAACAGAATGCTAGAAACACTAACACTAACAATACAGTTTGGTGGAGGAGGCATAATGGTCTGTCCTTCAGCGTTCACCCTTAGTTTCACTGTAAGATAATGTTGATGCTACAGCAGTTTGAGATGATCTTTCCTCTTTCATGGCTCTATCTTCTAATCAATGTCCATGAAGTCATGGTTCAATAGGCAGTGTGGGAGCTCTGAGTGTCCTGTACAGATTATTGATCTTAGCCCAACTAAACAGCTGAAGTGGAATATTCCAACATCGGTCCAACATCATTTTCTGAACTTACAAAAGCTGTTTTGACCAAATGGCTAAAAACACACTACAAGAGGTGGGCAAACATTAAATATTAAAGCCCATTATCGCCCCCGGTTTTTCAATCCCACAAACTCACATGAGTGTGTACAAACATTTGCCCATATAGTGTAGATGTATTTCACATTGAGGTCATACAATCTAGGAGATTAATGTAGAAGCTATATTGGATCAGACATGAGAACATGGCAAGAAAAGAGTTCTTTATGAGTTCAGGACACATTTAACTAACACAGGTTAAGAGTTCAGGCAGGGTTTGCCAGTCTAACACTCATTACAAATGCGCTGTTAAACACCTGGGCAGTGGTGGCCTAGTGGTTAGGGAGTTGCGGATCGGAAGATTCCCTAACAATCCCTTCGATTCCTTCCCCAGGTTGCCCTGCGGTACCCTTGAGCAAGGTACTGTCCCTGTCACTGCTCCCTGGGCACTTTTAATAGCTGCCCACTGCTCCACGGTGTTTGTGTGCATGGGTTAAATGCAGAGGTCCAATTTAGTTGTGGTTCACGTGTGCCGTGACCTTGCAATGACAAGGGTTGTCACTTTCACTTTTTTCACACATCATAAAACGAGTGCTCCAGCATTTTTCAACCTCATGCATGTACTGTTAAACATCAGTACTATATGTTTCACTAACACTTTAGTCTGCGTTTATAAGGCCACATGTCTTCCACTTGAGCCATGACATAACCCATCACAGACATTTAAAAAGGTTTATTTCTACAAATGTCAATAATTTTCTGCTGCTTGTCCTAAGCGGGGTTGCAGGATTTCTGGAGTTTATCCCAGCTCACACAGGGCGAGGACAGGGGACACACCCTGGACAGGTCGCCGGCCCATCGCGGGGAGCATGACGGGGACGGCACCTTGCTCAAGGGTACCTCAGGGCAACCTATTAGGAAGGGGTTCGAACCACCGATCCGCCGACCAGCGCCCTAACCGCCAGGCTACCGCTGCCCCTCAACAAATGTCAATTGTTGTCATTGTTACTTTCATCGAGTTCATCCCGAAACACTTTGATGATGGGCCGGCAACCAGAATAAACCTTTTCAAATGTCAATACTGGTTCATGTAAAATTGCCATTAAAGGATTGGTACATGACATGTGGATATCATGTAGCATACATTTCATCTTCACTGGCAATTCAGTGCATTTCCCTGTAATCCGGCTGTTTATCATTTATAAATCACTTCTATATAATGCCGTACTTCTGTATAATCAACTGCTGGCATCAGTGTCTTATCGTCCAGTTTACTCAAAAACCAAGGAGAATCTCAAAAGCATGTTTGTGTGCAAAAAGATCTCACAGCGGACCAAAATTACTGTCTTTTTGAAGATTAATGGGACAAGGGAAAGTGTCTCCTGCAGAGAAGTAGACAAGTTCTTGAGTTCCTCATTGTCCCTGCCTCAAGTATGATAATGAGCTTTGAAAACGTGTAGCTGGAAACAAGCCAGATCTCATCTTTGGCAGAAATATATGCATGCTGAGCAATATCAGATATAAATGCTTGCGATGTCTTTGGCATTTTTAACAGAGTTTGCGTTGATAGTTGTCCTCATTTATTTCCCAAGAACCCTCACTTATTTTGCACTGGACCTCACCCTGTCCTGAGACCTCTTTTGTTTATTGGCACCAAATACTTAAAGATTAATGATTTGTCTAACAGCACTGGGGCAGTGGTGGCCTAGTGTTTAGGGATGAGGTTCCAGGATCAGAAGGTTGTGGGTTTGAATCCCAGGGTTACTTGCCCTGAAGTACCAGTGAGCAAGGTACCATCCCTGTCACTGCTCCACGAGTGCTTTAAACAGCTGTCCCCTGCTGCATGGTGTGTAGGTGAAATGCAGAGGAAGCGTTTTGCAATGACAATTTTTCACTTTAATAGTGATGATCCTTTTTCAATAATTTTCTTGAAGAAGTAAATGAAGAGGCTATAAATAGCACTGAAGTTCTCATCGTCATTCCCAGCTATTTAGCTGTGATCTTCTTCTTCTTTTTCTTTCAGCTGCTCCCGTTTAGGGGTCACTGTTGTGGATCAACTGTCTCCATTTCTTCCAGTCCTCTGCATCTTCCACCTTCAAACCGACCACCTGTATGTCCTCTCTCACCACATCCATAAAACTCCTCTTTGGTCTTCCTCTTCTCCTCTTTCCTGGCAGATTCAACCTCCCCATTTATCTGGGCTTGGGACGGCCTTGAAGAAATACACTGGCGTACTCCTAGTAGCTGGAGTTGGCTATTTTAGCTGTAATCCTCCATATATTTACAGTACTGTGCAAAGTTTGGGCAGGTGTGGAAAAAATGCTGTAAACAAAGAATACTTTCAGAAATATAAATAATGATTGTTAGTTTGTCAGTTTACAAAATGCAAAGTGAAGCGAACAAAAGAAGAAAATCTAGGAAACCAGTAATGTTGGTGTTACTACCGTTTGCCTTCAAACCAGCATCAGTTCTTCTGGCCCCACAGAGCCCTGATCTCAACATCAACCAGTGTGTAGAGTAGAGTAGAGTAATCTTTTATTATCCCACGAATGGGAAATTTTTGGGTGATTACGGACTCTTATAAAAGTGACAGGTGTACAGAAAAGATATATAAAAAATAAAAATATAAAGATGTAAAGAAAGAGGAAGAGGAACAAGTACAGGAGAAAGTAAGTACAGGAGCTATAAATACTAAATAATAAATAATCTATCTATCTATATATATATATATATATATATATATGGACATATCTACAGGGAGAATTAGGTGACCATATATACAGTGACATACAGTAATAATACACGGTAATAAATAAGTTTTAAATAAATTATAGATATAAATAAACAAGCAGCAAAAAATATAAATGTAATAATAATAAATGTAATAATAATAAATGTAAAAAAATTTAATAATAATAATAATATATACAATACAATAATAATATACATTAACATACATTAATAATAATATATAATATATATATAATAATATAACATAATATATAATAATATATAATAATAAACAAGTAATGTAATGTTATGTTGATGAAGTGAGTCTTATTGCTGCAGGTAGGAATGACCTGCGGTAGCGTGTCTGGATTACATGAAGAGACAGGATGTGAGGAAGCCTACATCCACAGAAGTTCTGTAGTTAGTTCTCCCAAGATCATTTTAGTTCAACCTACCAGCAGTTCCTTCAAAAAGTGTACCTAGAAGGAACTGATGCTGTTTTGAAGGCAAAGGTGAGTCAGACCAAATATTGATTTGATTTAGATTTCTCTTTTTGTTCACTCACTGCATTTTGTTGATTGATGAAAATAAATGAATTTAACACTTCCATTTCTGAAAGCGTTCTTTATTGACAGCATTTTCCACACACTAAAACTTTTGCATTACTGTACATCCATGAATGCATTTAGCCAGAATGTTGCCTGTTATATGAGTCCACAGGCTCCTGCTACCCGATCAAGATGAGCTGTTCTGTCATCTGGACCTCAGCCATGTAAACAGAGTTTGGTTGTTCTGTTTTAATTCATTTCTAGACCTTGAGAAAATTCATCTGAATCCCAGTATTTAAAGCAATGTTGCAGGCAATCAGATCTCAACGAAAACCTGTATGTGAGTGTGTTCATTATAGAACTGTTTTATAAAAATGAAAATATAGAAATTCTGCCCAATGGCTTTTCTTTTTGGGTTCTCTCCTAAGAAAGGGGAAGCTTGTCACAATCATTAGCATGACAATCAAGCGGTACCTGATGGCAGAGATTAGGCTGAAAAGCTCTGGAGTATTTCTTTAAGATTTCTTGTAGCCCAAGCATATTGGTAAAGAAAGATAATCCCTCATGCAGACATCAGCCTTGCTATTGTAATTCAGACAGCATGCTTTCTTTATAGCTTAATAAGTAATATGTGGAGAGACAGATGCTTTGGAAGATACTGTTTTGAGCATGTCAGAAGTGCCGTTTGATGACTGATGAAAGAGAATCAGTTGTCTGGTGGCAGCTGATAAGACTGGAGCTGTGGTTATGACTGGAGCCCATTCTTTTGGTCGTCCAAAATGGAACTGCTTGTAAGAGCCTTTGCCAAACCCTGCCTTACTGGCTGTCCAATTGCATACAGTAGGCGTTTGATAAATCAGTGATTGGAGGACTGTTATCTCTTTGTTCTTGTGCTTCTGCGAATTACTGGGGGTTGTGTGAAGGTCTAAGTCACCATTTTAAGAATCATCTCCCACATCCCAAAAGAAAGTAAAGGTTGCTAAAGTAAAGGTGTATACATGCAGTACATCCCCGCCCAGAATATATTAGATGATCAACTCTTTCCTTTCCACCTTGTGTGTATTACTTCAAAATTCTTAATTTCCTCATCACGTCTGGATGATGGTTATTGTTACGATCTACGGCAGAGTATTGTTTGATTCATTTTGAATGGATTGTAGTCCATCGCTGAATGCTGCCGCCATATGTAAACCCCACTAAAAATCCCTTTGTCATTTGCAATGAGAGAGACAGAATCTTTTAAACATAAAGTCCAGTTTCATTCAAGAGATGTTTAATTAGCCAGTAGGTCCATCCCAATAGTGTTCACTTTAATAATTTAATATTGCAGATTAATGCCGGAAAGAAGTAAGCGGCAACAGTACTACAAGCCCACATATTCGTTTCTTTTTTTGGGGGTCTCCATTCACCCCCTCCACCCCATCCTGCTTGTCTCACCCTTGTCTTGTCCCATTTTGCCATTAATTAGCATCAGAATGGGAAGTATATGCAGAGTGTAACACTAGCCTGTAGAATGTAGGTGAGTCTGATTGTAAGTGATGCCTGCTGTTTTCTGGAAAGTGTAAAGTAATTGCATTAGCTTGCTAATCTCTCTCTCTCTCTCTCTCTCCCTCTCTCTCTCTGTCTCTCTCTCTCTCTTTCTCTCTCTCTCTCTCTCTCTCTCTCTCTCTCTCTCTCTCAACTGCTACTGTATCAAACTAACCCAGCAGGCTATTCATGAGCTGAATGCACTGAAATGAAAGCTTCTTTCTTAGAGCAACAGTAATAGACCAAACTCTATTAAATGCTGTCTCTCTGCACAAAATCTGCTTTTACTACGATGGAATGAATGCTCTTTTGTATCAGAGCTGCCTTTATCCTCATGCTCTTTGAATTCGAAAAAACTCCAGCTTTGCACACATGAAAGTAGTTTTCGTTAGTGTGTTTAAATGATTAAGGTGCATTAATATTTTTGCTGTAAACTGCTATAAAGGATCTGAACATATGTTGTAAAGGGAAAGTGCTTTGACACTTTTGTTTTCGTGTACTATATTTGCTTCCAGTACCCATATTTACTTTTAAAGTTTTAGTCTTGTGATTTCTGGTTATAATTAGAAGCCAGGCACATACCTTTACAGTTCAACCTTGTATTGAATGGGACCCAGTGTGCAGGATGGACAGGATTAGAAGAAGAACATTAGAGGACAGCACAGGTTGGACATTTAAGAGACAAAGTTAAACAGGTTGCGTTGGTTTGGACATGTCAGAGGGAGAGGCGAGTTATATATTGGGAGGAGGATGTTGAGGGGATGGGCTGAGAGGAGAAGAGGAAGACCAAAGAGGAGGTTTATGGACGTGGTGGGAGAGGACATGCAGTGGTTGAGTTTGAAGGAGAAAGATGCAGAGGACAGGAAGAAATGGAAACCCCTAAACAGGAGCAGCCAAAGAAGAAGTTCTGTATTGCGTTCTTTTGTTTATTCTGGTCTGTTGTCTTGTTGAAGTGATCGTTTCTCCTTTTTTGGCTTAAGATTTTAAATGATCTTTTATCTCCTGGTACAATGATCAGATCAGGTTTCCTTTCATGGACGTATCATATTCAGAGCAGCGTTACCATCTCATGATGCTGCCACCACCATGCTTCACTGTGGTATGGTGTTCTTTGGACCCTCAATCTGAAGTGTGTGGTTGGTTGGATCTCTTCACTTGGTTCCACTTCCAGCAGCTGTACTAATGCTTAAGGCTTTCCGTTCAGGAGAATGAATATGTGACTTTATATTTACAACACAGACTATGTGTACTGCGAATCTGACGAGTATTGGGCTGAAGTTTAATAAACAACATGAAATGTTGCCTAATTTATTTTCAAACTGTGATGTAAAATCCTTTCTAAATTACAACCTCTTTTGAGAAAACAATCCTGCTTTAGAATCTTTGTCTGTACTGAGTTCAAGCCCTGTCTGGTTGAAAAAGCGTATTGTGGCAGAGTATGTTAAACACTTGCAATAGATCTCACTTCTAGTTGGGGATGTGCTTTGTGTGGAGTGGGCTGGGACAGAGGTGAGGTCAGTAACAGACATACCATTATCATATTTTACTGGCTATACAGCTATACAGCCTCCATTTTGACATCGTTATGCACAAGTTAGGGGATCTCTGAACAAAAGTAGAAAAAAGTTAATTAAACATTGAAAGGATTGCTTTTAATTTAATCTACAGATTTTCTACAAACATATAATGCTTCTGATATTGAAGAATAATTTAAGGCCCTGTTTATTCTAATCACTATTGAGAACTGATTTGACTTAGACCTTATTCCAAGATGCATATACACAAGAGAATAATGATGATGGGTACCTTTGACTTATCAGTGTGTAGCGTTCATAACAGCCATGGGTTAAGTTTAGGATTAAGTGACTGACTGAGCATCTCAAATGAAAAACTTGGCTTGTCAAAGTGAAAATGGATGTGCAGTGAAAGTCTTTGGGACAGAAGCATATAAATACATCCCTGAAACAGCTCTATTGCATCCCAGGTTCTCTAATGTAGACACGCTTGGGTTTACAGTATAACATCACCACTGCAGGCCATGTCAGACCACATCAGGCTGTAATCTGGCTCAGGTTGCAGGAAGAGTTGCTCAAACAGTTTCCTCCTCTATTATGATATGGTAGCTACAACGTTCCTACTTCAGGTGTTTTCTGCAAACAGAACCACTGTTGTCTGAAATATTATAGTTTAATGACTCAAATTTTCTGCTGTCTCCTAATGATTTAACAGGACAAATGGCACCTGACTGTCTAGGGACTTTCACGGTCCTATCATCTCGAGCTTGATCTCAGCCGTCCAGATCCAGGAGTCAAAGAGATCAAATCCTGTCTCATCATCTAAGGATGGGTTGAATAGCCCTCCTTCTCCTTCCAGTACTTATACGATGATGTGCAGCGAATGTGGGTGTTGATGGTGGCAAACTTCTCCTCAGCATGATTAACTGTCCAATGGCGTTGTATGTTCACCCAGTGTTGGGAAAATACTGGGGTGATATTGCAGGCTGGATGCAGCTTTAAGAAGCAGTTTGTATTGACTTAAAAAGTGAAAGTGACAACCCTTGTGTTAGAGTGCATGCAGCACACGCAGACCACAGCGAAATTGGACCTCTGCATTTAACCCATGCACACAGCCCGTGCAGCAGTGGGCGGCTATTGAAAGCGCCTGGGGAGCAGTGACAGGGCAGTACGCCTCCAAAGGGTACCTCAGGGCAGCCCTGTGGAAGGGAGTTTGAACCCCGGTCTCAGTCATTAGCTAGGCCACATGCTAAGAAAGGGTTAGGGAGATGACTGTATAGTAGCACAGCTTTTGCCTCATGCTCTGATTCCTAAAATAAAGAAGCAGGTGGGCTCAATTATTTCTCGGCTTTGTTGTTTTGTTTAGCTATTCCTTTAACAATAAATGGGATTGTTGATATTCTGTATTCTCCATGCTGATAGAAGACCTCTTCTAACACATATAATATGATCCTCCCCACCTCACACATAGCAGTATCCACTTGTTTTGTCTTCGGTTTTAAATGGGTAAATGCCCCTCTTAACACTGGGGCAGCCTTTCACATTCACGGCAGGGTCACACACAACGAGTCCAAACAAGCCCTTTAAGTAGAGGCATTTTCTAAGAGGCCATTACACACACCAGACTCATTCATTAGGCGGCGGAGAGAAGGGCTAAATACGAACGGGCGGCTAGACAGGGACACAGAGAGACAGACATGTTTATGGAGATAATGACAATGCGTCTGTCTCAGTGCTGCTCTCTCTGCTGTCTCACCCAGGTTCCTCTCGCTGTCTGAGTTGGATATTGTTGCTCTCGGGTTAATGCAACTCCATTAAGGCGGGCAGACATAATGGGGAAGTGCTGCACTGATAACAAACTCGAATAATGGGGCAATTACTGACTCTCACCTTTACACACGTAGAGAAGTGAGCTTTAGTAGATTTTGTTTAGTTGGTGCTGCTGCTGAGAGAGACAGAACTGAACACATACACACATCACACTCACATGTACACATCATTGTGGCAGCTTTATTGTATTTGGAGCTGTTACAGAAAGTACAATGTCATGTTTACACACAGAGGAGTTAAAGTGATAGTCTGGCTGCAAATCAAGTGTGAACAATTTTCCTTTTCCCCACAAATCTAGTCGACCTGCAGACACACGTCTGGAAATTAGAAGCTTTTATTTTCATGGAGCTACCACGGCTAATGCTGCATAGTACATATCTGCTCATGGCCAAAGAAGTATAAGGACTGTCACACCCATATGAGCTTGTGAACATACCAGCAGCTCTCTGAAAGATGCAGGTTTTGAAGCTGTTCCAGTCGAAAAGGCAGAAAAAATTGAAAAGAGAATCTGACTCCCGTGGATTGTTCAGTCGAGAGATATTAAACGTGTTTTTAGGTCTGGGTTCTTTGGAGAATCAGAGCTTCTCTGCACTACATTTGTCAAACTTTGTGTTCAACCTCGCTTTTTCATGCTGGAACTGGAACTTGTGGCCTTAAAGTGTTGTGTGGTTTAGTGGTTGTGCTTTCCAACCTTATGACTGAAAGGCCGTAGTTTGAGTCCTGGACCAATGTAGAGTTACCAATGAGTTTCCTTCACTGGAATTAAGGGGCGATAGAACGGTCAAACCCGCAAACAGTCATATCATTATCTATTAAAACTCAAACACACCTGTATTGCTTGCATTTCCAGTACCTGCATTCTTCCACCAGTCAGACATTCATTGATTGAACGGTAAAATGTGTTTACACATGCATTTTTGTGCTGATGTGTCCTTTCCAGAGGCAGTTTTGAACTCAATAGTGATGTTACTAAAGAAAAATGCTTTTTATATCCTACATGCTTCAGCACTCAGTGTTCTTGCTCTTTGAGTTTGCGAGGCCATCCACTTTGCTCCTAGACCCTCCCATTTTATAATACTAGCCTGTGTATGGAAAGTCAAGCTGGAGCCTGAAATTGCGGCAACTGACTGTTAATAAAGGTGCCTGCTATGACAGTGCATATGAGTTCTTCAGTGCAATCAATTCTAATGATGCTCAGATGCTACATTCACTAATAGGAGGGCTGTCCACATATCTTTACGGACGTGTGGTAAAAGAAAAAGCAGACTTATTTAAAAGCATATTAAGTTGCAAAGTCGTGTTATGTGGTTAATGATACATTAATTTGGAAATAAAGAAAAATGCACTGCCTGGCTAAAAGTCCATCTAATATGAATTTGCCAACTGTCTAACAGTGTGCTTCACAGAAATGAGCGAGTGGATGAGAAAGTATGAGCAAGGGCAAGAAAGCCAGAGATGAATGAGAATGAGGGTGAACAATGTCAGCGTACCCTCCTGGTGGGTGTGGTGAGATTTAAAACACACACCATACATCACACACCATGCAGCAAGAGACTAAAGACATAAGCAGATGGCAGGCGAGAAAGAAGTGAGGAAGAGGGAGGAGAGACTGGTGGGCTGCTTTGGCCGAGGTGTGTGTGAGAGTCAAGGCATTGAAAAGGGGGCAACAGCATATGGCACACTAGGCTGGAGAGCAGCAGCCCACTGTGAGAGTATTTACAGGCTCAGCTAGTGTGCGTGTGTGCATGTGTGTGTGTGTGTGTGTGTGTGTCTGGTTATAAGTGAAACACAGGTTCATCCCGGCAGTGAAATTGCACTGTCAGTTTAGACCTGTGTTTGTGTGTGTGTGTGTGTGTGTGTGTGTGTGTGAGAGAGAGAGTGTGTGTGTGTGTGTAAGAGAGAGAGAGTGTGTGTGTGTGTGTGTGTGTGAGAGAGAGAGAGTGTGTGTGTGTGTGTAAGAGAGAGAGAGTGAGAGCAGAAGAAGAATAAAGGCATTAAGAAAGACAGAAAAGCAGCAGAAAAAGGTGCAAGATTGAGGGCAAAATCTAGAAAACAGAAGTGAAGGAAGAAGCGAAAGAAGGAGTTCTAGTTTGCGTATTGCCGTGT
Organism: Hepsetus odoe; assembly: GCA_017165825.1. Lineage (NCBI taxonomy): Eukaryota > Metazoa > Chordata > Actinopteri > Characiformes > Hepsetidae > Hepsetus > Hepsetus odoe. The sequence goes on from CM029391.1 coordinate 3,544,902, forward strand.
GCATATGCACTAAATAGTCTCTCCATTAATTCTGCATTAATTAGCATCAGAATGGGGAAGCATATGCAGAGGTGCAACACTAACCTGTGCAGAATGTAGGTAAGGAGTCTGATCGCAAGTGATGCCTGCGTTTTTCTGGAAAGTGTAAAGAAAGTAGTGCATTAGCACTAATCTCTCTCTCTCTCTCTCTCTCTCTCTCTCTCTCTCTCTCTCTCTCTCCTATCTCTCTCTCTCTCTCTCTCTCTCTCTCTCTCTCTCTCTCTCTCTCTTTCTCTCTCTCTCTCTCTCTCTCTCTCTCTCTCTCTCTCTCTATTCCGCAGCTGTGCATGACTGATTCCCTCAGCAGGAGGATGTGAAGGACAAAGCCCACCAGACAACAGCTATTGATCGCGTCTGCGGGAGCATTGTGTGTCCTACTCTCTGGAGATTAAACTTTCTTATCTTGAGTCCTGAGAAAACATTCATACATTCGTGAACGTGTAGCTCTGACACACAGTTGTTTTTATTGATAGCCTCTCACTAAACGTACTCAAGCCACCAAGACATGTTTGGTGTTTGAGTTTAGGAGTTTGCGCTACAAGGCTGATTTAGCTAAATAGTGGAACTAATAGCAAAGTGGAACTACTAGCATTGTTTCTTACACCGTTTGACCATTTTTACACCCTACCAAGGTCTCCTCCCAACAAATGATGCAGGATTTGCACATGTTCCTACCCTGACACAGCTCAACACGCTTGGAGGAGAGCACCAATACTGTTACAGCAGTCATGCTCTCCTCAGCTAAATATTATTTTTATGTTCAGGCAGGTTGGAATGGTTGGAGACGAATGGCAGGAGCGATCTATGACAGACGAGCACCAGCGAGAGTAAAAGGGAAGGTTTACAGGACAGTAGTGAGACCAGCTATTCAATACGAGAAGAAGACGGTGGCACTGACAAAAAGACTGGACGCAGAGCTAGACGTGTCTCAGCTAGGATTGCAGGCAGTGTTGGACATTACATTTACGGCATTTAGCAGACGCTCTTATCCAGAGGAACTTCCATGTCCTAATTACAGGGACAGTCCCCCTGGAGACACTCAGGGTTAAGGGTCTTGCTCAGGGACCCAGTGGTGGTAGTGCTAGAGGTGGGATTTGAACCTGGGACCTCTTGAGTCATTTGTCCATAGGCAAGTACTCTACCACTAGACCACCACCACCACCATCTCAGGGGTCCAGAGTACTTCCAGAATTACTGGCACCCTTGGCGGCCAGTACATAGGCAATTAAAAGTAATTTACTGGCACCTTTACAGAAGCTGCTAATTCTACAAGGCACAGATCATGGAAAAAGAGGAGTCCACATTTTGCACGTGGAAAAAGAGATGTAGTGCCAAGACCCCTCGGGTAAACTTTTCCTTCAGCTCATCTTCTTGTGTGTTGCAGTGAAGCTCTAATGCAGGCTCCACCTAATAAGTGGAGGCTCTGAAGCAGGACAGCAGGGGGTCCCTTAACAACTTTTGGGATTTTGCTGTATCGTTGTGTGCTGTCATCAAAACATCAAAAAGGAAGGTACGCAGCAGCAACTGAATAACTAAAAAGATGAAAAGGAAAAGTTTTATAAGGTGTTGAGCTGTTTCTTTAGGACCAAAAAAAATATTCATTCAAAAATGAATATTTCAGCACGGGTCACTTGTCATCGTCAGTTTTACCCAAACCAGCATAACGGACACTTTTTGGAATAAGCTTTTAGAAATGTCTGTCGGTTCTTGTCAGTTGTAAGGCTTATGTAGACGCTGAATAACCTTAGAAATGTTACCAGCCCATAATTATTACCATCCTGTATTTTCTGTCATCCCCTGTTTGGGATCATAAACAGCCTTTCAGCCAATCAGGGCCAGCCTTTTGATGAGGGTGAGCCTTGTAGCTCTCTTTGGTTTGGTCTGTGCCATCATATGCACATATAGAGCAGGTCAGGCACGCATCATATTTATCGCCACATTTCCATGGTGATCAAGTCAGGGAAAAGTCTCGAGACAGGAAATCCTGAAGACTTTGGAAAAACACACTTGGGGCTCCCAAGAGACCCCATCATCAGGAGGAAGAAGAAAATGTAATAAGAATTAAATTCCCATGTTTAAACTTCAACGTTTAAGCTTTGCGTTCTCTGTGATTGATTAATTAAAGAGAGTTTATTATTATAGCTGCAGTTTATATTCTAATAAATATAGCAAATGAAAAACAACCACTGTATAAGAATAGAAGATAAAAAGAGATGAAGCGTAGGAAAAAAAAAAGATTGGTTGCAAGATTTGCTTCCCTGAGGCCAAAATGAATGACGTGAAGTTTTTCAAAAGCTCCATTTCATTGAACATCAGCTGTCTCACAAGACAGAGCAGACAGCTAGCCTGTTAGTGTGCTAAAAATACACCACGTGACAGGCTGTGAAAGAACAAAAGTGCTAAATCTCAGCAGCTGCAGCACACAGGTTTAAGAAAAAGGCTTTATGCATCAATCCCAAAGGTCAGTTCAGTCAATATGATGTCATCTAACAAATGGAGAGTTTGTGATGGAGATCTTTACACAAACGTTTAAAAGGAGCAATCAGGGAATAAATGGGACAGGAACCCATTAGGACAATAGGAACCCATTAGGACAATAGGAACCCATTAGGCCAGAGATTAAGACTACCCTGTTTCTAAATTTTAAAATATCATTGGCGCATTATCTTGACGAGTCGGCAGATTGCTACAGTTGGTAAAGGTTTAATGATTTTGTGCATTCTTTAAATTCTCTTACAGAAAGCTGTGGATTTTGGAGGTCCTGGGTTTGATTCCCAGACGGGAAGAAGATCGCTTTCGTATAATTATTCAGAAGTCTATCAGTGTAGAAGCAGAACTGCAGAGCTATGCCTTCAGTTTGGTCCATAAATTTCAACAAACATTCTACTCTCAAGTTAGCGCTCAGCGACTAAGTGAGCGGATTAACTTGCTTTTTGTTGTTACATTGAGCACAGATGTCTGAGGTCTATGCAGGACAGTCCACGCTTTATTTGAACTTTATAACAGATCATTTAACATGTATTCTACCTTTTTTCTAATTCGCCTTCAGTAAAAAGTCCTGACATATTGCTTCCCCAATCAGAAACCCACTGATTAGACCTCTGCTCATATTCAGTCAGGGATGTATCTAGCTCCTGAAGACCCACAGTGAGGTTCCTTCAAGTATGGGATGGTGGTGGTCTTGTGGTAGGGATCCTGTAGCCTATGGACCAATGACTCAAGAGGTCCAAGGTTCAAATCCCACCTCTGGCACTACCACCACTGGGTCCCTGAGCAAGACCCTTAAACCTGAGTGTCTCCAGGGGGACTGTCCCTGTAATTAGGACATGGAAGTCACACTGGATAAGAGCGTCTGCTAAATGCTGTAAATGTAAGTAACTGGTCCCACACACAGTGGTGGCCTAGTGGTTAGGGCGTCAGCCACATGATCGGAGGATCGGGGGTTCGAATTGGGGGTTCCCAATAGGTCGTCGCAAGGTGACCTATTGGGTCAAGGTGCCGTCCCCGTCCCGCTCCTCCCTGCGATGGCTGGCGACCTGTCCAGGGTGCGTCCCCCGTCCTCGCCCTGTGTGCGCTGGGTTGGACACCAGCACTCCCCCGCGACCCCGTTTGGGACGAGCGGCAGAAAACAGATGGATGGTCCCACACATTGTAAATTTGATTGGTTGAACATCAGTTTCTTATTATACTGGTTATAAGTCAACACGTTAGGACTTCAATCCAGTACTAGAAGGCCTGACCAATGGGAGAGCTCCCGTAGCCAACAACAGAAAAAAAAAGTTAAATTGGATCATTTTCTGCGGATCATTACAATGATTTATCTCTGTATTTATTTACATTTTAATAGCACCGTGCATCTTTTTAGGAATAAGAATTCTAAAATCGGTGATCGCCAATTAAAAGAACATCGTGTTTTATTTCTCTCGTGAAAAAGGAATGTCGGTGTTAAAAAATAAAACTACTTTTAGAGCCGTAATCCACAGTGATCTCTGTATTTCACACTGATTTCCACACTGAATCTTTTTATTAATCCAAACGTAATCCTGTTCTGGGAAGCTGGCAAACTCTCTTTGAAATGCGAAGCTCCTCGTGTGGACCCGTCACATGAATTGCACTCAAATCTAATAAGAATTCAGTTTCAACAAGACCTGCAACTCACACTTTGACTGGCAATCATGGAGAGATTTTTTCCTGTAGGTTTATCCATATCCTGACATAGACATAAGTTGCATAGTCAAGCTTTACTTACAATATTCGGGAGAACAAATGGGACAAGCATAATTATTTAAAATACTCCTAAACCAGGAAATAAGCTCCAGTGAAGTTATTTAACAAGCATAAACTTGCTGTACATTTGGCAAAATTATTAATTGCAATGTGATAAAGAAAACCTGCGCTGGAAAACCTTGCAAAGCTAAACTGCAGTTAAAATAAATGTAATTTATCATATTTAACAATTTTAGTGTTCACTGTCGAAAAATGCACAGTCTAGAGTTAAGACTTGCCAGTATTGACTTGGGACTCAATTTGAGACTTGCACTGATTGACTTTGGATCTGATGCGACTTGCCTGTTTTGATTTGGACTCAATCTCAGACTTGCCTGTTACTGACTTAAGCCTTGATTTAGGACTTTATTGACCTTAAGACCTGTATTGATGCCGGATACAATATAAGCCTTGCCTGTTTTAAGAGGTTGGATAGCATTTTGACGTACTCACTAAACTGAACTAAATCAGAGGATTGCTTGTTTTCACTTAGGCCTCCACTTGAGACTTCCCTGTACTGACTCAAGCCTCAACTTGAGACATGTCTGGCCTGGCTGAGCCTTACTTGTTACTTGCAAATCAGCGCTAGCATGATCCCAGCTATGACTAATGAATGAGCTTCATAACCATTCACAATCCATTTGACGTCCCAAGATTGCATCAAAGACATCCCATGATCCTCATGACTGAGCAAGAGCAACAGCAACTTCGCACAAACAGCCTGCAAACTTGTCTCAGTTGCTTCGCTGTGAAAGGTCAGGAACGGAAAACAATAAGACAGCATCCCTCCTCTGAGAAGCGTTCCTCAGCTGAGGGCTAATTCAGTTACATCCTTTAGCCTATTTGCGTCCGTGTGTGTGTGTTCAGCTGTTAACGCATGATTTCATTTCCTTTCCGCCTGACAGGTGTTAAAGTCCAGTGTGTGTGTACGAGTTTAACCATCTTTTAGCAGGCCTTGCTCCCTGAATATACCCCTTTCAGTAAAACCATCTTATCTCCCATGAGGCTCTGCATTCCTTGCACAAGCACCTATAACCTCGGTTTGCTTAACAGAACTGACAAAACGCACTCCACCTTTGACCTCGGCCCGCTTGAGAGAATTGATGAAAGATCTCTTCCCGATGGGCAATACAAAGTCTAAAACTATATCGATTTTTTGTGCCGCAGGAACCACAAGTAGCTACGGCCTTGGATCCATCCAGGAGTGAAATGGAATTTTCCAAATCCGCTTGTAGCGCTTTTAAAAAAAAAAATCACCTGACATTTAATTTCTCACGTACGGCCACGTCCGATAGGTGCAAGCAATGAAAACGATTTCTGTGACATTCACGGATGCATGCTCACATAAGCACATGCATACAGGTACAGCGCAAACCATTACAGCCACTGGGTTCACAGTGTTTCTGAAGCCCACACAGCTTTGTTCCTTTGTTCCTACTGGTGTTCATTTTCACTTTCCGCCACGCTTGCTGCATCTGTTCTATTAATGCTTAAGATACTTTCCCTTTTGCACGAAGAAGTCACATCACCCTGGCTAGCTGTATTATATTCACACACATTTGCAGGCTTGTAAGTGACCTTGCTAATCAGGCGCATTTTAAATGAAATATGTTTATTTCTATGAATACTGGGATTTGGCTTCAACCATTGCTCATCTATATAAAGTTGAACTTTGCTCAGTATTTCTGTTACTAGGCAACCAACACCGCATGTCACTTAGTGTAGCCTAACAATCGGCGGAAATGAATGTCCGCTTAGTCGCTTGATGTCACTGCTGATGTAATTGCAGCAATCGCGTTGAAAGAAGAACGGGACGTTTGCTTTAAGCGTATTCGGCCTACAGCAGATTAGCTCAACCCCTTCATTTGCATAGAAGGAGCATATCAGCCCAGATAAGATGGCCACACAAAAAAAGTCATTTACACATACAGTACTGTGCAAAGGTTTTAGGCAGGTGTGAAAGAATGCTGTAAACAAAGAATGCTTTCAAAAATTGAAGTGTTAATAATTTATTTTCATCGATCAACAAAATGCAGGGAATGAACAAAAGAGAAATCTAATTCAAATCAATATTTGGTGTGACCACCCTTTGTCTTCAAAACAACATCAATAGCACAGTACTGAATATGTCCTAGAGGCTTGTAACAAAAATAAACCAGTTTTATTGCAACTGGTATAGAGAGATTGGGAAATGGGCATGCAAAATGGGTCCTAGTCCCCAACCACTAGGCCTCTACTGGCCTGTAACTGATGTGGCCTTTAGAATACCGAGAATATCCCTCCTCCTTCTTCTTCTTCCTCTTCTTCCTCCAGCTGCTCCTGTTTAGGGGACATGTGCTTCCATTTCATCTGCTCTTTCTTAGATAGATTCCTGTCTAATCTGTCAGCATGTCAATTTCCATTGCAAATAAGATTGGGCTCGGCACTGATCCTTGATGCAATTACACCTCTACTTCAAATGCATCCATCACTCCTACTAAAGGCCTCACCACTGTCACACTCTCTTCACTTCCAAAATTTTGCTGACACAGTCTTCCTTCAGAAAAACCCCTAGCCAGTTTCTTATCCCATCCACACAATGGTGAAATTCGCCTCCTACACCTTACCCTCCTTCCATCTAGTCTCTTGCACACACAAAATATCAACCTTCCGTCTCTCCCTTTACCAATCATGCAGCCAACATTCAAATTTCCTACCTTTACTTCTACTCTACTCCCTTTCCTTCTATCCTCATTGCCTCTGGACAGGCCTTCCTCCTCTTCTTTTTCTCCTTTCCAATGGATTCAATTTCCATCCACACTCTGTTGGCTAATAGTATCTGTGGCAGTCATTGTTAACCCAGGCCTTAACTGATTAAACTTTGTTTAATTGTTTGCATATTGATTTGGCTGAAGTTTTACACCAGATGCCCTTCCTAACGTAACCTTCCCCATTTATTCGAGGGTCCAGCACAAAGAAACGTGCATCCCCAGTGGCCTATTCTGGGTTACCAAGAATACCCCCTCTTTCAGCTCTTACATAGTTACACTATTTTTGTAACATACAAAAAGGTTTACAGTAAGAAATCAAGAGGAAAAAGAAAGAATGTCTGTTTTGAATAAGGTAACATTTAGGATTAGTCCTCTATGTGTGAAGCCTATTATTCCTTTTATTCCACCAGTCAAACTCAAGGCCCGCAGACCACATCCAGCCTAGCGTACTGAAGTGCTGATTACACACAAACTACAAATCCCATAATGCAGCACAACAGCTGCCTTACCAAAGGATAGGATACCTGCTATCATTCCCATGTCAATTACTTCAGATCAATCAGCGTCTGCTGATGTATACAATCCTAATTTCAAGTCAAAGCGAGCCCTTAATGATGGCCAAACATAAACGAACTTGTTGCCAAGAAAAGATGCCAAGCATGCAGCTCTGACAAAATGGCATAAGAGCAAAGAAAATGGAAGATTTGACTTAATGTTTTAACTTTTACTTAAAAGCACTATTTTTGCTTATATTTTCTGGTTTTTTGCAGCATGTTCATATTTTGAATTTGTATAATTTTGACAGGAGTTATCTTATGCAGAGCTAAACATTGTAAGTTATTGTAAGTTTCAGTTTATTTATTTTGGAATAATATTGTATCCTGTCTGTTTCGATTTATATTTGTGTTCAAAAAACGTTTAGTCTGTTCAATAAATGTTGATCCTGTTCGGCCCGTGACCTAAAGTGTGCTTTGAGTTTTAGCCCCCTGTGCGATTGAGTTTGACACTCCTGTTTTATACAGTCTCCAAAGTGTGGGCTGAGAAATGGACATTTACTGTGGAATTATGTTTTTGGTGCATAAGTAGAGCTTAGAGGGGAAAAGAAAGAATTTCCAACACTCAACAGCAGTGATGAATACTGACACAATCGCACCAGCACACGCAGAACATGAGTGTGTGTGTGTGTGTGAAGCGTATTTCCTGTCATGCTACACGGAAACAGCATTAGCGTGTTTCCTCTCTGATCTTGTGTGTCTCTGTCAGGAAACCAAGAGGAAACCTTACACTTACACACACACACACACACACACTCTTCAGTGTGGAACATATGCCCTACGATTGTCATCTTTCCACTATTGTTTGCAACAAAAGCTGCATTTCAAAGGCAAGGAACTTACAGGCACATTAGGTGACACATGAAAAGTACCATTGCTTTGTTTCAAAGCCAGCTGTTAAGGGTGGGACAAATTAGGCAGTTCGTGAACAATCTGTTCTTAAAGCTGATGCGTTGGAAGCAGGAAAAATGAGCAAGGGTCAGTATCTGAGCAACACCGACAAAGGGTCAAAGTGTGATAACTAGGTCTGAATATCGAAAGATCTCAGGTATTTCGTGCTTAGTTCCTTTTAAATGTGATCTGAAGTAAAAACAGACAGTGAACCAGGAACAAAGAAAGACCCTCAGTGACGTCCATCTGGTTTGTTTCACTAAACAAATCATGATCAATAGTGCCTACAAGTGTGGCAAAGTGTGGAATCCCCTCCTTTAGACAGGCTGTCAGACATCAATGACCTCGACAAAAATACAACCAGTTATATTTTGGACACTAGGGCAGCACAGTTGCTCACAATGAGAAGGTCCTGGGTTTGATTCCCAGGAGGGGCAGTCCAGGGCCTTTCTGTGTGGACTATGCATGTTCTTCCCATGTCCTCCCACAGTCCAAAGACATGCATGCCAGGTGGATTGGAGATGCTAAATTGCCCCCAGATGTGTGAGTGTGTGTGTCTCTGCCCTACAATGGACTGTTGGCCTGCCCAGTTCTCACAGGGCTTTTAGCAAATGACCATATTCAGGACAAGCACAAGGTTGACAAGGTCAAAAAATGATTGAGTGATTTTAGACACAGTCACTTAAATGCAATTTCTTTACCAAATTTTTGTTGTTTTTAAAATGATGAGAAGCAAAGAATGGAGAGCTTCAGAAGTTTGGTGATTTTCCTAAAAGTACACTAACTAAACCTGCCAGTTAAGTGATGAAGTTGAGGAATATTTTGAACGAATCAGGCATTGATTCTGAGAAGGAAAATCAAATCATAGGGACCTTTTGTCCAATCCTGTTTTGAAGGAGATCTAGATTTTTTTTCCTTGTTATTAAAATCTCAATATTTCATCAAACAAACTTTTGCATAACTAATGTAAGTGGTACTGACGGCCCAGATTTACAGCAAGGTTGCTCCGTCTTGTGTGGCTCTTTGACTGAAATGAAACCGGCCCTTGTAAATAACACTCTGTCTCGTCTCTGGAAGCAAGACGAATCCATCGGCCTTGCCTGTGCTTTCAAGCTGTGAAAGTTTTTGTTGCCCGGTGCAGATCTTCTATAGCAGACTGCGTCTCAAGAGGCCACACATCAAGGTCAAGCATTTACAGCTAATTCTGCCAAGCATCTTGTTTGTGTGGGTAGCTATAACGCTGTCTGTAAGCAATCAGACGATTTTATTTTCGTTCTGGTCCACTACTCCAGCAGACTGAACCTGCAACAAGGCCTATGAATATAAAAGTGCTGACTGTCGGCTTTCATTTACAAGATGCAGACGGTCTGCTTTGGTTAGGTCTTTTGGCACTGAAATGAACAATCAACCAGAATCCCACATGGAAATGGACAGCACTGCAAATATTAAAACCGTACATCAAGGAATGGCAATCGCAAAATGTATAGAACATAATTATGGGCACATAAAAAACATCACACGTTCTTTAGTATCATAGTAGTTTTCCCCACATCAGCCACTACTGACAAGGTTTCGACTGCAGCCCATCTGTTTCTGAAACACTTGTGCCAGCAATCCTCGCCACCACCAGCTTGGCATCACTGCTGTGCTGAGAACGGTAGGCTACCGCAGAGTGGTGGTCCTACAGTGGTCCCTTTCCATTTTAAGGGAAGGATAGAGGACGGAGGACCAGTTATGTGTGACAGATGGGATACAGTCAGTAACTAAATATAAACCTCCGTTCCTACAGTAGGCGTTTCAGATACACTGGCCAATCTGTTTGTAATAAACTGGCAAAAACACCACACCAAAAGGAAACCAAAGGCGTCGACTCGCAGCAAGACTGACAAATCAGCTCTTCCTTGATAACACAAATTCACAGAAACATCATTCTCTTTTGAATTCATTTGTACATTTATTAGGACCGCAAAAGGGAACAATTTAATAAATATGTTAACAGAACAAACATACAGATTTCAATAAAATAATAACCTACTTTCGAAGCGACTCATATGACCTACATACTCTTGCACTAACATTTACAAAAAGTGAGATGTGGTAATACTGCCTATGTGAATACCAGTCGATAGCGGAAGAAACTGCCCAAAGGAATCTTGAGTTAAAAAGAGAAAAGAAATGCATAAGAGAAGCTATTCATTTTTTGTTGGTTTTTTCTCTCTTTTTCTAACTTTGTCAAGGTTTGGCCTTAAAAGTGCAATTACTGACCTGCTGCGTATGCAATTCCATCAACCTAAAGCACCACGCTGAGTGCAGTCCCTCTCTTTCTGTGGCACGACAGGGGGAAAAAAGAAATGAATTAAAAATGTCTGTCCACTGTTCTCCAAGCACTGGCATCCTCTTAGAGACAGACCATCTCCACCTCTCCTTTCTGTGTCTAACTAAGAACAAACTGCATAGTTTAGAAGAAACTTTTGGGTCACATGACTGCAGGTCTTTGCTTTGACCAGTGGCCACTTTCCACAGACTGGGCATGCGAAAGCAAAACAAATACTTTCTCTCAACCCATCATATGGTGTAGAAAGGACATCAATGTCAACGAGCTGTGTATTATATTGATGGGGTTCATTTAAATTCACACCAGTAGGGCAGTGAACCAGAAAAGGCCATTAGAATTGATGTTAACCCTTAGAAGCGATTTTATTTTTCAATTATAATGGAATTAGACATGAGTAATACATGCCTCATCTCCTGGTTAGGCCTGGTATTACAGACCTCCGGTATTGACAGGCTCAAGTCTGCACTTCCACATTCTTCATTTGAGGTCAACGAAACAGGATGGAGAGTTCACACTTAAGCAAAATTCCATTCGTGAAATCCATGATTATCCTTGTGAAATCATTTGAATGAACATTAAAGAGTTTGTCTCAACAACACTACATCCATGAACTTCACAGGATTCCCAAAAATTTAACAGACCGACTGCAAGCAGTCGTCAGAAGTGACGTACAAAAGGAGAGAATGTAGCACACGTGCGTCAGCATCACTGCACTGGGCAGCGCTTTCTGCTAGATCTGAATTTAAGATTCTTTGGCAGGTTTTTAAACTGAACACTGGCCTGCTAATAACGAAGGGGGGGGGGGGAGAATTCACCAAGCTCTGGGAAAGTACTGAGAAGCCATGCATTAAAGCATCTAAAAATGTTTGATTGGCAATTTGAATTTTATCCTCAGCCTTCCAATTTCCTTTAATGCTCTTCCAAGTTAGAAATCACTGATCAGCACCATATATGAGAGGCGCTAACAATGAGCCAGGAGTGAAAGACCAAATCAACAGTTAAAGCATGTGGAGATAACAGGACTTAAGGGTTAACCAAATTGTGACTTAAGGGATTTTGAAATTTAAGACCTCCTCTGTGCTTTGCCACACCCAGTCTATGTGGTAGATCATGTAGCCCCAGTCATGTGGCCCCTGTTAGGGATCTTTACTGAGACATGAGCTCCACTGCATGTTCACTTCATTCTGATGCAGCAGCAAGTCATGGGACTCAACCACACAAATTCTTTGGTTTAAAACAAAACAAACCTTCAGAAAGTGTGATTTCCTTTGTCAGATGGAACAGCAAAAAGCTGATCTTGAAAGTGTGTATCCATAGCGAATGTTGTACACATTTTTAGCAGAGATCAGCAAATGGACCCAAAAAAAAAAAAAAAAAAAAAAAAAAAAAAAAGGGAAAGGATTGAAAACCACAGTGTTTGGGCTTTCATTTCATTTCCTCATGGTGTTATTTGTGGCTTAAAGAAAGAGAAGTGAAAGTTCACCTGCAATACATTAATTTATTTTGCCTCCAGTCCCACTTGATGTTTTGTTGCCACTCCCGTCTACTACAGCTTAGTGTGCATCTTCTCGTTTAAACAAAAAGAAAGAAAAAAAAAAAGTATGAAAGTCCTAGATTCTCCATCAGTTAATCCACTCTGGTGAAGTCAGAGACCACAAGCATCACATCTTGTCGAAACACTTCTGGGAGGAAGTAATGCTAACAGTAGCCAGAAGCAAGGCCTCTCCTTCGTTTGATAGGGAGGGGACTTCCTTTTGCGGAGTGGGTAAAGGTAAAGGAGCAGGTGGGGCTTGGCCTTAAGACTGCTACCACTGGCTGTCAGCACTTCAGCTACAGGAAGTGGAGTAATGCATTCGGAATCATAAACTCGAGGGGAGGGGGAGAGAGAGAGAGAGAGAGAGAGAGAGAGAGAGAGAGAGAGAGAGAGAGAGAAGGGACTTCGTTTGCAGTGTCCCTTTCTCCCCTCTTTTTTTTTACTCAATGTGTCGACGGAGGGATATGCAGTTTCCCTTCCCCAATTCCCCACCCCAGCAGTTCCTAGAATGCTCCTTTCCTTCAGATAAAGATCACATGACCGTGCAGCTCTTTGCTTTGTCCTTGCGTAGGTCTGTTGCCACGGCAGCCAGGTCTGGTCTACTGGGCATATGAGAGATGCGCTTATTGGCGCTTGCGGACTTGTTTCGTTTTATGTTTTTGCTGTTCTTGTTGACGCAAGCAAGCGTCGCCACATGGAAAATGTCCCGAACACTGTTCTCCGACTGCAATGCAGAACACTCGATGTATGGTGCTGAAATCTGCTTAGCCATTGCAGAACCCTGAAACAAAGTCAGAAGCAGATTTACTTCTAATTAACATGTAAACACATTACATGAACATCTTAGCACAACGTCTACTCGCACTGCTCATTTACTCAAGATTGATCAAGTCGTCAGAACTCTCAGCTTTCATTAGAGGTCATGAAGTCAATCTTAATTCATAATCTAAGGCTTCATAATTGCTTCCAAAATGACCTTGAAGATATCCCAAGATGGCATGACCAATAACGGCAAGTAATTAAGAATTGCAATACTGGGTAGAGTTTAGGACTTGAGTGGGAGGGGGGCCTTAAGGCCCCTTAAGATAACTCTTGGTCCTCAAGTAACTGCCGTTACAGCAGGAAGTTGTTTGAAGGTCAGCCTTCATTTTCAAGCTGATTAGATGATCTTGGGCCAAGTTTGGTAAGCTGCTTTTGTTTTTAAAAAATAAAATCTTAGCAAAGCTTGATTCCACTGTCTTTTCTGTGCCTTACCTGATCATATGATACCGGGGTCTGTCTGTGATTGGACAACTCTACTAAAGTAGTGAGGTCTGTTCTCAGGTCTGACTTGCAGCCAACAAGCAACATTTTTGTGTTGGGGCAGAATTCCTGGATCTCTCCTTTCCACTGCAAGAAGAAAAATATTGCATGACCCACAGAAGCCATCATCACACACCCCCCCCCCCCATTTATCATTGTGCCATTTTCTGCTTGGTCTCCTTTACCCCTACATTTGCTATCTTTCAACCTCTCTCCATCTGTTTCACAGGGCTAGAGGTGATCCACATTCCTCACAGAACAAAGACTCGGCTGTGGTGAAAGTGTGTGTTAAAACCGGAGGGTCTAATCTTGGATAATGCAGTGTGGAGACATGGCCCTCTGCTGTGGTGGCCAGGATCCGGTTCACCATGGCACACACAGGCAATTGTTCATTCTGGAACATGAGCACCCTCTTCGTTCTCTTTCCCATGATCCTTGGCACTGCCATCTTGCTTCAAGGGACCTGAAAGTCCCAAGCTCAAAGTTGAAGCTACCCTAACCAGGTTTCCCTACTCATTTACCAGCACAAACCACTGCAGAGCTGAATGTGGGACCTGTCTAAAAAGGAAACTTCTAAATGTAATTCCACCTTAGTGCAGCCCTAACTTTGCAAGAACGTCATGGTCCAACAATCCCCTGGTCAAACTGCTTTTCATCCAGCAGAGAACATCTAATCCCTGTCAAACAACCTGAGAGAATATTTAAATCAGACCCACACAAAGGAAGACTTTCCTTGGACACGTCAAAGGAGAACGCAAAATGTCAACAAATCAGGGGAGAGCATTTTCCTTTTAACCTCTCAGAGTCCCTAGTGAAACATGAGACTGTTGGATTTTTCTGTGGGTGTAAGTTGTTCAGCCAACAAACAAGTTCCAAAATCTCACTTCCAAAATGTCTGACAAATGTATCAATATACTATTCTCAAAAGCTAAATTTAAGTAAAATAGATAACCCCCACTCACCCTTTTAATTAAATAACAATGTGTCATACACTCTCTCAAACAAGCTTAATTAGTTTGACACTCCGCTAAAACATGTCTTGGCTGACTGGCTACATTTTAAGGCAAGAGAGATTTTTGCTACAATTTAGCAAGACAAAAACAGTATGTACCTTTTTAAGAACGCTGTCCAGGGTCTCTGGACGGCTGATGTCAAAGCAAATAATGACAGCATCCGAGTCTGGGTAGGAGAGCGGTCGTACGTTATCGTAGTACGGAGAACCTGTAACAGAACAGTCTGTCAGAAAGGCCTGAGTACTGCAAAAAGCACAGAGAAACCAATCTGATTACTGGTTAACTGGGAAAGGAACATACATTGGTCCTAAACCTCTTATGTACAGTAAATATGAGTCACAAGATTCATTCACATCAGAATCTGAGCTTTAGAACCAACACTAGAACAGCAGGTGCAGGTTTACAACCCAAGAACTGACCACAGGCTTATTTTCACAAAGCAACATGAGTAGCTGTGAAAATTCTGGCGTTTGCCACATCTAAAGACATCAGCTACTTTTATATCATAAGGATTTTAATGTGCAAAGAACCAGCAAGAGAGTGACCCAGCAAGATTGAAGAAACTCTCAGCTTCCCACATGTAAAGTGACCTCTCGGCCAAGAATCTGGAGAATTTTGTTTTTAACGTGACTTGTGGGAGGTCTGCTCTGAATCAGACTACTACAGGCGGGGGGGGGGGGGTGTTCTCCGCACAAGAGCAGGCAAACAAGTAAAAAAGGTGTAAACAAACCCCTGCAAACCCCATTTCAACGGGTCTTTTATAAACAGTCCTGACTATCACCATTCAGATCAACCATGGCTATGTTTTCCTCCCTCCTGCCCTGAGAAAAATCACATCCTTTATTACCTACTGGTTTCAACACTGAACCCACTGAATTTCTCTGTTTTAGTTAAGCATCAGTGTGGTTTTCCAGGCATCATTGCTCAAATTAAGTTTTCTGAACGTCTTAGAGCAAAAGCTATATGAACTGGGAGGGCATTAGCAGAACAAAGACGCAAATGGGAAAGTGAGATGCTGTAGGCTAGTAAAAGAGGCTTTACAAGGTCAACTAAAGCAATAAAACTACAATGAATTCACAATACCAGATTTTTTCTAATCCTATAACCCTATAATCCTATAAACAGGCATGATGAACAGCTGTATTTACAAAACCAATAACCTGCCGGAAACTCTTCCTGGAGTCATTTATTGTCAAACGTTTAACAAGACATGTATAGTTTAATTGTTTTAGAGGCAGCCCATAGTCAGGCTTATACCATATCTAGATATCAATTAGTTCCATCCATTTTAATTGCGATTCTAAAGTATTGCGTATGCAGTATGTAAGTGCACAGTTATGACGAAGAAAGTGACCTCCAAGTGTCACACTGGTGTGAAGGAAATTCCTCAGCACAGCACTTAATGCAGTATCACATTAACTAACCACAGCTAGCCCCAGGGCATGTCCTCCTACTGACACTCCATAACATTTTTTTCCTCCGTTTTGCTTATACATACAACCCCCACCCAGTCTCGTTCTCTGTGAGGAATGCCCAGCTGTTCAGCGCGTGTCCACATGTTGTTTACGTAAGTATTTATAGCCAACTATGGCATGATACACCTGTGGCAGCTAACACCCTTCAATGATTTGCTTCAGACTTCTCATTTTGTAGGTCCACAGAGAAGACTGTGGATCCCCAGAGCATATGTTTGAAGGAAGAATATTCAGCATTCCCTCAGTGCTTCAGCTGCGCAATAACAGGGTTTGAATCGGGGACCGCGAGGATTTTTCACACTGTGGTCAGCAAGCGCAACAGAGACCAGATCCTTACACCATGGCCTCAATTCACTGTATGAACACAGCATGTAGGCCTCTTCGATTTAGCAAGGGTCTCCCCAATTTCATTTCCATTCAGGCCAACAAGGTAAGAAACCTCTCAGTAGAAATAAGTCCACACAATCTTTCCCCCTCTTGCCAGCATCCATTCCACAATGGGCGCTTTGTGAAGCTGCGGCGGGAACCTTTCGTCTGTGGAATGCAAGGCATGTGGGTCCAATTCGCTCAGCTCTGAAACAGGATCTGCAACACAATAGCTCCCGTGCCTGAGAAAGCAAGACAGCCTGGTCATGATCAGGCAGAAGACTGACCTGAGACCAGTTTTGAGGGAGGTATAGGTAGCCTGACCACTAGTCAGATGTTCTTCACACAGACGCACAAATGCAGAAACAGTTCATGCAAAAAGCACCACAATGGAGAGTCTTTAAAGGCACAACAGCCTGTTATCATGCAAGATACAACTGCAGGTTCATAAAGAAACTTAATGCAAGATATCGGTTGATTGAATGCCTTGTATTAAACTCCCCCACCCCCCCCCCCAAAAAAATAAAGAAACCAAACACCAAAACCTCCTTTATAGACTGACTAGACAGGTGGACATTTATGAGTTTGAGACACCACAAAATTTTTGCTGTTTCTTTTCCCCAAATAAAATTGCCTGGACTGGAGAAAATGAAACACCTTGTAAAATCAGATTTTTCTAAGATAAAACCCATTCAAGCACATTTGATTTGTACAGCCTTTTTAAAAAATAAAAATGAGCATATTCAAAATTTAATATAATGACAGTGACCACTAGACAAAACAGTACACTGGGTTGAAACAGTGAATTTCTGAATCCTCTTTTTTATACTTCAATGTCCAACTGTTAAAATCTTTAAAAGTACTTGGTGCTATTGCAGAATCAGTTAACGCCAGCTACTTGCTTCGACAGAGATCCTGTAGAGCTATCAGCATGATCAAAGAGTCAATTAAAGCACCATTCAAACTTCACAAAAGCCACTCGTGAAGACACTGCCTGAAGGCAACGGGCCAAACAGAGCCATTCTTAAGTGCCAGGCAGTCAAAAAGAGCACGTTTGTCTCTGAGCAGAGTGAAGGGAGAGCATGCAGGGGGCAAATGGCTGAGTTTAACAGCGTGGGGGGAGAGCTTTAATGAGGACCATACTGTCTCTTTGAGCTCATTATCTTCCCACAGATAACACCGAGACAAAAGGCAACCCAGGAAGAGGGTCAGCGGTATGTGGTAGTGTGCGTGTGTGTGGCAGGGGGTCTATTGATTAATGCTGACAGATAGTGGGTCCTTTAAAGCTGGAAATGAAGCCCTTGGTCTTAGTGCCTGGAGTGGTGGAGGAGTCCCTTATCAATCAGGGTCTTACAGGGAGAACACAGGAAGGAGGGACTGAGGTTCACAAGGGAATAGTCTCTCTGTCTCTCTAGGCAGCGTCCTCCGATATGCCATAAAACAGGGAAGGATGGGAAATCTGGTGCTCTTAGGCCACAAGAGAGTGAAATCACTAGTTATAACAAACAATTCCTTATTCACGCTGCAGACCCAACAGTCAACAAAAACCTGACATGTCAGCAGCACGAGGATCACAAATCTGACCATTCAAAACAGTAATGGTAATGAAGAAATAACTAAAAAAAGTTTCCAAATTTACAGCTATGTCAGATCAAAGGATGACTTCTCATAGACACAACTCTGAAATAAAATTGTGAACTTTAATAAAAAGCTAACAGGCCGGTGATTGACTGGGGCATTATTTATAATTGTAGAGGCAGAATGAGTCATGAGTGGCCAGCTGAACTGTGGAAAGGGATGTGACGGCCACACATCTGAGGGTTGGTAATGTGAGGTCCTGTGACCGGGGTCGGGGGGGGGAGGGGGCTCAGTTGTCTATTCTCCAGTAACACAAAGAAAATGAGGGAATGAATGAATAAATAAATAAATAAATAAAAATAGAGAAATACTAAACTACTGTAGGAGAGAGAGCACAACCTCGATCAAGACCCACAAACTTTAAATGCATATTTCCTCCACTGAGTAATTCCCATCATTCCACTGCACAGGTTCATAGATGTGTCCTCCGATATGTTCCCCTTTCAAAATTCCCAGCCATGCCCAACTAAACTGCATAACCTGGCATCCATAAAGTGTAGAAATGCCCTGCAGATCTACCACTCAAGTAACGTCTACGGCTCAATCCTCAATCCCTTCCAGCTCCTTTTCCACCAACTCGTGTTGCACTAAGCACCTGGGAATTTTAATCACATCCTTCTAAAGTCTCAAATATGCCATTTGAAGCCACAAGATCTGTTAAGTTCCTTCCTTCTAATCCCCGCTGCCATTCTTAGGAGCAGCTCAATATCTGGGACAAAACAAACAGAAGAAAGGCTTCAGTGTCGGAAGCAGCTCAGCTTCCAAACCAATCCAGGCTGGCTTACCGGCTCCAAGGTAAAAGCTGGCAGCATTTCTGGACACTACAACATCCACCTGCATTTGCATGTACTTCATTTCATCCACTTGACTACGCAGTACAAACTGCAGTTTAGTTCCGTTACAGTTCTCTCAGGTGTCAATAAAGCTCCACGTCTCTGAACTGAACACAGCAGGGTTTAACTCGGGGACACAACCAGTTTCCAGGGATTTTGACAAGGAAGCAGAAGAAAACTCCAAATACGCTCTAGCGCACATCTGATGCACAACAGCTGCGTAGAAAGTCTAACAGCAGCAAAACTCAGAAAACTTCTGAGAGCAAATAAACAGTCTTGGGTACAAGTGCCAATTTCCGAGCGGCTACACTCATCGCACCGCCTAATGTGTCAGCATGTGTTCAGTGTTTCCAGGGAGGGGTGCGGTGTGAAATATCTCCAGGAGGGTGTGAGGAGGATCAGCTGTGTGAGGTGGCTGGGTAAGTGGCATTAACCTCAGACTACCTTCATTACGATGAAACGATTAAAAAAAAAAAAAATGATTAGCAGGCAAAGTATGAGGAGCCATTCCTGCACAGGCAGACTGACTCAACAGGGCTATGAACCACAAACACACACAATAACTTTCTTATTCATTAAAAGTAAGTCTGCCTCTTTGGATTGGCTTCAAAACATGAAGAAACGAGGGGAGGCTCAAGACTTTTGCACTGTAGTACACACACACACAGGCAGGCAGGGGCACAGACCCCCACACACACACACACACACAGGCAGGCAGGGGCACAGACCCCCACACACACACAGGCACAGACCCCCACACACACACAGGCACAGACCCCCACACACACACAGGCACAGACCCCCACACACACACACAGGCACAGACCCCCACACACACACACAGGCAGGCAGGGGCACAGACCCCCACACACACACACAGGCAGGCAGGGGCACAGACCCCCACACACACACACAGGCAGGCAGGGGCACAGACCCCCACACACACACACAGGCAGGCAGGGGCACAGACCCCCCCACACACACGCGCGCGCGCAGGCGTAGCTGTGCTGTTCGTGGTCTGCTGTCTTGAGTGTCCTCTGCGAGGTCCTGAGGTAAAGTCTTACCTGACGTGTCCCACAGGCTGAGCTCGATTCTCCGGGTGTCGATCTCGAAACTGGCCGTGTAATTCTCAAACACCGTGGGCACGTAGTTCTACAGGGAAGGAAAGAGGACATTAGTGAGAGTTTAGTGAGAAACTGAGCGCTGTAAACTGTGCGGGCTCAGTTTGCGGCCGGAGTGTGGCTGAAGGTCCTCACCTCAGGAAAGCAGTCCTTCGCGAAAACGTGCAGCAAGGCGGTCTTCCCGCACTGGCTGTCGCCCACGACCACTATCTTACATTTTAAACTCTGACTCGCGTCCATTCCGGGCTGGAGTGAGAGTTTCTGGCAGGACCTTCTCTCCTTCATTGAGCGGCTGTTCTTCTGTCAGAAAGGACCCCAACGACGCGCTGCAGCTTCGCCTCGCGACCAAGCTCGCGCACGAGCGCGTGGGCCGCGCTTTTAAAGCCGGCCTGCCAGCCAATCGCAACGCTCTTCACTGTGTCCCCGCCCCGTAACGGCATTTTATTGGCTGGCTCACATCGGGACTCCGCTCTGACGGCGCGCCTTAGAGATCTGACAACAAATCACTGAGCTTGAAACCCACCCTGCCCTCCAGTCTGAACCCAGAGAGAGAGAGAGATAAAAGGTTCTAGATAAAGAGAATATATATGTATATCAAGTTCATGAAAGAAGTCCTCCCATGTTTTATTGAAAGTTGGTGACAGATGGGGTTCGAATCCCAGACCAGCAGGTTTCCCTGAGGTACCCTCGAGCAAGGTACCGCCCCCGTCACTGCTCCTCAGGTATTTTGAATAGCTGCGCCCTGCTGCATGTGTATGGGTGAAATGAAGAGGTGTAATTTTGTTGTGGTTCACTGTGTATTTCACAATGACAAGAATAGTCACTTTCACTTCACTTTCATAGATTCATATATGTACATCTTTTTTGTAGCAATTTCAGTTACTCCTTCAGTAAAGAGTGTTTGTCTTGAGCTGCCCCTGCTGGAAACCCACCAGCACTTCTACATATTCACAATCAGTGACATATCTAGAACCTCCAGAAGACCTAGAATGACCAATCACAACAAAGTACCTGATTCTTCTGCCAGTTTACAGTTATGTTCGTTACTTCATCTTTCAGTCCAGCTCTTGAATGCCTAACTAATGGGAGAGCTCCAGTACCGGTAGTGCTGGGCTACACTGATCTGTGCTGATCTGTATACTTTTATTATTGAGTCTGGTTACCGTGGGAGATGTGGACAGGAAGGAGGAATGGCAGACCTGCCTCAAACTGGAATGATGGCACTGAACTGGTCTACTTCACAGGCAGGTTTGGCCTTCCTTTTTTATAGGATCTAACCTACTGACCTCACTTCTTCCATGAAAGTTACACCCGACTGATATCCTTGGCCAGGGTGTGACCACATAACATGACTATAACGTCATGAAAAACAAGATGAAAATCAGACGTCTGGTTCCATTCACAACCACTGTAAACAGTGCTGAGTCATATTTCTGACTCCGCAACAGAGCATTTCCCAACAAACCACTATGAATGGATAGCGATAAACTGGGTAGAAAATGAAAAAACAAATGGGAGCTCCACATTCACAGATACTAGCTGTCGTGCTCTAGATCTGCTGAAATTTAAACCATACCCTGCATCGCAGTGGACTCTTTTAGAGTTTCAGCGATCAGGCCGGCTGACGAGCCTATCGCCGTGGGAAATAAGCCAGAGCAGTTCCGACCCAACGACCGGCAGGACAGAGCAGGGAAAGAGTCATTAAAGTGCTACGAGTGACTGCTTCCTCTGTGTTTCATCAAGTGAAAGTTTGCTTGATTTCAGTCGCACTTGTTCTTTGGCACAGTTCTGAGCCCAAAGGGAACACTGCTGCTGTCCCAATCCAAAAAACCCTTAACTAGTGCAGGCTGGTGTATCACCCACACCAGTGTTGAACTGGTATCACATAACAGTACTGTAATTTTAGCACAATTTATAGATTAAAAGTGAAACATCATAGCTCGATGACATGGATGTGAACTGATTATTATATCTTACAACTCTGCAAAAATATTAGCACAGATGCTTTTGTAAAAGGAAAGAGAAATGAAATGAAAGTGACTATTCAAACTGGAATGATGGCACTGAACTGGTCTACTTCACAGGCAGGTTTTGCCTTCCTTTTTTATAGGATGGTTGATCTAACCTGCTGTGCTGCGTTTCAAAATGACAAACACACACATGCAGCAGGAGGCAGCTATTGAAAGCACCCAGGGAGCAGTGATGGGGACGGTACCTTGCTCAAGGGTACCTAAGGGTGCCCTACTGGTCTGAGATTTAACCACCCTTTATCTGCACTGCTCCATCATATTCAATAAAGGCTTTTTTCTGCCATTGAGTTTCCATTGAGATCCAGTTCCTGGAGAGCAGTGATGGGGTTAGTACCTTGCTCAAGTATTCCTCAAGGCAGCATACTGGTCTGGGATTCAACCCTACAACCTTCCAATCCTGGGGCCTAGTTCCTACAGAAATGTAGATTAATGTAAATGTTTGATTGAACACAGTGTGTGTTGTGCAGCTTGATATACATGAGGCCAAATAGGCTGCTTGTTTAATTGGGATTTTTGATTTACAGACCTTCCTGCTAATAACGGTTCAATCAGGGT
This sequence comes from Hepsetus odoe, assembly GCA_017165825.1. Lineage (NCBI taxonomy): Eukaryota > Metazoa > Chordata > Actinopteri > Characiformes > Hepsetidae > Hepsetus > Hepsetus odoe. The sequence continues at coordinate 3,567,604 of CM029391.1, forward strand.
GTGTGCTGACATTTCCTCTCAGCCAACATTCAACTGCGAAGGTCTCGCTGTCCACTCGGAAGGGTGATGGTGACATGAAGTATAAATGAAAGAAGGGGAACTCAACCCGGAATGCAACTCTATAGCCGTGGAACACACAGGATCTGTATGTAGCTGACCATTAGCTGTCCATCAAGGGGCACACACATACACGTACACACACACACATACAGATCTGAGAGCTGATGAGCTTAGAAGATATCAGGTTGCAGCGTGGGAATGGGACAGGGTGTGTTCGTGTGTTCATGTTTCTGGGAATGTGTGACCCCCTCAGGCTCGGCAAAGCCCTTAACCCTTAAAAAGAGCAACAATCTGCCAAAACAAAGAAAAGCAAGATTTATTTTTGTACAAAGGACAATTTTTTCTTCCACTTAATTGTTTTGTCCCACCGAATACATCTATAGCCTTATGTCAACAATGCATTTTTACAGTTTTCCCTTATTTCTTGAAATAAAAATTAATACATTTTGCCAAGCCTATTTGACTGCAATGTGCAAAAGGGTTCTGTTCTGATTGGTTGCTCCTAATCGTGTATCGTTTGTAGAGCATTAAACGGACCCAAAATAATGTGGGGCAGCTGAGCTCCAATAATGATAAAATTTTAAAAAATGTAATCTAATGAATAAATAAATTCCATGAAAAGGCAAAACTGCGTTTAGTAAATATATGGCCACAGGCATCACCCCCTTCCCCAAACCACCGCTGCCATTCCAAGTCTTTCCACTTGATTGGACCAATCAACTCTTCTGTCAGTCAAAGCAGAGAAACAATAGTCTGAGTCATATCATTACGCTCTGGCTTGTATTTGCCCACAGAGGCTGAAATGTTAATTAAAAGGTCATTAAAACGAAGCATACATCCTACAGGGCCAGACCCTCGCTGATGAAGATCAACCCCTTTAATTCGATTTGACAAGACAACGTGTGAGCATGCCTTAATAAACCCCCGAGGGTGAGCCATATTATAAGCAACTCTATCCTCCATAATCACCAGTATTGAAGTCAGTCAGAGCGAGCCAATCCAAACTCGCCTTAAAGCCATTGTAGCACGTGTCTGTGATGTGTTAAGACCTCCGCCAGGCCTGTAGGACTCAGCAGAGGGTCAGCAGATGGAAGGCAATGGTCTACAATGGCCATAACTCTCCCATAACTAAAGAACATCTGTGTTTTTAGGCCTTCATTTGAACCTTCCTTCTTTGAAATGTGCTGCGATACGCTTCGAAAGCTCCACATCACTCTGAGGTCCCGCTTTCTGCTAAATCTCCTAATTTCCCTCCTTTCTTAGAGGCAGTGCATCTCTTGCTCTTTGGGGAGAAATACAAGACAGCGAGATCAGCGAACAATAGAAGAAGAGAATGCAGGCTTTTGGAATGAAAGCTAAACAGTTCGGGTCTCCCGGGAGCTTTGAAGCAAAGGCAGACTCTGAACGCTGATGGTGAGAATCTTTCAGGGTCTGAGGGCACTCTGGGGAAAATGAAACCAGCTTATCCTGAAAATGCTATTAGAAAAGTTCTGTGCCCAGTAGTAAAATAAGATTCCAGAACTTGCACTTCATGATGAGACTTTATGGCAAGTTAAAGACATCAAGCAAAGATGTCGTTTGAAGAATATGTTCCCAGAAAGAAATCCCCTTGAGATTCTTTCTTATTCACACTCATTTTCTGAGCCGCTTGTCCTGATTAGGGCTTGTGGGCAGCGCCGGAGTCTATCCCAGCTCTCAGGGGACATACCCTGGTCGCCAGTCCATTGCAGGGCGGACATACTGACAATCACACTCACATCTAGGGGACAATTTAGCACCTCCAATCCACCTGACACGCATGTCTTTGAATGGTGGGAGGAAACCTGAGCTCCTGGAGGAAACAACTGCAGACACGGGGAAAACATGCAACCAGGCCGCTCCGGTCATGGGTCTTGTAGCATTGTCATGAAATGACCAAATTGGACATCGGAACAAATGCTGAATGCTTAAAATTCTTGTTTTTCTTAATAATTTATTTTTTTCCATTGTTATTCCAGTGCTTTTATCAAATTTCTGCATTTTTTTATTAAGTTTAAAATAGAAGTTTTCTTATTTGTCATATTAATTTTTAAATCGTGTGTGTGTGTGTGTGTGTGTGTGTATTCCATCAACATGAACAGGCACATATAGATATCTTCAAACATGTGACCCATAACCCACTGTTTAGTGATCTCAAATGTGCATGCAGGCGTGTGTGTATGTGTGTCTGAACTCTAGCAGATTGTATTGTGTGTGCGATTCAGTGGGCGTAGATTGGCCTGACATGTACTAAGCCACTGTTAAACAAATCTCATCCGAGAGCCTCTGATGTTGATAAGATGAGATGCTTCATCAGTTTCATATCTAGGAACGTCACCTTTCATTACACCCCCACTCACATCTCAGCAAACACACTGTCTCGGCCCGACAACTAAAAGATTACCATTACCGCGGTCTCTGTGCTGGGTTAGTCTCAGCAGAGCACAGAAGTCTCAGGATTTTGTTATAAACTCACCTCACGTGATAAATTTTGTACAAGATTTACTCATATTAAACACATATTTGGTGTCTACTGTTTGCTTCTTTAGTTGCATCGGAGCTCCAAGGCTTAAGTTGCTAAGAAGTGTTGGAAATGCATGCCCACTATTTAGTACTTGCCTCAAAAGGGGCCGATGAGACTTACCGCTGCTCTTTTTTTATTCTTAATTGCATAGAGCTGTCTGTAAAATATGTTGTTTAGCCAAAATGCAAGCAGTTTGGTAGAATTATTAATGAAGCAACATAGTCAACATACAACAACAACAGCTGTACAGCATCATAAGGCGGTGGGAACCTTATGGAATGTTCCAGGACACGTTAGTAGAAAATGTAATCTCGGTTAGAGAGGAAAGAGAGATGAATATCATCATATTCAAACATGCAGACAAATGAACGCAAGTCTGTTTTCTACAAAAGGTGGAGTTGCTTGCATGGCCTGTGCAAATGTATGGAGGACTTCAACACTTCAGGTCTATCAGGGGCTTTCAGAGGTAACTGGAACTACGGGAAGTCCAAAAGGAATTGAATATCGAATGACTTCAAAACTGGAAAGGGCACCAAGCATCCCTAACTAAGAAACTAAGTTTTTTCCAAAATTCTGCTTTCTAATGGGCTCAAAAGAATGCTAGTGTGAGTGTTAGGTGTGAAGTAATGTATTTAAACAAGAGGGGAATGTGTCTAAGTCCATAGCTGTGGCCACTCCTCAGACTGTGTGCTATTAGTTGCCTAGCACGGGGGGTGGGGGTGGGGGGGGGTGCTTTTTATGCCACACACTCAGATAAAAGAGAAGAGAGGAAAACCTCCACATGCTTGCTCTCACTTCCTCTCTCCCCCCCTCGTTGTCTCCTCCTTAATCACACTGTCTGTAGACGTATCTGCTAGTGCCCGTGGGAGCTCCTTCTACAAATATCACTTTTTCATTCTTCATCTCATCCATCTACCTGCGTCCTTCCCTCCAGGTGAAAGGAGGGGAACTCTCTCCAGAGGAGGGCCATGATAGCCCAACACAGCCTGCAGTGGTGGAGGTGTGTGTGTGAGAGAGAAGGCAACCAAACTGCCTGTGCCTGTGTCTCACCAGGAGCACACGCTGGCATGCAGCCTTTGATCCCTTTAAGTGGTTTCAGGTTCGGATGCATTGGAGTGTGTGTGTCTGTTTACGTGTGTGTGAGTAAGAAAGTGTGTGATAAGTGAGGTCATCGCTCAGAGGGGAAAGAGGTCAATAGGGTCAGACCATGGTTTTGATGTTTCTGTGGTTTGATTACAGTCTTTCACTACACGTGTGAAGTGTGCACGCACTGTAGAATGGCTCTCCTTTCTCCAGAGTTGAGAAAGCACTGCAGTAGTGTTAAATCTCTTCAATACAAGAGAAATTGTAAAATAGATCCTACATTTTTAGGCTCCCTTTTCTGATTGTTACTCCAAGCCCTTGGTTTCTGGTGTCTCCTTGCCTCTTCAAACCGTGTTAATAGGGGGAAGAGATTGAAACTTTCCACTATGAAACGGGACACCTTTTAAAAACCCTACCTCATCAGCCGTTGTCCATAATAGCTTTTACTTTAATAACAGGGTTGGCTATTTAACTGCCAAGAGATCAGTGCAACAAGCACTTTTTTAACATTTTCTACAAAGAAAAGGACTGCACTACATGTCATGTCATTTTTAAGCCTTTATTATAAGAGAAAAAGTATGTGGGTTTATTAGATCACTTGTGCCGCCATCTGAGAATGATCAGAGTTTGGGTTTGAAAATCTAAATTTTGGAGAATTGTAGTTCTGTTTATAGTCTTAACACTTCACCCCACTCTTCTATCCTAACAACTGTGACACCCTATCCCCTAAAACAGAGAGGCAGAGTAGGGATAAGTGCTAGGGGAAAGGGGTGAATGGGATCGAGCCTTAGTGTACTGTACTTTTTCTGGTGTTCTGATGATGTAATATTGAACGATTATTACGTTTATGTTCTAAAAGCAGTATTTGTTCTTTTTGTGCATTCGCCGAGGCATCGTTTCGATGAGCTTCTGCAGCATCACACATCTGTTTCCTGAGTTGCATTCATTTTATGCCAAGATCTTGTAGAGATGATGGGAGAGTCAGAACGCTGCACACATTCTTCTCCAGCACATCCCAAAATGTCTCATGCTCCCTGAACCAATTTTTCAAAATCTGAGTCGATGAATCCTGGCATTGTCAATATGGCTGTGCCATCAGGGAAGAAGAGATTCACTGATGGAATAAACTGGTCATTCAGTATATTCAGGTGGTCAGCTGACCTCATTCTTAGGGGACATAGTGTTGCTGAAATGAGACCTGACAAACTGCAGCAACCTCAGATCATAGCACTGCCCCTACAGGCTTGTACAGTAGACACTAGGGATGATCGGTGCATCACTTGTGCCTCTCTTCTTACTCTGATGTGACCATCACTCTGGAAGAGGGTCAATCTGGACTCATCAGACCACATGACCTTCTTCCATCACTCCAGAGTACAATCTTTATGATCCCTAGCAAATTGAAATCGTTTTTTGTGATTAGCATTTACATTTAAGGCATTTAGCTGACGCTCTTATCCAGAGCGATGTACATTTCATAACAACAGTGATAGTCCTCCCTGGAGATACTTGGAGTTAAGGGCCTTGTTCAGGTACCCAATGATGGTAGTGCTGGAGGTGGGATTAGAACATGCGCCCTCTTGGTCCATTAGCACCTCATTAGCCTCACTAATCAGTGGTTTTCTTAAGACTGCACAGCTGTTTAGTCCCAATCCCTTGAGTTCCCGTCACATTGTATGTGTGGAAATGCTCTTACTTTCACTATTAAACACCCATGAGTTATGCTGTTTTTTACGACTTGATTTCACCAAACGGTTAAGTGATTGCTAATCACGGTCATTCAAGATTCTTTTCCAACCACATTTCTTTCGTGAATTAAGACAGTTGGACAGTTCATAACCTAGTTTTAGTAGTTTCAGCAACTCCTTGATGTTTTCTTTGCTTGATGCATGCAAATAATTTTACCCTTCTGAAACAGGTTAATATCTTTTCCAAGACCACAGGATGTGTCTTCTGACATGGCCGTTTAAGTAATGAGAAGCTATTCACTGTATCGGTTCGGGTTAAATAACTTGTTGCAGGTCATAATCATCCATGTAGTAATTATCCAATTGGAAGCTCTTACCTATTTGCTTTGTTAAATATAGCAGTATAGTTATAAATAGTGCTGTAGTGATATAGTAAAGCACAGTTATCCTTCAAAAAGTCCCAAATAAAAAGAAAAGGATTAAAGAACTCTTCCTTAGCTGCTCGTTGGTGGCTTTATCACCGTGTTAATCCACATACTGGAAACTAGAGTTGGATTTAGTTGGCAACTGATTTGGAATAGCCAAGAAAAATAATCATATTAAATACTTTATTTTGAAAAAACAGGTCGTTTTGACCGGATAGTCTGACTGGCTGAGACATGGTCTACCCAGTCACGAATAACAGCGTGTTTTTTTTTCATTGTAACAAATCACAGCCATGATATCATTGTAATGCACTCCCTATTTTGTTGAATTGCTCATAGCCATTTCCCCCAAAAGGAAACTGATTCAAGAATCAGGTCCACTAGGGATTCTTAGGCATAATTTCCATAATTCTGGAGCAGAACCACTGTAATAAAAGATGTGCCATCATTGGAGTAAGGGCTAAACAATGTAAAAAGAAATGGAAAAGGGCCACGCCCACATGTTGTCATGGTTCCAGCTGGAAAAAACAACATTTTTTGGTTCGAACTAGAATACGATTGGTTGAATCAGTAGGGTTTGATTCATTTTTTGGGTTGCTCCAAAATTTGATGCCCGAACCAGAACAGTGCCTGTTCCCTGTTGGTGGATAGAGGTTTGAGAGAAGTGCTTTAATGTAATGGAGCTATGAGAGACATTTTAAACTTACACCTCCCCTTTTTTGTACCCTCATTGTATCCCTCATTCTTCTCCAGACCAATTCTCTCTCCGCCTCTCTCTCATAGCTTGCCTAGCTTTGTTTCCTGTCTCACCCCTCCCTTTGTCAAACAGCTGTCTAAGAGTCTAAAGTGTGTACTGTAGCGCAGATGTATAGGCTCAGCTCGAAGTCTTGGCCCTTTTAATAGCAGCTTTACAGGCGGAACATCTTTCATCCCGGCTTTATGATCTGCAATCCTCCTTTTCCTGGAATTTCCTGGAAACCTATAAGCATACCACACACATTATCCAAACAAGGCTCTTCCCCCTCTTGTCTAGCATAGGTACTTCACTGAGCATTAATCCTACTGTGGCTACAGCACACTTGAGATAGTCTCTGTAACTTTGGCTTGACCTGGTGGAATGCATTTTGATGCATAATGTGTCCAGAAGTTTGCAGAGACCTGCTCATTCATGTTTCTTCTGAAATCAAAGGAGTGCCTTTTGCTGCAGGCACAGATTCTACTCTTCTGGAAAGACTACACTAGATGTTAAAATGATCTGAGCATTGGCTGTGAGCATTGTATTGTATTCAGCCCTTACAGCATTTATGAGGTTCTGGGTCAGAACATATGCATCACACATATTCATCAGTTTGGGTACTTTTAGATGCCCCCATTTCTGACACAGGTGAGAAGAAGCTGAGCCTGGGGTCACCTAAAAGTACCCAAACTTATGACTTTATGACTATCAAGAGGTCAAGAGGGAAAAAAAGAGTAAGGATATGACTTTGAATGTGATGGCTAAAATATTTCACAGCGCTCGCTGATACGTTAAGGGAGTAGGGGCTAGGGTGTCTGGTCTGACCTCAGTGAGGAGCAATTGTAGCACACACTGTTATCACTGCTATGATAGAAAGCTGTAAGAACACCCAGGGCATCACAGCTTGCTCTGTATGATGCTACACAGTTGCAGACCAGGAAGAATTCCAATAATGACCCTTGTCTATCAACAATAGTGCCTACAATGGCCACAAATTAATAAAAGCCATAGAAATGGCCTGTTGGAATGAATTACGTTTTCTTGTACATCATGTTGAGAGCCCAGGCTATGTCCATTGCTTATCTGGGGAAGAGATGGCTCTTGCACTGTGGAAAGAAGGTAAGCTAGACAGTGTGATGCTCTGGTCAATGTTCTGCTGCAAACCTTGAGTCCTGGCGTTGATGTGGAAGTTACTTTAATTTGCACCATCCACCTAAAGATTGTAATGAACTAATTACACCCCTTCATGGCAACAGCATTCTCAAATGGCTGCAACCACATTGGAAAAAATGCTCAGGAATGTTTTGAGGAACATGAGAAAGAGTTCAAGGTGTTGATTTGACCTACAAATCTGCAGATCTCAATCTGACTGAGCATCTGTGGAATGTTCTGGACAAACAAAAATGGAGGCCACCAGAAATCATATGGAGATCTTATGGATCTTATGGAGGCCATGCGTCAAAGCGGATCAACACGATGTTGGGCAGGTGACTGCAATGTTCTTGTTGATTCATAGAGCATCTTAAGCTTCCTCCAAGACAAACATCTTAGTGTGAGCATATATATGGTGAATGAAGTCTTTTTTATTGGTAGAGCTATGCATCAGAACTGACTAGACGTCCATTTGCCCGTGGGCAGACAGTAAGCTCCTTTAAATGTGTTATTCTTCCCTAAGGGGATGCTTGGGTTATTAAACATGGGGTGGTGGTGGTCTAGAGGTAGGTTACTTGCTTACGGACCTATGGATCAAGAGGTCCCTGGTTTGAATCCCACCTCTAGCACTACCACCACTGGGTCCCTGAGCAAGACCCTGAACCCTGAGTTGCTCCAGGGGGACTGTCCCTGTTATTAGGACATGTTAGTCGCTCTGGATAAGAGCGTCTGTTAAATGCCGTAAATGTAAATGTAAACATAAAATAAGACAGTATCTTTAAACTTTGAATCGCCTACATAAATAAAAAATATATCCAGTCAATCTCAAATCTCACCCCAGCTTCAACCCAAATCATAGGCTCTCCCAAACTCTCTAAAATATGGATTCAAAAAGACAGTTCAAAAGTTTCGGTCAAAATGTTCTCTGGGAACAAAGTGATCCACTCATGCCTGCTAAGTTGTATGCCATCAAGATAGCCTCGTCCGCGGCCTTACATAGGAGTAGCACAGCTAGGGTTACATCCCAGGATGCGTAGATGGGCTTTGAATTGAGTTCTAGCTTTCTAATTCAACTTCAAGCCCAGCAATGCATCACCATAATCAGACAGCTTACTCCAGCTCTGTTCCCTCTTTCATATCCTCAGCTCTGATACCGCTGTTCATCAGACAGTGATTACTTTTCAGGTGCGGCCGTAGTGCCGTCCACAGCTCAGACTGACACTGAAAAATGAGGACAGGCTTTAGCAACAGGGCCCTCTCCTCCACCCTTAGATTAGTCGGACTGCGCTGGAATCAATCATCACCTCCAAGACTGACAGCATACATGACCTCCTAGTTCTGCTTTTTACAGCGTTCACCTTTTACAACTTTCACAAGGCATTTTGTAATATTTCACTTTGAAGCTCACACTTTATTGTGTGGTTGGTTCATTATTTTGTGTACTAGGATTGTGCTGTAGATCATCATTCAGTCTTGGGACTGCATGGCCCAAGCATACAATGGGCCAATTGGTTGGCTTAGGAGGGTGGGAGTACTGGTTTAGTGAGAAACACTTGCTCAGTTTCAAAATACCAGAGAAAGAACTGGGTGCACAGTGAAGAGGTGAATTCTATAGCTTAAATCTCAAAGTTGATTAATCAGAAAACACTAGATGATCCAGGTCCTCCACCATCTATACTAACATTCAACTCTGCCAATGATGCTGCGCCACTTTTGCATATTGGCATCCAACCAAAGCTGCTACAGCAAAGGAGGCATGTGAACCCATGCAGTCCACTCATTTACCTTTGTTCATGTATGTATAGTGACTAAAATTGAATGAAGAAGATATTAAGGGTAAGATGTTAAAAGTTTCTTCCCCGATAGACCCAGGCCCAGTATCGCCTTCATAAAGGCCTGCCTCCCAGCAATCACTGATCTCTGGTTAAACTTGTTAAACAACTTGTAAATTCATTCATGCAGTGGGTTTTAGTGGTTGTTGCATTAGTTTAATGGCCTACAAAATATTTCTTCTTAAAAGTGACTACAGGAAAATATATTACACTTACAATATCATATTATTATAGGGCTTCATAGGTGGGCTTTTTTACAGCTCTGAAACAGCTCTGAAGTATCTTTCATCTTTAATTTCATCTTTCACTATCATCAAATTGGCTCAGCCTTTGACTTTAGCCCTTAGTGGACGCCCGTGAAATATGTTCAGAGTGTGAAAGTATGGAGCTGCTTGTGTGTGTGCAAAGAACACTGAACTTCATGCCAAATAAATAGAATTTGAATACTGCTTACCATTTAAGGTTAACTCTTCACCACAGCGAATCAACCATCTCCTTTTCTTCCTCTCCTTCCTCCTTCAAACCAACTGTCTGTACGTCCTCTCTCACAACATCCATAAACTTCCTTTGGCCTTACTTTTCAGCTCCATCTTCAACCTCTTTCCCCCAATATATTATGTTTTTGCCCCATTTATATTGAAACCAGTCTTGTTTAGATGTTAAGAGATACAAAATTAAGGATCATTCCCCTTAAATAAACTCTCAAGTACAGTACAGCTGCTTAAAATTTCTACTTGACCACAATAAATTGTATTTGTATTTATCCCTCTTTGATTTCTGTCTCAGCTTTTGTGGACAAGCAGGAACAGATGTAATGTGCAAGAAAAAAGACAAGAGCCATATGAGTCTGACTTAACTCACAGGATGACCTCCAAGATAAAGAAAGTGATTCAGTAGGGAGGCAAGCATATGAACTCTGCTTCTCACACCATGCAACACATATCATATGATTCAATCTACAGTGTGCCATATTGCCAATAAAGAGGTTACACAGCCAGGCCTGCAAGCTAAACGAAACGATTAAGGGCTAAACGGGTTAAACACTGTCACAATGGGCAGCAGCAGCCTTTCACACAACTCGCTGACCCAATTCTATTCGTACTGCAAGTCTTCAAATGTGGCTGACTGCACTATATTGGCCTACATGACACACAAGACCTCGTCTACACACTAGACTGAGCAAACTCAAAAAAGTGATTTTTTTTTTCGGTTGGCATGTTGAATGAGGCTGCTCAGGCAATCACCATCTGATGGAAAAGTCCAAACCACATTTTTCCTAAATGCAGACTCATTTATTAATGTATGGTGAAAGCTCGGTATGGTGCAGAAGCAGCACACAGAAAAAGAAAGAAAGACTGTGGATGTAACATTCCTCAGCATTTTAAATATGAGAAACTACAGCTGAACTGTAAAATGTGAACCAATCTCTGAATAAAGCTGAAATAGGATCATAAAAGGTTAAATGACTTCTGTTGTTTTCAAACTGGAGGCAGTGCTTTCCTTAGGGAACCACTCTGCCTAGGAATCGAGTTCCACTAATTTCCCACAAATCAAACAATACAACCAGCACTTGGAGGATTTAGGCTACTTCTTCATGATATTTTTGAATTGTCACCAATGCAATGCCATTGGACATCTTAATGCACTCGAATGAGAACACTAAGCACCAAATCTGTAACACCAGCAATGTGATGAAGAGATGGATTTGTCTACTGCCAAGACAAATTGTGCTGATGGATGGGTGGGGGGCAAGCCGCTATGGTCAAATGTACCTGCTTGTTCTGTCTTTATCTATCAGACAGTGCTACCAAGCTGGGAGGGTGAAGGAGCAGAATGTCCATCCTATCCAGCCTGAGAACATGAGACCAGGATGGTTAAGAGGTCACTGGTAGGTCACAAGGTTGCGCCAGTGCTTAGACGGTTGCATGACTTAGAATCCCTAAATTATTCAATTTGCCTTTACACAGTGTACCTCAACAGAAACCTTGAAGCAGAGTGAACTCTTGACCCACTCTTAATTCACCACCTCTCTCAATGTGATGTCTGGATATAAAGTATTTAAAAAGATGGAGCAGACAGCATGTTATAGGTGAAGAGCAAGGCTGTGGGGATGACATGGAGAACCTGCAACGCCAGGAATGTTCATGTTTCAGAATATGATTTGTTCAGAACAGATTTTTTCTGGCAGTGTAATTCACCAGTGACACCAATCATTTGGTCATTTCCTTCTTTCAACATTGCTCACACAGCTGTTGACAACACACTGCTCTCACACAGGGCCCATGTGTATGCATTTCACTCAGGACAGTAGAAATGTAGGAGAGTAGCAAAAGTCATCTATTCCCAATCTTGCCAAGTAGAGTCAATCAAACTGTTTTCCAACAATGAGGGGGTGCTTGGATATGAAAGCACATGAAAGACATATCAAGTACATCATTCAACAAATAAAAAATGTCTGAAAATGTCAAACCCTCAGCATGCCTGACCAGACAAGTGATTCTCACCTCTACTGTCCTGGTTTAGCAGTACATTGCCCTCGGTCACATAGTTAATGTTGACCCTTATGGTGTCTGTAAATCCAAATGCTTATTTGTGTGTAGAAATATGACTCCTAAATTAAAATCTTAGCAATGAGAATTCCATAAAGTGCCAAACAATGTTATCACCACATGGACCAATTGCAGAACCATAGTGCTACAGAACCATTTTCTAAAGCATTCTTTAATGAGCCATTTACTGCAGGGTTTCACTGCAGAACCACTTCACCATGCCAGGATAAACAGAACATAAAAATATTCCAAATGAGTAAGAAAAACATCTTGTTACATTAGTTTTTATTCAGTGTTTTTTTTTATTTTAATTTCCTGTAAAATTACTTTTTTTGGAGGTACAAGATTCTCGCAACAGCAATATATGTTCATGTAGGATCAACATAGTAGCTGTATGTTGAAAGAAAGGTGTTTTATTGTGTGGGCATCTGTATATCAGCTAAAGAATATATTCTTTAGTTAAAGAACATATGATGTAAAGAGTGTATATAAGGATGTCCTTTGATGTCGAAAAGAAGTGGTTTTTCCAAATGTACAGACAGTATTCATTTGATGTTCTGTGTTCCTGGAGAACTGCAATTAATCCACACACCAAGCCGATCATTATACAAGCATCAAGCCATTCGAATTATGGACTAATTACCAAGCTTGTAATCATCTTTCCATTTCTCCAGTCATGCATTCAGTGCCTACATGAGGGCGGAAGTGCACTGAGAAACTTTTAACCAGGAAAAATAACATGGCTCTTAAGAACTTTTTCAGCTAATGGTCTGCGATGATACTTTATGAATAATAAAACACACGCTGACTGCTCCACAGAGAGAAAAATAACATGGAGGGAGTCCAATTTAAAAGAAGCTTTTATGCAAATAATAAACCATCTCTGCCATTTCTGGCATGAATAAAGAGAATTTTAGTAGTATTAGTACTATTAGTGTGGATGTAGCAGCTGGAATAATAAAACAAGAAGGAAAATTGCAGTACTGGTTTCAAAGCATTCAAACTATATATACATTATATAGCCAAAGTATGAGAATACTTGAATTTCTCTTGTGGGACATCCCATTCCAAAACTGGAGTTAATACTATGGAGTTGACACCCCTACCTCCTCTCCTTTGCAACTTACCAGCTACAACAGCCTCTTCTAGAAAAACTTTCAACAAGATTTGAAAGAGAAATTGTTCCCATTCTGGCAAAAACTCATTTGTTAGGACAATCAATGATCTTTGAGGAGAAGGGCTGACTCACAATTAACTTTCTATTTGATCCTAGTTTCATTCATTTGAGCTGTGCTCAGGGCTTAGTGTTTACTGCAGGGCCTTTACACATGGGCTGCAACAGGTTCCTTCCCCAAACTGTTGACACAAAATGGCAATAAATAATTATCTAAAATTTCTTAAAAGTAAAGAGACATTTTTGGTCATATGGATTTTAAAACCTACATTTGCTTGTTAGTGGAACATTTGTTTGGAATGTTTGCTGTGAGGGTGTTGATGCACAGAAGCACAGAAAAGGTCAGAAGGAGTTGCCATGTGCCTTTGTTGACTTGGAGAACCATTTGACAGTATGCCTAAAGAGGAACTGTGGCTTTCTATGAGGAAGTAAGTTGTGGCAGAGAAGTATGTCAGAGCTGAGCAGGAAATGTATGAGGACAATGGTGAGATCTGCAGTAGGAGTGATGGATGCCTTTAAAAAAGAGGCAAGATTACATTAAGGATCATTACCACATGGCCTATGATGTTTGCAGATGTCATTGTGATCTGCAGCGATAGTAGGGAGCAGCTTAAGGAGAAATGTGGAGATATGCTCTAGAGAGGAGAGCAATTAGAGAGAAATCAGACAGATTGTATGAGTGCAATGAAAGGGAGGACAGCGGAATGGTTAGGATTTAGGGAGTAGAGGTGTCAAAGGTGGAAGGGTTTAAATACTTGGGGTCATCAGTTGAGAGTAATAAGGAGTGCAGAAGAGAGGTAAAGAGGAGGGTGCAGAAAGGTTAGCATTGGGGCAAAAGAGTCCCAGGAGTGATCTGTGACAGATCCAACAAGTATTGAAGAAAGGTTTATAAGACAGTAATTGCATTGGTGTGGGCATGCACAGAGGAGCGAAGAGGAGTAAATTGGGAAAAGGATAGAAGAAGCTGCCAGACAAGTGGAAAAGTGGAAGATCAAAGAAGAAGTTTTTGGATGTGGTCAAAAAAGTAAATGCAGGTGATGGGCGTAAAAGAGGAAGGTAAAGAAGACAGGAAGAAATTGAAATGGGTGACCCACTGAGGCAAGGCCTAGAATGAACTTGCTGTATATCCACCATTCATATTGCTTTCTGGATAAAACACTAAAGCAATGCAATTTCAATAATATGTTATTTAATTTTAATCCTAATATCACCCAAAGACTAGACAAATGTATATGCATACTTAGATAGATGCCATGTAGTTAGATTTTTATTTTTTGATAAAGATCATGCTAAAGCTATAGCATGACATGGACTCAAGTTCATCATTGTCATGATGTAAACATAAAATAAAAAAAATAAAAACTTAATTCACACAATGACATTGTTTAGACTGCAGATCACAGCGTCCTGAATATTCGTCCTGCGGCCTGTAACAGGGGAATTTTGTTCAGTTTTAAAGTTCACAGTACGTAAAGTTGTCACCACATAAAAAAGTCTAAACCACCTTAAAGAAGAGCTGGATCCAGGTTGAGAGAGGTTCAGATGGTGCATCTTTATGGAAATGATTTGCACTGGGCTACTACCAAGTTGTAGTGTTGACTCTACAGTGGTGTTCTAAATAAGATACACAAAATTGGGCCAAATGTCTCGGGTCTCCTATGTCTGGTTTAAGTGAAATGTGTAAATTAGATTAGATTTTTTTTTTTTTATTATTCCTTTAAGGCATGTCCTCAGAGTTCTCTATTTCACCCAGATGTTTAGTGTTTAAGCATAACACTCATTGACTGTAGTGTGCTGGAAGCGTGACAAGTTTATATTTGCTCACTCCCCTCACTCTATTGAAGCCCACTGTGCCTGGAATCTCCAATAAAGCTCCAATCTGCTGTTCTTCCATATGGCATCAGCATGCTGGCATCATTAGTTATTATTGTAGTCCTGGAGTTGGGGCCTACAGAGATCTGCCCACTCTACCAAAGACAAAAAAGCAAAACCAGTGTCAGGTCATTTTATAAAACCTATCTCTAAACCCCTCTGTCCACCCTGGTTCTCTAAGGCCTTCGGTGTGTTTCTCTAGATGGAAAAAGACACCTGACTATATTATAACACTGTGTTGTGCTCTTGTTGGTCAGTTTGGTCAGTACCTCGTACCTACATTCACTGGCCATTTTATCAGAAGCACCTTCTGAAAGTATTGACTTCATGTCATGTCATGTCATGAGCATTAATGGCTCGAGTACAACATGAGTATCTATGTCATTTGTGGTTCTCAAAATGAGTGTTATGGCTCCAAAAAAAAGCTAGAACAATTTCAGATGTCTAGATACCTGGGGGGGTAGGATGTAAACTCACAGCCGAGATGCTTGTGCTTAGCTTTATTAGACACAGTGAACGTAACCAAAGATACAAACGAAGGCACCACCGTTACAATGGAGATCACCCATGTGAATGGCCGACGCTCTGCTCTGGGGCTTATAATATATTGTTCCTATATGACAATATAGGAAAAAGGTGATGCCCATTTAAAAATGGAGAACATGAATAAAATCTAATATTCATCCAATCCAATACAGCCAATTGCATTCACATTCATGGTTATTCAGAGCCTGTAATGGCAGAAAATACACATCATGAACATTTTTATTGAAGGTGGGCGATAACCTACAAAGGAAACGAAATAGGAAAGGTTCTTGGGGGTGAAAACTGGCTGTGACTGAAGTGAAAAAGATCTTCAAGATAAAAATCTTCAATATAATGGAGCTGCAATTTGTACTTTTATAGGTTTTGAGTGTTGCCACCTGATGGATTAGTTCAAAACAGCTAACCTGTAATGATACCAATGTGGAAATGTGTGTATTAATGTTTCTTCTGGACAGCTATTACATTACAGCTATTTAAAGCACCCACGCAGCAGTGAGGGGGATGGTACCTTGCTGAAGGGTAACTCAGGGCAACCTACTGGTCTGGGATTTGAACCCCCAACCTTCCAATCCTGGGGCCTAGTCCCTAAACACTAGGCCATCGCTGCCCCAAAAGCTTGAATCTGGCAGGACTCGAACCAGCAAGCTTCTGATTCAAGAATTCAGATGTCTTATCCATTAGGCCACATTTCAACTTTCAGATCCTGGTGTTTTTACCTATATTTACTTATATTATATTACTTATAGTTATCGAGTTATGTTAAACTACATAAGGCATAGGAACTTTTGCACCCAACCACCCAGTTTTTCCCAGTTGTATTGAAACTTTTGAAATGATAATTGGTAGCATGACACTTGCTTCCAATAACTGCACCAAGCCTGCAACCAACTGACGTCTCCAAATTATTCGTCCTTTAACCAAAGCAACCAGGCTTTAGCCAAAGCCTCTTTCTGTTGTCCTTCTGGAGGGGTTCTCGTTTCCTCTTCAGCACAGAACACTTTTGATCTGGGTTAAGATCTGGTGATTTACGTTTTCATTTTTCCCCTGATGAAATCCTGTGTAAACTTGGCAGTGTGTTTTAGATCACTGTCTTGCTGGTGGATGAAGTTCTTCCTAATTAGTTTGTATGCATTTCTCTGTAATTTGTCTGAGTTGACACACCTGTGTAATAACTAACATCTATCACTTTTGGTCACTTAAAAAATCGTCAGATGCAAAAGGTGCCAAATTCAAGATTTACATCATATCAAGATGTAAGTAACAAGAAATTGAAACTGAATTTCATATTCGTCCCAAACCCAAATGTTCAGGAATGTAATTGCAACATGTGCAAGCATATATATAAAGAGAGTATAAACATAAAGGGAGCTTAAAATGAGTTTTAATGTCAATATTTGGTATGGTCACTGATGACAGCTCAGTTTGAATGTTTGGAGACAAAGTTAGAGAAGCAAGGTTGCGTGGGTTTGGACATGTCCAGAGGAGAGACGAGGATTATATCAGGAGGAGAAGTGAAAGACCAAAGAGGAGGTTTATCGACGTGGTGAGAGAGGACATGCAGGTGGTTGGATTGAAGGAGGAAGATGCAGAGGAGCGGAAGAAATGGAGATTGTTGATCTGCTGTGGCGACCCCTTAAACGGGAGCAGCCGAAAGAAAAAGATTTGGTATGATCACTGTTATTCTTCAACTCAGCCTGACCTCAGGTAAGTTTTTTTGAATGACATTTCCAAAGATTTCTTTCGATGTTGGGTGCCTTTTGTTCTGTTCTTTGTCGAGATGATCCGGCAGGTTTACAGCCTCTGAAACTGGTCATGTAAAGAGAAGAAGACTAAAACTTTCATTCCTCAACATTAAACAAATATGAGAAAAGTCTGGCTCCTTGAGAAATAAGGATTATCTAAAGTCATTTGGACAGTACAAGTTAAGATTACAGAATTGTAAACAATAATAGGGGCAGTGTTTAGAGACTAGGCCCCAGGATGGGAAGTTCATGGGTTTGAATCCCAGTAGGTCACCCTTGATCAAGGTACTGTCCCCATCACTGCTCCCCAGGTGCTTTAAATAGCTGCCTTCTGCTATACGATGTGTATGGGTTAAATTCAGAGGAAGCATTTCGCTGTTTTACGACAAATAGTCACTGCTCATATGAAGATGTTGAAAATGCTCCTGTTTATAATGAATAATGGGTGTGTTTGGGTGGATAAGAGTTTATGAGCCTTTTGAGAAAACCACAGACGTGAATGTTTGTTCAGTATGTTTGTTCAGTGTCCTATGACCTACACCGGAAGAGTTTCGTTCCCAAGCACCTGACTAAGGCGGCAGGGTTAATGCAAATTCAATGTGTACATTAGTGAATGCTGGAGGGAAAGGTTTGATTATTCAATAAAGAAAGAGAGAAACAAGGTGGAGATGAGTGACTGGATACAGTGTGAGCGCCAACCCGGCTGTATTGACTCAGGCTGCTGTTGACAGACTGGCATTGAAGCACAGGATCCAATACTTTATTCCCAGTGGTGGGGTGAGAAAGAGAAAGAGAGTCTGTCAGAAGGAGAAACAGACAGAAAGGAAGAACATTAAAGGGAGGGACGTAGAGAGAACAAGAGAGATACAACTAGAAAGAGAGGGGAGGAGGGAGACAAGGCTGGGATGGGAGTCAGAGTAAGAGAGAAGAAGAGATAAACAAAGAAGAGATACAGGAAGAAGAAAGAAAAGTGAAATGGCAAGAGAGGAAGAATGATGAAAAGATAGAGAGAGAGAGAGAGAGAGAGAGAGAGAGAAAGAGAGTTAAGCTTAGAAGTCACCGTGCAATTTTCTCAGATCCTGGATTGTCTTTATCGTCATCTCTCTTTCTGTCTGTGTTCCCTTCCTCCACTCCGCCACTCTCTGATTTTGATGGATTTGGTTCCCTGGGGAGTTTTTCATGTGTGTGTGGTGTATGTGTGATACAGCAGCACACCCTCCTACCAGCGAATTTTATAGCTGTAATTTTCTTCTGTCCTTTGGGGAGCAAAAGAAGGTATGTGTTTTGGTTGTGTGCGTGAGTGTGTGTGTGTGTGTGCGTGTGCATGTTTAGCGCATGCATGGATGTCTGATTTCATGATTACTGTACTGAACAGGCTCCCCATGTGCAGACGAGCCTATTTCAACATTGTTAATTTGTTCTAAATCACTGTTTAAAACTGGGCTCTCGACCAAGCCGCAGCCAATTCTCCACGACCGTAGCAAAGCGACGTCGTCTGTCTTTTCTCTGCGTTTGATCCAGATCCATGGTGTCACTTCTTTACAGTGTTAACAGATAATAAACCTTGGTCAGGATCCAGGAGAACCTTTCAGGTTGCTTGGCCTGGAGAGCTGCAGTGTAAGCACATCGCAGAGGAAATTCACCCACAAACACATCTCCATCTGACAGCGCGACCTTTAACAAACACACAAAATAAATCCAAATGAATGTCACACTGTTGATGTACAGTGAGGCCCAAAAGACTACTAGTGAAAATACTACTTTTGCATTTTTCTCAGTGTTTTTATGTGAAAAGGTGAAGATTTCAGAATGTATTAGTGACGGAAAAACAGGCAGCTACAGTTAAACCGACCGTATCAATAACTTGGGGCAGCAGCGGCCTGGTGATAAGGGACTGGGCACTGGAATCAAAAGGTCGTGGGTTTGAATCCCAGATCTGAGGTACCCTTGAGCAAGGTACTGTCGCCATCACTACTCCCTGGGTGCTTTAAATAGCTGCCTTATGCTGCACAGTGTGTATGGGTGATGAATGATCACTTTCTTCACCTTTTCTTGAGTCTTATCCCCTCCTCTGATCTGAAGTAAAGAGCGAGCAGCTTCAAGTGATGTATTTCATTTCAATTTCATTTCATTCAGATTGTTATGCGGATTGCATGACTTGCAGTGCAAACTGTATTACATTTGGGGAAAATAATGAATCATCATAGCAACAATTATTCCACTGTGTGGGTGGACAGGGGTCATGGGTAAGTCAACCAGACCGAGCCATGATGAGCCCTTCATCTCAAACCCTAAACAAGAAGGTCCAATAGGCTGAAATGTACGGTCTTATGCAAAACAAAAATGGCCTCACATTGCATTTTCATTGCAAAATGATAAAATGCAACAGTTTTTAAAAAGTGATAATTCAATTATTTACAATACACAGCTTTTTCACCAGTTTGCTAAGCAACACAATGTTCAACGACTATTCCATGAACAAATTGGCTCATTTGCTCAAATAAGATTTTGTAAAAAGGTTTCTTTTGGAAAAAGGGTGGGGGTGGTCTAGTGGTAGGATACTTGCCTATGGATCAAGAGGTCCCAGGTTCAAATCCCACCTCTGGCACTACCACCACTGGGTCCCTGAGCAAGACCCTTAACCCTGAATTGCTCCAGGGGGACTGTCCCTGTAATTAGGATGTGGAAGTCGCTCTGGATAAGAGTGTCTGCTAAATGCCGTAAATGTTATAATCAGATTTTTCACAACTCCAGTTCCACCTACTGACTAAAGCTCCCCGTATCACATAACACTGCAGGGAGGAGGCGTCCACCGAGCCACATGAAGGTCATCAGACAGTTCTCTGATGCTTGGAGAAGAATCCATTGGCTCCTTCTCCTAACTAAGGCCACAGAGGCTCAGATGAACACACTCTGGACAAGATACCGGTCCATCACAGTTTTTTGAGAACACTACCAGTTCTGTTGTAATCCAATGGACACCTGTACTGATATCCCTGTAAATAAAGGAAACAGAAGGAGGACCACACCACACAATCAGAGAGTGAATCCTGTTGTGATCTCTTGGACTAGCAATGGATGCTGTGGCATCTTTAGCAATGAGACAGTTGAGCCACTCAGGAGTGAGGTAATTATTTAGGTTTGCTCTTTATTACCAGACACTTTAATGAACAGGTCAGTTTCCTTCCTTTTCAACTACACGGCTGTTGTACTTTCTCCCAAAAAACAGTAATAATGAACACCTTTTGAGCCAAGTCCACCTGTAGGTGTGTTTTTGCTGGTGGGCCACTCTGTGTTTAAGACTAAATGCTGCTCATTTAGCTCTGGTGTATTCTCTGACACACTGTTTAGACTGCAGCTTAAATGAGTAATGAGCCAGCCTAACCTTAGCAGAGGACCTGAGTGAGACCAGGCATGCATGCTCTAAATACGTCCTTAACAGGGAAGACCCATGCTGACTATGAGTGTGTATGCATATGTATCTTAAGTTTTTTATTTCTTTTTCGCGCCGCTAGATCCAGCACATTTGTCAATGGCCAGATAATAAGGATTTGTATTACATATGCAAATAGCAAACACATTTCCTACTAAAGATAAACAGATCTACAAAAACGGAAGCTGCGTTATGCAACCCACTTCTCAACAAGAGCATAAAATTCAATCATAGAGCAGCAAGAGGATTAGTGACAGAAGCCACAGAGAGGCCAACAACTTGAAGGAGCTGTGGAGTTTGGTGGCTGAAACTGGAGTGGGGGTACTCCAATCATATCAAGATCATACAGCGGCTTACATGGGAGGTTAGAAAGAAGAAAACCTGTCAGGGTGCCACAGAGCATCTAAAAAATTACCTTTGGCCAAAGGATTACAGAGTCGAGTACGAACTCCACACCACCTCTCCTCCTTAAACACCATGCTATCAGTGAAGCATGGCAGTGGCAGCATCATGGAGGCATCTCTTGGCTTAAGGCAGCACCCACAGGGAAGTTAATGGAAGGTTCTTTAAAGAACCATGTTTGTAAGAGCTTTAATTCCCAAATGCAGAGAAGCAAGGTGCACCATAGAACAGCGAGGAAGAAAAAGGAGAAGGTATTTTCATTGTCCTTGGACACACATATGTACCACAGAGAACTGCTACAAGATGGACTGCTACAGGAGATACTGCTACAAGAGGAACAGAGAACCTTTATTATGTGAAAGAAAAACAAGTCCATATCTGGAGTGGAGAATTTTCCAAGCTGAACCTCATCCTTGAATGTTGCAGAACAGAAATCTGAGCGGAAACTTACTGGCTCAAGCCCATGCAAACAGTGAATGAAATCATTTGTAAGAAATCGACAATCCTTGTTAATACATTTTATTTACATGCTTTAGACAGGTCTCATTTTTTTGTACGAAACGTCAGTTTGACCTTCATTTTTACAGTAAAGTTTTCATGGCTCAACTGTGAACTTAACAGTCAGACTGTAAACATTACTGTCGTATGATTACATTACAGAAGATCTCATCATATAAAAGAAGGGTCCACAGTTTTTTGGTTGAATGTTCATGGTCAAAGTGTAAACTTTACAGCAGAATTAGGAATGACTGAGGTTTAACTGTAAATGTAAAGTTTTTTCGGGCAACTTTGCAACTGCATTTTTTTTTTTATTGCTGAAATAAAGCCTTATAATGTTGACTAACCTTGCATGTGGCAACAATTAACCATCTATATATCCATCCATTATCTGCCGCTTGTCCCAAACGGGGTCGCGGGGGAGTGCTGGCGTCCAACCCAGCGCACACAGGGCGAGGACAGGGGACGCACCCTGGACAGGTCGCCAGCCCATCGCAGGGAACCATCTATATAAAAACCCATAATTCTTTATCGTCTGTTAAATAGTTTTAATCTATGGATCATAATTCTACACTACATTTAGAACCCACTTTAAACCAGCCTTTGCTATCTATCTGTGACACTGGCTTACATATGTCTGTAGAGAACATTTATATTTCTGTACTTTTTTAAAGGTTCCTGTTTGCTCCTCAGTGCCTCAAATATGTAGTTTTGTAATGGCAAACTATTTTTTAAATTCCATTACATGTTTCCCTCTGCATTTCTCTGATAGGCTCTCATGCACGTTTAACCATTATCTAGGAATAAGATGTACAATAAACCCACAGTTCAATTCAATCCAGGTTAATATAACGACAATGTAATGATGATATGAGAGCGTGAGTTCTGTTAAGCGTGTAAAGGCCCTCTGGCTATGTTAATATTGTGCTTTTTTCTTTCCTGCGCATTTGGGCTGAAGTTCTTTTCATTCTTTCCTTGAAGCCACATCTGCAGCTGCTTCTTGACTTGACTCCACAAGTGGGCTAAATAACCATTTTTAATAGCATTGCTTACTTAAGCGAGGAGGGGACGGCTCCACTGCGGCAGCCATGGCAACAACTGAGGGAGGAAAGAGAGAATATTCTCAGCTGAGACTTCCCCTTCTTCTACTGTATGCTAACTACCTGCTGGAACTCAAGTGACCCTCAGCAGGGGAAAGTTCAGGGTCTACAATCAGGGTGAAGTTTTGACCTGAAGTTAAGGTTAAAGCAGGTCTCCATTTTGCAGCACCTTTTTGTGTGGATTTGGGACTTTGTCCACATATTACACACATTCATGGGATGAAAGTAAAACAAATATTGTGTACAAAATTGTAACAACTCCATTGCAGGGATTGCTTGGGCTTTCAAAGTGTGGGTAGTGCTGTTGTCTCACAGCGAGAAGATCCTGGGATTTGATTCCCAGACGGGACGGTCCGGGTTCTTTCTGTGTGGAGTTTGCATGTTTTCCCAGCGTCCGTGTGGGTTTCCTCCAGGAGCTCCGGTTTCCTCCCACCATCCAAAGACATGCAGGTCAGGTGGAATAGAGACGCTAAGTTGCCTGTAGGTGTGTGAATGTGTTTGTCTGTATGTCTGCCCTGCAATTGACTGGCGACCTGTCCAGGGTTTCCCTGTCTTTTGTCCTGTGAGAGCTGGGATAGGCTCCAGCACCCCATGACCCTAATAAGTGGCTATGAAAATGAGTTTGTGAGAGGGAGTAGTGTTATTTTAAAACTTGTTATTCCAAAACTATCTTCATCAGAATAGTGATACAAGCAGTCAGATAAAAATGTTAAAATTACAGACTTTTATTGATTTTTTTGATATTGAAGGTCACATCGTCTCTACAGAACTTTCTATAGTATTGTCTGAAGAGATTGTCAATGTGGGAGGAAACTCTTGTGCAAAATCTGTCAGAATGTGGTTAGGAATGAATGTGTACACTTTTCTGGCCGCAGGTTTTGTAGAAGCTGGGATTATATTGCTCTGAATGTGGAAAAAAGCACATTTTGAGAAACCATTTAGGAACTGCAGAACAGATCTCAGATAACATGTACCATTTGTGTAAATGTCATAGACATTATAGAGGGATAAAGTTGATCAGCCACACCATGAAGCTATGGGAAAGAGTAGTGGAAGCTAGGTTAAGAAAAGAGGTGAGGATTAGTGAACAGCAGTATGGTTTTATGCCGAGAAAGAGCGCCACAGATGTTTGCTCTGAGGGTGTTGATGGAGAAGTTCAGAGAAGGTCAGAAGGAGGTGCATTGTGCCTTTGTGGACTTGGAGAAAGCATATGACAGGGTGCCTAGAGAGGAGTTGTGGTTTTGTATGAGGAAGTCTGGTGTTACAAAGAAGTATGTGAGAGTAGTTCAGGATGTATGATGGCAGTGTAACAGTGGTGAGATTTGCAGTAAGAGTGACAGATGCATTTAAGGTAGAGGTTGGATTA
Source organism: Hepsetus odoe (assembly GCA_017165825.1). Taxonomy (NCBI): domain Eukaryota; kingdom Metazoa; phylum Chordata; class Actinopteri; order Characiformes; family Hepsetidae; genus Hepsetus; species Hepsetus odoe. The sequence continues at coordinate 3,591,804 of CM029391.1, forward strand.
CATCATAGTAATGGACAGGTTGATGGACAAGGTTAGCCTGGAGTCTCCTTAGACGATGATGTTTGCTGATGATATTGTGATCTGTAGTGAGAGTAGGGAGCAGCTTGAGGAGAACCTGGAGAAATGGAGATATGCTCTTGAGAGGAGAGAAAGGAAAGTGAGTAAGGGCAAAGACAGAAAACATGAGTGTGAATGAAAGGGAGGAAAGTGGAGTGGTTAGGATGCAGGGAGTGGTGGTAACAAAGATGGTGGAGTTTAAATATTTAGGATCAACAGTTCAGTGTAACGGCGAGTGTGGAAGAGAGGTGAAGAGAGTGCAGGTAGGTTGGAATGGATGGAGAAGAGTGGCTGGAGTGATTTGTGACAGACGCGTACCAGATAGAGTAAAAGGGAAGGTTCACAGGACAGTAGTGAGACCAACTATGTTGTATGGGTTGGAGACGGTGGCACTGATGAAAAGGCAGGAGGCGGAGCTGGAGGTGTCAGAGTTAAAGATGCTGAGATTTTCGTTGGGTGTGACGAGGTTGGACAGGATTAGAAATGAGTATATTAGAGGGACAGCTCAGATTGGACGTCTTGGAGACAAAGTTAGAGAAGCAAGGTTGCATTGGTTTGGACATGTCCAGAGAAGAGATGAGGAATATATTGGAAGGAGGATGTTGAAGATGGAGCTGCCAGGAAAGAGGAGAAGAGGAAGACCAAAGAGGAGGTTTATGGACGTGGTGAGAGAGGACATGCAGATGGACGGTTTGAGGCAGGAAGATGCAGAGGACTGGAAGAAATGGAGACGGTTGATCCGCTGTGGCGACCCCTTAACGGGAGCAGCCAAAAGAAAAAGAAGTAGAAGAAGATTTGTGTAAATCATTAATAGTATGAAAATAGACTAGTACTGGTATTTTAGTTTGATGAGTGTGAGCTATGGTTCCAGTTTAAGAAAAACAGAGGTCACAGATGCCAATGATAAGCATAATAAACGCAAACGTGGAGAACATGCAAACTCCACAGAAGGACGCAGGCAGCACCAGGACCTGCTTACATGTGGCAGCATCAAACACTGCGCCAACAAGCAGCCTGCCATTAAAACAGTGTTTCTTTAACCATCATTTTAGAGTTATTCCATTTAACACACGTCCTCTTTCCTAAAAAGATTCTACAAATGCCTACAGTATTGTCTACCAGTCGTCTGTGAACACGTCTGTTGTGTTGCTATCAATGGTCACATTGGCCTTGCGTGAATAATTACTTAATTGTTTGAGTCACTTGTGAGACACTTATTATTATTGTGAGATTGTACAGAGGTACAGCCTACACCCACACCCAAGGACTAAAGCTTGGGAAAGAGGGAGCAATCGAGAGAGAGTGAGAGTGAGTGAGTGAGTGAGTGAGTGAGTGAGAGAGAGAGAGACAAAGGCCTGGCTGAGCTTGACCTGGGTAAATGACAGAACCAATTAGGACAATTGTGATTACAGCTACTTCAGTAACACTGCTATGCTACAGAGAGAAAGAGGAAAAGTGTGTGTGTGTGTGTGTGTGTGTGTGTGTGTGTGTGTGTGTTTGTGTGTGTCAGAGCAATGAGGAGAGACGAGAGGAAGGACTGCAAAGTCCGAAACCTTGAGACCAATGACGGGCTTTCAGCCTGCATGTAGTGGCTGCAAATAAGAGAATGTCTTTGCAAACGCCTGTGTGTGTGTTTGTGTGTGTGTGTGTGTGTTTGGGCTGGAGGTTATTGTTACCCACAGCACTCTTATAAACCTAGCTGCACCCCCTGCTTTAGAAAGGCCTGGACAGTTTCCATTCTGTTACCATGGCAACATGAAGGGTTTGAATGAGGGGGTTGGCAAAGCCTTCAGTGGACGACGTAAGGCTCGGCGTACAGTAACACTCTCAGAAGGCACAATGTTCTGGGTTTTCCCAGATTATAGGAAAGGTAACATTCCGCAAAAGGTTTCAACCTTTATAATAAGCGCAAACATATTAATGATATATAGACGGACTTAACACAGTCAGATTTGTCCTGCCTGATGTTCAGACTTTCGCTCCAGCACCCGAGACCCCGGTGGAGATACGCAGTTAAGATGAACAGAATATTAAGTAATTTGTAAAAGATTGAACACACTTTGTAAAAATACATATTTTCAGAAAATTGCTATATATGTATATATATATATATATATATACATATATATATATACACACACACACACACACACACACACACACACACACACACAGTACTGTGCAAACGTTTTAGGCAGGTGTGAAAAAATGAAAAAAACAAAGAATGCTTTCAGAAATAAATAATGATTGTTTATTTTGATCAGTTTACAAAATGCAGTGAATGAACAAAAGAAAAATCTAAATCAAATCAATATTTGGTGTTACTACCTTTTGCCTTCAAACCAGCATCAGTTCTTCTGGCCCCCACAGAGCCCTGATCTCAACATCATCCAGTGTGTCTGGATTACATGAAGAGACAGAAGGATGTGAGGAAGCCTACATCCACAGAAGATCTGTGGTTAGTTCTCCAAGATGTTTGGAGCAACCTACCAGCCGAGTTCCTTCAAAAACTGTGTGCAAGTGTACCTAGAAGAAGTGATGCTGTTTTGAAGGCAAAGGGTGGTCACACCAAATATTGATTTGATTTAGATTTCTCTTTTGTTCATTCACTGCATTTTGTTGATTGATGAAAATAAATGATTAACACTTCCATTTCTGAAAGCATTCTTTGTTTACAGCATTTTTTCCACACCTGCCTAAAACTTTTGCGCAGTACTGTAAATATAAATGTAAAATATAAAATGTGCATAGTCACACTGATTAAGAAACATTACCCAAGGAATTTATAATGATCTATCTAAAGATAATCGATGATGTTAGCAGTCCAAGACCTTTTTCGTCTTGTTTAAGAACATCTGTTCACATTGCTGACATGATGAAAATGGAAGCCCATCTTGCTGTCACTGGCAAAGATCCATTTGGGAAAGCATCCCGTTCTCGGCTGGGTGTTAGTTTAATGTAAGGGGCTGGATAGTGTAATTGCATGGTGGCAATGTGGTGGAGGAATCAGATATTGTAGCTCTAAATTGCTGTTATGGTTTCTTGACACTGGAAGGTTTACTAAACTGCAGGTCCATTTCTCAAGAGCCTTCAGGGGCTGTAGGAGCTGGGAGGGGAGGGCTAGAGAGTATGGTCCCCCACAGAGCCATGGTCAGAGGTCCACATAATAACTGGGATGTGGTGCATTAGCCAAACTGGAGTATTCTGGTTCACCCCTCAAATGAGCTCAGAAATAACATGAGATTATAAAACATTCTGGATTGTAATCTAGGCATAGCAGGTCCCTTTTTAAAAAATCCAATATTGTATAGTGTGAATTAACAAATTACTCACGTCTGCTTTAATCTCACACCTTTATCTTGCTGCTGATCACCCAGCGCTGCCAAAAATATCAACTGATAATGTTCATCCATGTAATTCTATTCCCTGTGCCCTCAGCTCCCCCTGAATCAACGTAAACGTTGCTGCTCAGCAACAAACACCTGTCTCCACAGTCCTTCCCCACTGATCCAATATTAATCCAAGCTCAGGCTCAATCTGGCAACCCTGTAGCACACCACTTTAGCTAAAGATTACTGAGAACTTCAAAATTGTATCTTATGTCAGCCAATGGTAGTCAATTGTAGGGTGCAGCAGTGGCCTAGGGTTTAGGGCCTAGGCCCCAGGATCGAAAGAATCCCTTACCAGTAGGTTGCCCTGAGTATGGTACTGTCCCATCACTGCTCCCTGGGAGCTTTCAATAGCTGCCCCCTGCTGCACGTGTGAGTATGGGTTAAGGTGCATTTCGTTGTGGTTCACTGTGTGCTGTGTATTCACAATGTCAGGCTGTCACTTTCACTTTAATAGAAAATGCAATGAAAAAAGCTAAATGAAGGGAAAGTGACTAATTGTCATCGTGAAACACCGAGAATTACAACCTTTGCTTTTAACCCAAACACACAATACAGCCATTTAAAGCACATGGGGAGCAGCAATAGGGACAGTACCTTTCTCAAGGGTTCCTTAGGGCCAACTACTGATCCAGGATTCACTCCCACAACCTTCCAATTCTGGGACCGAGGCCCCAGACACTAGACCACCAATGCAAGCTTTTTCATGGCAGTAATATAAAAAGAAATGTCATCACACATAAACAATTAAGGCTCACATGCTCACCAAGGCACCAAAACATGAACTCTAATAAATGTACTCCATGAAGCACAAGCGGAGTCAGAAAGTCTGTTCAGTACTCATTATACAATGTGCAGTTAAAAAAACAACAAGATAATAGCCTATGATACCGAAAATCCCCTTGCCTGCCAGATCCAGATGAGAAAATGCAGGTAGAGCTTCTTGAATGGAAGCCAGTGATTGGATGGCCAGCCGGCCTGCATAAAGCCCAGCGGCTGTAAGATTGTCCCCATCTGATGGAGCATGTCGGGGCATGTAGGAACACGGCTGGCATTCAGGCTTCTTCCTGCTAGCAAACAAGCACAGCTGCTCCACCTCCCCTCCTTGCTACCAGACACTCTGCATTCAGGTTAATGCTAATGTCTGCCCCTTTCAAAAGGAAAAGGCTCGGTGCATTTGGATTTCAAGGGACATTTGTGGAGCAGAAAGAGAAGGAACGAGAGATTCGATCTGTGTCATATTTAGACTAATGATGTTTTTCAGCAATAGACTGTAGATTTCTCCTTAAGAAGGGGAATGTTTGTGGAGTACTAAAGCAAGTGAAAGATAAAATAGAACTTCATTTTCCATTTTTCTTTCACAGACACACACACACCCTGATCAAATACCCTGCTTTGATTAGAGCTTTGGGTGGTTGCTGGTTCCAGCTTTGGTGGTCAGAAGGTTTTTTCAGCTATCCAGCTATTTTAGGCAAAAGCATACATACGGTAGGTGAACCGATTAAACTGGCTGTACTGGCTGTGTCAGAAGACCAGCTTGGTCACACATGCTGTTAGACCAGCTTAATGCTAGGAGAGTTGGTACAGCAACCTGGTCACACTGGAGATGCTGGTAGACTGACCTGTTCCCACTGGTGATGCTGGCAGACCAACCTGATCCCACTGGTGATGCTGGCAGACCAACCTGATCCCATTGGTGATGCTGGCAGACCAACCTGTTCCCACTGGTGATGCTGGCAGACCTACCTGTCCACATAAGCCATGCTAGTGGACTAGCTTCATCATGCTGTTTATACTGGAAGGACAAATTGGTCATTACAGGCTTATTGCTAGACCAACCTGATCCCAGTGGAGATGCTGGTAGACTGACCTGTTCCCACTGGTGATGCTAGTAGACCTACTTGTTCCCACTGGTGATGCTAGCAGACCAACATGATCCCACTGGTGATTCTGGCAGACTAATTTGATCCCACTGGTGATCATGAAAGCCCAGCCTCATCCCTCTTGTGATGCTGATAAACAGAACTGTTTTACATGCATTAATGTCTTTAAAATATCAGCAAAAGTCTCAGGCTAGCGTCGGTATCACTTTATATGGAATGAAGATGTCCTTGCAGAAGGGATGTTTATGCATGTGGATGTATATTTATTCCTCTTTCAGTCGAACCCCTGCATATTCACTTTTCTCCGGATCTTGTGCCTGACTAGTAGCCCGCATTACTGACAGACAGGGTCGTTTCAGTACTTTAAACTGTATAAGCAGTTATTCAGGACTCCATAATTTTGAAATTTATTTTGCTGGCAATCAAGTTACAGGAAGAACTCTTATGTTATCATTATTAACTTTGTTGCCTAAAAATCACAGAAGCAGAAAAGAAGTGCAGATCATATTTTTTGTCAGTTAGTTCAAGAGACATTTTTGTTGTTTAAAGTTTCCTGCAAATAATATAACCTATGAGTATTAATTCACTTTATGCTTTATTAAATATTAAAAATGTATCATTTTTATTCTTGCATACAAATTAATATACCTGGAAACCTTCAGTAGGATTTGCCTAGAATGAAGTGGCAACGAGGAGCAGAGGTAGAGATAAACGGCACTGGACTTTGTGGTAATATTAGGATGTAAACTGGGATGTTGGTGCTGCTGGCGCACCACTCTCACGAGATCACTCAGGTTTGTTGATGGTGTGGGGGGACGCCAGTGTCTCAGGGTGTCTCGTGTTTGTTAAACCCTCAGATCTGTCCTTTCTAGTCAGGTTGTAACAGCGAGTTTGCCGGAGTCACAGTTCTCTACAAATTCATGGTCTGCAAAATATGGATTCAAAACAGATCTAATTCCTTTCTCTCAGTTTGAGATGGACGGCTGTCCACCAGTTGTATGGTGGACCAGCTAAATCAGACTGGATCATCTGCTGCTACTAAGATAAACTAAAGCTCCGCCCACTCAGGCAGAGCCTCCACAATTAGCTCGCCAAACTTCCAATTACAGACACAAATGGACTCTTATTGTAACTCACAGTTTACCAGAACTCCTTGCTAAATCTATTCATTTATAAAAAGGTACTTACTCTTTCTTTTCCTTCTTTATTTACGGTGTCGACCAGAAGAGGATGCGACTTGGTTCCCCCCGAAGTTTCTTCCTCCAATTTAGGGAGTTTTGCCTCCGTCACCCTCGGCTTACTCACTTGGGGCTCGGACCTGGATTCTGTAAAGCTGTTGTAAAAAGCACTTTATAAATAAAACTGACTTGACTAATTGAATCCTGCTAATAATGCTGACATGACCTGTCAGAAGCTGTGGTCATAACAGATCCGTGTCCTGTTAGCATTACCCTGTGATGGACTGCCGACCTGTAGGTATGACAACACCCCACGCAGCGTCATGAAATTGTGCTATTAATGGATATAAGGCATTTTGACAGCTCATTACCATGTCCATTATAGGGACAGCAGTGGTCTAGTGTTTAGGGACTAGGCTTCAGGATGGGAAATGAAAGTGACCGTTCTCGTCAATGTGAAACACAACACACAGTGAGACAGCGCAAAATTCAACTTCTGCATTTTACCCACACACACACGTGCAGAAGGGGGCAGCTGTAGAAAGCACCTGGGGAGCATTGATGGGGACAGTTCCTTGCTCAAATGTACCTCAGGGTAACCTACTGATCTGGGATTTGAACCCATGACCGTCTGATCCTGTGATCAACTCTTTAAACACTAGGCCACTCCTGCCCTGGAAGGTTGTAGGTTCGAATCCCAGACCAGCAGGTTGTCCTGAGGCATCCTTGAGCAAGGTACCGTCCCCAGCACTGCTTCCTGGGTGCTGGATATAGCTGCCCCCTGCTGCACGGTGTGTATGGGTGAATGCTGTGAAAAACATTCTACCTCCATTCCATCCTCCCTCTCAAGGTTAATATTATTCATCACCACAAATAACGGGCCAGTCTTAAACCCTGAGCCAATTTCTAAGCAGAAATGGTGCTTATTATTTAAAAAGCACGAGCACCAATGTGTTGGGGCGAGATAACCCAACACCTCATACATCTGCTACTGAATCCAGTCTTAATGAGGCATCAATAACAGGCTTATCTACCAGGCAGAATGAATGGCTTTGTTTTCACAATTTGTATAATAGCTAACGACTTAATTAAGTGGAAAATGAACAAAAATGACCATATTGATAAAAAAACAGAGCAGACTGTTGACCAGGGCTAGTTTCCTACCCCGACATTCCATCAACAGCACCCAAGTCGCCCAGAAAAACAGTCTAGACATGAGTGCACAGTGAAACAGAAAAAAGCTGGCAAATATGGAACTGACAAATAGCAAGAACTAATAAAATAACTTTTTATGAGCCTGTATATCATGCAAAACCAGATTTTCCAGTTTAAATAAAAAGTTTGTATTACTCAAGTTTTACTTAAACGCAAAAGTGTAAAAATGTCCTATTTGAATAACCTGTTTGATGTAAAAATATCAATAAACAAAAAAAAAAAAAAATTTACATTCTACCTTTAGTATTCTGCAAACGTCTTGAGTCATGGCTTGTGTCTCTGTATAGCAGCGATGGTATGGGCAGCGGTGGCCTAGTGGTTAGGGAGTTGGCCCCGGCTTAAAAGGTCATGGGTTTGAATCCCAGGCCAGTAGTTGGATTTGAGGCACCCTTGAGCAAGGTACCATCCCCATCACTGCTTCCCGGGCACTTTAAATAGCTGCCCTCTGCTGCACAGTGTGTGTATGGGTTAAAAGCAGTGGTTGTATTTCGTTGTGGCTCCCACTGTCCCGTGATGTTTCAATGACAAATAGTCACTTTCACTTCATATTATGCCAACGAAAGAGAAGATAGGTACAGTGATTAACTGCATACTTGGAAGTAGTCTTTAGTCGCCATTATTCTTCAACACAGTCTAAACTTTCTCTCTACTTGTTGAAGGTCTTCTTTGAAAGAAGTCGCCGCCTTCATCTTCAAGATGATCCCACAAAGCTTCGGCCTCGGAAACTGGTCAGGTATAGGGATCGTCCTAAAAATGAGAACCAAAAAGTCTTTCAGGAAGTCTATCCCAGTGCACACAGGACAATAGGTGGAGAAACACCCTGGACAGGTACCAAGTCCAAGCAGACACACAAACACACACACTCGCACCCATGGGGCAATTTAGCGTCATCAATCCACCTCACGTGCAGGTCTTTGGAAATTGGGAACAAACTCCACATAGAAAGTGACCGTCCCATCTGGCACCCAACCCAGGACCTTCTCGCTGTGAAGCGACAGCACCACCCACTCAACCACTGCCCTTAAAAAGAAATATGATGAGGGACTTTTGCTCAGTGTGCCACATCAGCCAGCATTTAAGGGTTAAAAGAGGGTACAAAACACCAGTGAATTCACATGGTTTTTATTGTTTCGTTCCGCATCACTTTCAGTTTCAGCCTGCGAGATTCTTTGTTCGACTCCAACATCATTCTAACAGCAGTGAGCTGAACAGCATGATACACGTAATGTAGACAGAAACACAGGCTTGTGTAGTCTCTGAATAACTAATGTTAGGCGCTGTTCTCTTTTTGTAGGATTTAATAGAATGTTGTTCCGATTGGATAGTTAAATGCCCTGGACTTAGAGCAGCCTCTAGTGGACTGAGAAGGTAGTACACCTTCATTCTAACCTCTCCTGTGGCAAACACCTGTAGAAATAAAATGGGAATTGAAAACAGCTTTTCAACACACATATGGAAAAGATACAGACTCAGAAAATATACAATAATGATCGGGGCTTCCCCCTCCTTGTTGCGATTAACTGATTTAATTTCAGATCATCAGAGATTAGTAGTAGTTCAGTAGTTAAATAAATGCCTTTTTTGGCTTCTGTCCATTTTTGAGTCCATTTACTCATACTTATGTCCTGTCTCCACAATCTCGCAGAACAGGTGACTGGACAAAGGCGGACCGATTACTGCGACGCTAGAATCTGTAGGGATGCAACATACATCCTCGTGAATGTTCTGTGCACTTTCGCAAGCTCGTAATAAGCGCGTCTTAGTTTCTGGGTCGGTGCTGCTGAAGTGTATGTGCTGGGTGCGTAAAGTCCTCTGCTTCTCTGCCACCAGCTCCTGTAACTCTGCCCGGGCAGCGGTCAGCACAGAAGATTCTCCGAATAACAGCACCTGGGTCACGTCACCTCTGTGTACTTGTTGGGTTTTCACATTATGCCTATCCACACATCTGTCCCACTCCTCCTTCTCCAGCATCTGGATGTACGTGTACAGGTGTGTGTCTAACCATACCGACAGATCCTCGGCCCCTTTTGACCTGCTCTCCTGCCGGGATTTGCCTGCTCGGCTCGGCTGTGTGTCCCTGAAGCTCCGGGCACGATCAAACAGGTCCGACCGGAGCTCACGGAGGGCGGAAAACGGGCCCTCTGCCGAAACGATTCCTTCTTTGGTAAGAGAGGGCTCGATCCGCACTGACCTGTGGGTGGACCTCAGGCTCTCAATCATGGTCGAAAGGTCAGGGAAGTGTGAGAGATCTACGTCAGCAAAAGCATAAAACGTGACCTATGAAAGAAATGGCCAAATACAAAATGGTTATTCTTCAATTCAGCTTTTTGCTTTTAAACCAATACTAATCTTATTTACAGTTTCCCAAAAACTCCATCTGTAGGCGCGTAAATACACTACATAAGTCAGGGTTGCCAAAACAAATTCTTGGATTTCCCCACATTTTCACTAAATAAAACTGACCAGAATGATTGGACTCACACCCTGGAGAAGATGGCAGCCATATCCAGCGTCTGAGGAGCAGGGATGGGGATGGTATCTTGCTCAAGGATAATTCAGGGCCACCTACTGGTCTGGGAATCAAACCACACAACCTTCAGAATATGGGGTCTAGTCCCCAGACCAGGCGTCACCAACATGGTGACCACGAGTCGCCCGCGGACCTGTTCTAAAAATAGCACAACTCACCAGTGAGCAGTGTCTAAAATGGAATTGGATCCTGTTGCTATTCTTCTTTAATCACATTTGCATTTATATAGATTTGAAAATTTCAATGACATCATTAAAAAAAGCATTCAAAACAGGTTTATTACATGAAGTGTGTTACAGGACCCCTGCCCTAGACTCTAGAGCACCACTGAAAAGTGGCTGTTTTATTCCAGTTTGATATACCAGTGATACAAAGTTTTATGCACAAATTTAAACCCCCAACAACTGAGATTTGGATGAGTCAAACTGCAACTCACTCTCACCCACTCATTTTCTTAGCCGCTTGTCCTTATTACAGTCACGGGTTTAAAAAGATTAGGAACCTGCTCAGCTTTTCACGATGAAGGAATCGGCGTTGAGCTTCTGTAAAACGGAATCTGATCTAGCTTCATGAAACATTAAGGCTCCTAAACTTCTCGCTCACACACAACAAACAGAGACTTCCTGTAGAAGATACTGAGGTGCTGAAGTGTGACCTAGCAGAAAATAGCACCCCAGAGAATGACCACAGTTGTGGTTTCTTCACATGAAAACGCTTTGACAGTTAAAAGGCGTAACAGAGCTGTTAAAGGGGATTGCCTGCAACTGCACGCTTCACTGGAACGCGGAAACTTCTGTCTGTTGAGTGTTTACAATCTGACACAAACCCACTGGTTAGGCCCCATTTTTGCTGTCAGGACTCAAGAGGCAGTGGATGCCTAGTGATTATGGACTGGGTCCAAGGGTCAGAAGGTTGTGGGTTTCAATCCAGGACCAGTAGTTTGTCAAGAGGTTCCCTTGCTCAAGGTACCATCCCCATCGCTGCTCCCCAGCCACCGAATGTATGGCTGCCCCTTGCTGCATGTGGCGTATGGGTAAAATTGAGAAAATGGATTTCGTTGTGGTTTACAGTGTGCTGTGCACGTCACTTTAAAAGAAGCAGCTTTCTGTCTGGGAATTTGTCCCATCATTGTTCATTTGAATGTACTTCTTCCGTCACTCCTTAATAATGGTGGTTTATCTGACTAGGCAGGACTTCAATCCAGCACCTGAAGGCCTAACCAATGGGAGAGTTTGCTTAGCTATATCTACGAACTAAGAATTTTAGTGCAAAAGTTGGCAAGTTTAATTAAAAATGACAGATATTTCACAAACAATAAGGTCTTCTCTGAAGGCCTTGAAGACCCTTGAGGTTTAATGTCTGTGGGGTTAACACGGTTGGCCCACTTTCTAATGCCAAAGCCATGCATTCGACCTGCAACGTAGGAATCATTTTGGCACAAAGGAATATCCTTTCCTGTCATCAGGCTAACGCTCCCCTAAAAGAAGAGATCCATCGTTTAAAAGCAAGATATTTGATGGCCCATACTCACCTCTGGAGTAAACTTATACACAGTAAGAGGATATTCTTCGTCAAACTCTTTATCTTTCAGCACTTGCTCAGACTTGGCCACCCTTTCTGCATCTGAAAAGACCAAGAAGAAATCAACATATTCAGCGGGTCACCCTTTCACATGACCAACAGCTTTATTAAACCATCTGTAGAGGCCAACAAATGTCATGCTGGGTCTATGAGGCTTCAGAATGACTTAGTACATTTTAAGATATTTGCTTTAATGACCAAAAAGCCTGCTGCTGCTTCTGTAGCTCGCCCTTTATCTGTGATGGAATTTGATCCTCAGCAATAACCTTTAAGATCTTTCTTCCCACCAACTGTAGCTCTGCGTGGTGTAGAAGATTGCAAAGGAGCGGAACATTTCCGGCAAATTTTCAGAAACTTTCCAGAAGCTATACATAGGAGTTTACCTGGGGTATTTTGGAAAATTTCCAAATGCAGCCGAATCATTTTCACTTGTTTGGTGTGCTGGGAAAAGTTTTGGCATGAGGCTACCTACTGCAGCATCGTTGCGGGATTCTTGTCACAGGTCTTTGCACAGTATTTGCAAATACACTGCCCAAAAAAATGTAAGGAACACTTTGAAAACACATCCGATCTCAATTGGGAAAAAAGAATCATGCTGGATATCCATACTGATGTGGAAGGGGTAATGTGTTAGGAACAAAAGGAGGCCACATCATTTGATGAAAAAGAAAAAGATCAACCTACAGAGGGCTTAATTCGAAATCATCAAGAAGTACCCGATACCTAATGACACTCAGGGTGCCATCCTGAGTGTAGTTTATCCTGTACAGGTCTCTGCGTCCCTCCATGGATATGCCTCCCCAGACCAACACTGACCCACCACCAAACCGATCATGCTGAACAATGTAGCAGGCAGCGTAGCGTTCACCGCGGCTTCTCCAGACCCTTTCACGTCTGTCACATGAGTTTAGAGTGAACCTGCTCTCATCTGTGAAAAGCACAGGGCACCAGTCGCAGACCTGCCAATTCTGTTCTCTGGCAAATGCCAGTCGAGCTCCACGGTGTTGGGCAGTGAGCACAGGGCCCACTTGAGGTCGTCACGCCCTCAGGCCACCCATATTAAGTCTGTGTCTAATGGTTTGGTCAGAGACATTCACGCCAGTGGTCCACTGGGGGTCACATTGCATGGCTCTGTCAGTACTCATCCTGTTCCTTGAACAAAGGATCAGATAGCCGTCCTGCTGGTGGGTTAAGAACCTCCGACGGCCCTGTCCTGCTCTCTTAGAGTAACTGCCCATCTCCTGGAATCTCCTCCATGCTCTTGAGACTGTGCTGGGAGACACAGCAAACCTTCTGGCAATTGCACATATTGATGTGCCATCCTGGTTGAGTTGGACTGCCTGTGCAACCTCTGTAGGGTCCAGGTATCGCCTCATGCTACCAGATGACACTGAACCAGTCAAATGCAAAACTCCTGAAAAGCAGTCAAAAAAAAGATGAGGAGGGAAAAATGTCTGTGGCCTCCTCCTGCTAAACCGTTCCTGTTTTTGGGGTCGTCTCATTGTTGCCTCTTTAGTGTGCCTGTTGTTAATTTAATCGACACCAAAACAGCCGACACTGATTAACAACCCCCTCTGCTACTTAACTGACCAGATCAACATCCCAGTTTAACTGACTTGATACTTAAGCACAGATATATAAATAGCTAAACAACTGAATGGTCTTTAAAATCATCACAACTGATGCTGGATAAATGAATAGGAACAGACTTGATTTAACCTGCTAAACGTGCATTCTTGTGCAAGCCATATCCCTCCACCCGGGTGATGTGATGGGGCGATACGTTGCTCAAGGGTACTTCAAGGTAACCTACCGGTCTGGGATTCTATCCCACAACCTTCTGATCATAGTCAGGTACAAAACCACTTTTGCACCAATGCCTGAAGCAGGAGTACAGGTCAGCAGCACTCTTTGAATACTCTGACTGGCTGCCCATCACATCTCATAGTGTAGAAAAGTAACCTTGCACCTTCCTGCACTGACCTCTCCAGTCCTCAAAGGTGACGAAGGCCACGCCCTTAAGGTGAGTTGGGTACTGCACCTCCTCCACGTCTCCTCCGCAGCTCCTCGCACTCTGAAAGTGTATGGTGATCTTGTCGTTCATCCGTTTGTTGGGCAAGACATCAGGAACACCGCTGACCACCACCGTCCTGCAGCAGTCAGAACAGTCTTCACTGGTCATCTCTGATAAATCACTCACGACTGGAATGTTTAGGTCAAGTCCTGGTCAGCACACCCAGAATCCCTCAGGCTGCCTGAATGCCACTTGACGGCCTGTTTAATGTATGAAAGGCAAATAAAATAGTCCACTTTATTATAGATCATTCAAATGTTCTGTGAGTTCTAATGAAATATGTACACAACCATGAAAGTGAAAGTGAATATTCTCGTCACAGCACAGCACACAGTGAATTCCACAACGGAATTGGACCTCTGCATTTAACCCATGCAGCAGTGGGCAGCTATGAAAGCGCCCGGGGAGCAGTGACTGTGATGGTACCTTGCACAGGGGTACCGCAGGGCAACCTACTGGGAAGGGATTTGAACCCACAATCTTCCGATCCTGTGGCCAACTCCCTAATCACTAGGCCACCGCTGCCCCAATGGCTTCATATGGAGCTTTTGAGCAAGAGTAATGTGGAAATAAGCTGCCATTTTATACAAATGCATTGGTTACATTTTTCATTGATTAAGGTCAACATACAGGACTTTCCAACAGTGACTTGGGTTCATTTAATGAAGTTTGGCTCTCCAGCCAATCAGCACTCTGTAGATAGCAAGCCAACAAATCAGCACTTTGTACTCAGGAGTCCAACCAATCAGCTTTCAGTAGCCAAAATACCAAACAATCTGCACATAGCAGTCAGCGTTCCAAATTTATCCGCTTTCAGCAGCCAGAATGACACCAATCAGCAAGAATACAAAATTAAAGTCTTTTTAAAAGATTTAAAAAAATGTTTTTTTTGTATAAAAGCTGAACTCATTGGTCAGAAGGCGTACCGCGAGTCATTGCTATAGCAACCGATGAAACTAGCAAACAGTGTGAACGCGCACTCCTTATTAACCTCATTCCAGTGAAAATACTGACTAAATACTTCAAATATGATAAAAACGCAAAAAGAAATGTCTTTAAATGCATATAAAGCCTCAATGAATTCGACTTATTCGGCGTTACAGGAACGTTTAGTCATATAATAAAAGGACCAGGACCACGACCACTCTACGTCACCTTTCCAACTAACAATTTAAAAACAATAATTTTACAAAAAATTATTTCCGCTTCAAGCTACTGCTGCACGCATATTGCGAATGAGGTTCTCCACCTTCCCTTACCCAGCGATGTATCTCGACTCTTCGTTTGTGTAAAACAAACCCAAGCGAAACTAATGTGGACCTGGGATTTGTAGTCCAGAAGCCGATAGAGGACACAAGCAGGGCGCCGTGGAGAACTACAACACCCATAATGCAGCGTGCCTAGTAGTTTTGTTTTTTTGTGCCAGTTTTACACAATGATGTAGTTGATTAACTGTGCCTACATATGTTCAGAGATCCGAGTTCACAGCAAGGTGATGGAAACCAGACATCTGAGGCTTTTGTTTATAAAATGTACCTTGCTATTATCTGTTTTTGAAGTTAGGTTTTGGCTTCTCCCTCTCATAGTCTCATTCCTAATTCTGTCCATCCTTGTCAATATTAGCATAGTTTAACCATCTTCAGCTCCACCACCTGTTTTTTTCATGACCAACCCGGGTAACCCGTCTCACTACCGTCCTTTAGTTTTCTTCTACTCTTGCTAGTACCCTTCTGTCGCGCTTCCCCACCTTCCTGAACTCTCCTCTTCACCTTTTCCACTGCCCTTGTTAGTATGAACTGTTGACTCTGCATCCCAAGACCTCCACTTTCCTGTCTTTTGCTCACTCTTATTCTGTCTTTGTCCTACTCGCTTTCATTCCTCTCCTCTCTAGGTTCTCAAGCCCTGCTCTCTCTACAGATCACAAGATCATCAGCAAACATCATCCTCCACGGGGACTTCTGTCTAACCTTGTCCGTCAACCTGTACATTAACATTGCAAACAAGAATTGGCTCAGCACTGATCCTCGATGTAGTCCCACATCTACTTTAAACGCGTCCATCATTCCTACTGCAGATCTCCCCACTGTCACAATTTTGTACTACTTCCACATGCTCCTCTGTAACACCGGACTTCCTCAAACAAAACCAACACTCCTCTCTAGGTACCCTGTCATTTTTCCTCTAAGTCTACAAAGAAACAATGACACCATTGCATCTGTAGTGCTATCTTTGTACAAATCCATACCGCTAGTCACTCACTAATCATCACCTCTTTTCTTCTTCTAGCTTCCACTACTCTTCCTCATAATTTCATGCAATTTACAACAATCAGCGCCAAGATTACTTTAAATATGAACCAGCGAGAGCCGATGCAACCATTAACCCTGGAAAGTTCTCCAGATCCCTATAATGATATAAAAAGTTATTCACTTCACCTGTCAAGTGTTTGTGGCAGACTAGTGTATAAATGAAGAGCAAATAATGACTGCATGAAAAAGTCTTGCTCATAACCTAATAATGCAAGGTAATGTGGGGAAGAAGAAAAAAATAAAAATAAAAAAAATCTATTCTATTGGTCAATTTATCATGCAACTAGGACTTAACGCTGGAGATTATGTCCAGACTGAGATTAAACATCATAGATAAATAAACTCTTACAGGTTCAGTTGACATTTGAGTGTGTAAAGTGTAAAATGAATTATATTTATGTTGTGAACATGAAACCTATAGTGATCGCTACTATGAAGTCGGTAAGTTCTATGAAAATCACATCAGATCAAACTGAATCACTCGTTTCTCTCAGTTTTTTTTTTCCTTCAGGTAGAGAAAGC
Organism: Hepsetus odoe; assembly: GCA_017165825.1. Taxonomy (NCBI): domain Eukaryota; kingdom Metazoa; phylum Chordata; class Actinopteri; order Characiformes; family Hepsetidae; genus Hepsetus; species Hepsetus odoe. Next base: position 3,608,542 of record CM029391.1, read on the forward strand.
TCAGTGGTGACCAGCCATCCCTCTAAAGAACACGCAGAGTTTGGTGTAAACATTTATTTGCTTCAAACTGAAATAAAAACATTTTACAGCCTTCCATAATCCACACATTTTGCAAACAAGAAAAGGGAGGAACAGGAGGTGGGGAGGGGGTAAGAGGATTTTCTGTTTTTGAGTGACCCTTCGTGGGTGATCCTGTTAAAACCCCTTATTAAAAAGTCTTGGGAGGAGAGACAGAAGAAGCTGGAGTGAAGAATTTTTTAAAATTGCCATCATCTGCTTATAAATTAAATAAAAACACAGAACCAGTCTGAACAGCTATTCCAAGTTTGCTTTTGTTTCTGAACAGAGGGGTGTTTTGTGTCAGAGGGGGAGAGAAGGAAAAAAAAAAAAAAAAAAAAAAGTTCTATAATTCGCCGACTGCTGTTTTGTTAGAGGGGCTGAAGGCACGCAAAGTAAAAGCTTGCTCTTGTTTGCAGTTTCACAGGAGTACCAACTCAAGCAGGCTTTTTTTCCCCTCCCTTGAAGAAGGAGTCACAAACAAGACAGTGCGTGTGGTCCAGGAGCATCTGGAGTTGGGGGAGTTTAAGGTAGTCACGTGTCAAAGCTTCCGTTCTGCAGTACAAAACTATTACGACCAATCACCATGCTGTCTTTGTACTAAAGCATCGGGAATCTTATAAAATTGGAAAACAAGTCTTGTTTGTTTTTAGCTTGATTAAATAACATTGAGTTGGATAATTATGCCCGTTCCAAATAGTTACAACACCGTTCCATTTTTTTTTTTCTTTTTCGTTTTTGTCCCTTCCCTGTATTAACAAACCCGAGTGAAAACCCCGACAGTATCAAACCCGTTCATGTTTCTCCACAGTGGTGCAAAAAAAAAAAACAAACAAAAAAAAAAACCCCAAAACAAAAAAAAAAAGACTGAAGTAGTGAGTGAAGATGGCAGGAAGTGAGCCCCAGGCAATGGTGGTGATTGGGCGGGAGTGTGAGGGGGCGTGGCCTCACTGAGAGCTGGCTCTCTCGAGTGTGTGAGCCTCGTCATGTCTCTTGCTGGATTTCAGTCTGAACGTGGTGATGGAGTTGTTCAGTTTGAGCAGTGCGCTCTGCGCTGCGTATTTGGATGGGAACGTGGCCAGGATGGTGTAGGTGGATGCCAGGTCGTGAGGGGGCACTTTGGAGGGGTCCGAGTTCGTGTTGCTGTTGTCCGAGCGCTGGGGCTCCGGCAGCCATTTGATGAGAGCCCCCGCCTTACCGAGCTCTCCGAGCAAAGAATCCGCCTCCGCGCGACTGATGCCAGCCGGCAGGTCTGTCACTTCTAGAACACGGCTAGAAACTGCACACACCAGGGTAAAAAAAAAGAAAACAAAATCTTAACGCTATTCCCGTTAGTAATTCAAACATTTCTACAAGTGCTAGACGTCAATGGCAGTGAAGAACGAGTACAATGTCTCCTTTAAGAACTCATTACAATGTACTGCAAACCGCAGTAAGAAGTACTCTTAACCGAGTTTGTTTGGGGAGCAATCAGCTTGTTCAACATTGCAGTTTGTTAAAAAGTGCATGCTGCTTGATACCATCCGTATGTAAATGTTACAGTTTCACATTAGATCGGTTTCTTACCCATCTCTCCTGGATTCATATCAGTTGACAGTGATTTTTTTGTGGGTCTGCGGCCACGTCCCCCATGACGGATGCCCATAGAAGCCTGAAAACGAGCAAAAGGGTGACATTATTAAACTAATCATGGAGCCTTACAGATACACACGCTTTCCGCTTTCTCTAAAGTGTGTTGTGCAATGACGGGCAATGACGGCTTTCTTTTAGCAACGATCTGAGACAGGACTGGAACTGATGTGTAACCGAGGTGGGGTATGGGTGGCGGTCATGATTGGTCAAGAAAATATTAACTTTTTCAAACTCTGCGTATGAAGTTCAAAAGAATAGTCCATGCTTGCTGGCTTCCTTTCTGTTGCGGATTTAGCAGAATAGGCTGGACTATTAATCTGAATGAAAGCATTCGAGCACAGGAGCCATGCGGTAATGAAGGTTAGATGGGAGTGTTTAGGTGTGGACACTGTATGTGTGTTTAACCTGGTGGTGGTGGTGATGGTGGTTGTGATGATTGACCATATGAGAGCCGTGCATTAGTGGAGGTCTGATGGGAGGGTTGTACTGAAGAGGTTGTCCAAGCAAAGGGTACCTGCCATCACCTGTAAAGACAGAGACAGACCAACGCACACACACCATGTAATGACATATTCCAAATACCGATATTCCATATAGTGTCGATCAAACTAGCAGTGATTTTCTTCAATGAAAACAGCGAAAGAAAAAGAACGTGGATGCAAACAAAAGCCAGAACACTCACCTTGGCCTGGAAGGAAGGGGCGAGAAAACTGAGGCATGACAGGAAGAGGGGCGAGGCCAGGACGGATTCCCTTTAGGTTGGTTAAGTGGACCGGAGTAGGGGAGTGGGCAGGGGATGGGGAGGGGCTAGCCAGCTGAGTACTATTCTGTAAAAAAATTAAAAAGGAGGAGAAAGTTGTACGAAAGAAAAAAGGGGAAGCAAAAATATATTTTTTTTAATCCATGCAAAGTGAAAACGCCTGAGCGAGCAGCATAATAAACCACCTTAACAACATGATCCGAATACAAAAGGCCGCCTGCCGTACCTGCGAAGCACTGAGAGGGGCGAGCTCGCCCGGTTTGGGGCCGTGGTGGTGCTGGTGGTCCAGGCTGTAATATTTATTGTGTTTCCATTGGGCGGGGGATGGAGCGCGGGGCTGCTGGCTGGGAGGGATGCTCAGCTGCATCATCAGCATGCCACCACTGGGGGGTGGTGGAGGCACACCTACAAATACAGACGGTGAATTCAGAATTCCGCCTCAATCATGTGGGAAGCATGATCATACCTTTCATTCTGAACCCGATAACCGGTAAAACCAGCAAAGCCACAAACATTTATAAATCTATTACAAGTTATTTTTTGTTATTAATCTATTCAGGTTACTTCCTTCAGTATAGGACTCCACAGGCAGGGTATGATTTTATAATTCATTGATTTAAAGTAAATTAACCTTTTCAGGAGAAAAACATTCAAGCCATGTCCACGTAGCCTGATTTATTAAAGAGCGGTATCTGTCCCAGCTTAAGTCTCCCAATTTTTTAAATTTTTTACAAAAACAGCATGCTTATAGAATTCACAATTAATAATAATAATAATAATAATAATAATAATAATAATAATAATAATAATATCATCATCATCAATAATAATAATAAGACAATTTGAGAATTATGGCTAACGTCAAAAAAAGGTTGACAAAATCTAACAAATAAACATGTTTTTCCTTACAAAAAAAAAAAAAAATCGTTCAAGAAGAGGTTTTTTTTTTTTTATCCTATTTTACTGACGTTTACATTACATTTTTTGTCCATTTCAGTCCTGCTATTTAAGTGCTTTGCTGATTAGGAAAAAAGGTGCAATCCCCAAACACTGATTGCTGCAGTTGTACCTTTTCTTTCTTCTTCCATTGGCTGTGTTGTAGGTTTGCTAGCTGGGAACTGGCACAAAAAAGCTATGATACCTGTACACTGTTGGCCTGGGATCGGCTGAGAGCTGCAGGGGGACGAGGCCCTGGGGAACTGCATCTGTTCTGAACCCGGCGGAGGCAAAAAGCCCACAGTCGAGCTAAAACACACACACAGAGAGACAGCAAAGAAGAAGGACAATTATCATCTGATGCGTTGAAATGAAACTGATAAGTGATGCCTGTTCAGACTAATCTGTTGCAGCACATTCCTCTTTAATATCCTTTGAAAACAGTAGCATTCGAATGCTTTGCAGTGTAGCCTGTATGAATTTTGTATAGAAGCAGCTGGTGTTCAGAGAAGCTCTTTGACTGTGAGAGTGTGGGGGGTGAGAATGGGGGGGTCTGCAGTGAGTGGTACAACAGTTAAAGTTCTGTTCTCGTAAATGTCAAACATCTCAAGCTAATGTCAATCTGCCATTCTTTAAGCTACATAAGCTTAAGGAACGGTACCGTTCCATTTGCGTTTCAGTTGCCCGTGTGTGTGTGTATGTATGTATGTATGTATGTATGTATGTATGTGTGTTACCTAACGGTGGAGTGCTGCCCAGGGGGCAGGACGCTATAGTAGACCTGCATGCTGCCAGAAGGAACTGGCGTCTGATTGGCCTGTCCCTGCAGGACAATCTGATGCTGATAGGGCGGCTGAGGAACACTCTGAGAACCCTGCGGCACAGACACCTGGACAAGCACATGTAAAGAAACTGTATGTAACTACACCCACACCACACTCTTTCTAGGAATCTTTACCAGACTTCCCTTGCGGTCAGTGGTCAATTCACTACAGGCAGTTTAGATCACAAGCAAAGAAGATGGGCTTTCAGCCCTAGACAAAGCACCCACTTGATAAGGCGGCACGGGTGGGTACTGCACCATCACACTCTGAATTTGACTGGCCATTCCAGCCTGGCTGCCGACAAGAGACTGGTTCTGAGGCTGCTGCACTCCCATCATGCTTTGGTAGCTGGGTGGTTGACTGGGCATGACGGCCTGATAACCTGGAAAGCACACAGCAATGTCAGACCAATGCAATCCATAAACAAATCCAGAACAAAGGCTCCGCATTTACTGACACATCACTACACTACAGCTGAACAGAGGAACAGTGCCCCCTCTGGTGGTGTTACAACATTGCAGCAGAAACGCTTCAGCTGCTGTGCGTGTAGGAGGCGCACTGAAGAGAGGAAAATTGATTTGTTTCGTAAAAGTCCAGAAGGTCAAGCTGGAAGCCCTCACTTCAACTCCATGTTTAATGTCTGCAAGCTTCTCTTTCTCTCTACACATCCCTCTCATCGTTCCTTTCCACTCTCCATATGCTCAACTGTTTTGTGCTTCTTTATGCGTCAATCAGCGTAACTTTAATAGGAGTGAAAATCTATTTGTATCCGGTCATTTTCTTTCAAAAGATCTGTCATCACTTTCTTAATTGATATGTTTCTTATTTAATTTCTTATATATAGCCTCAGAGGTATATTAATGATAACATTTTTCTCTGCTTTTCTTCTGAAATGCCTACCATGTTTTCCATTTTTCCTGTTGTTTAATCACCACAATTTTTATAGACTTCTCACTAGTGGGAAATGCAGACAGCACTAATACCAGTTCCTTATTTTCACACTTTAAAACATTTTAGAAACTATTTAACTAACTATAACCCACCACCAACAGCTCAGTGTGTCTAGATGGACGGAGGCATTTTTACTCCCTTTCTCTTTACCTTCCTGCTTCTCTTCTCTCTAACTGCCTGTGTGTGTTTGGAGAAGTCCATGTCAAGGTCAGTAAACAGGGTGTTTAGGGTGGCAGGGAGCAGACGGCTTTTTCAATCAAGCCGAACACTCGCCTGCCCGGCCATTTTCCTGTCTGGCCGGTTCCTTTGTAGCGGCCGGCTGCAATCAATTCAGCAGCGGGAGAGAAAAGAGAAAACGGAGAGCGAGCGAGCGAGCGAGCGAGAGCAGCTATTTTTATTTGCTCTCTCAGGACACACATCAAGAGAATAAAAGCCTCTCCACTTAGTGCAAAAAAACACACACACACACAGTATGGAAATGGGGTCCTTCAGTGACATGGTGGACTAGGTGTACGCTTTGTTTTACAGTGGCTAAGGGTAAAACACTCTGAACAGAAAACCTGTTGATGTTTCTATTGATTTTCAGAGTGGGTGCCCTTCACCTCACCCCACCGTCACTTTTCTTCTTTAAGTGCTAAACAGTCCACCTGTCTCAGCCTAGTCCTCAGCAACCTTATTATATTCTCAAGATCACACGAAGGTAAGACTGCAGGGATGGGCGTTTCCATTTTTAATCCGTGATCAAACAGTAAGCAGTAATTTAATTAGTATTTGAATAATCAAGCACCATGTCAGTGCATTCACCAACAAGTCATTAAAAAGGTGCATAAACAGCAGAAAGTATTATTTTAGACTGTTCGGGCAATCTGACAAATAATATAATAAATATAATAATATAATAAACAAATACTGCACTTTCAAATCAGCCAGCGAGAGAAAAATTCAACACCATTTACAGCAGACGACCACCCGCAAATGCACACGCCTTAGTAAATAGACAGAGACGGCATGTTAATTGTGGACTTTTCAAAGCCTTCCTTCAAGGACAAGCGAATGAACACAGCAAAAAAATGCGGCGGAAGACAATGTGCCCGGAATTGCAGTGATCAGGCTCAGCAGCAGAGGAGTGAGGGGTGGGAAAAGAGACCGGTTCACTGTGAGAATCATACGGCCTCTCAGACAGTGCCACGGCCCCGTATCCTACCGCCCAGAATCACCACACAAAAAAAATGCAATATGTGATTCTTTTGTGTATATCATTTTTATATTTTAGATATAGATATATGTGTGCAGAAAATTACAGCTTAGAACATTTTCAATAGGTATCAGGAAAAACGTCTAAGCAGCAGTGTATACCTGGTTGTTGGGGTGGTACAGCTTGGCTTTGAGGGGCGCTGTAGTGTACTGGTGTAACTGGTCTGTAGTGGTGGTTAGAGTGGGAATACTGACCAGGAGCACAGTAGCATGGCGAGATCTGTGAAGAGCACAAACTATCAGGAAAACTCATACATGCCTAAATACATGGAAACTAAATCATATCTTGGACAAAGGTTTTCACAATCTTAAAGATATTGCTTTTTTGTTTTAATGACAATTTGTTTGCTTTCATTTGTGTGTTTTAATCATTGCGGTTCCTTATGAAATAAAAGGTTTGTTAAGAAGAAGTTGAGCTCAAATGAGGTTATGGTTGCCTGACTGATCAGTGTACCTGCTGCACAGGCTGCTGCATGTATCCTTGCTGTTGGATGATGGGCTGGTTGACTGGGGTTGACTGTGGATATGCAGGTCCAGGGAGGGGCTGACCCGGCTGGGGCATCATGTAGCCAGAAGGGGACGGGTTCTGGAGCAAAACAGAGGGGGGAAAGAGGCCAGGCTGGATCTCGGAGACTTCACTTGAGGCCTGACGAACCAGACTCATCTGACTAAACTGGCTCCCCAGGGCGTCCTGCTGCTGCTGCAACACACAAAACATACCCGGCACCATCAGCACCGGTTCTGATCCCATGACACTGTGTCTAACATCTAAACTTAACCAGGCCAACTTCCCTCCTAGTCAGATCTTAGTCTTAAGTGGAACAGACACAGCTGTTTGGAGTAAACTGCTTTTGAAATGAAAAGCAGGCCAGCACTATTAGGACTTCAGTTAACTGGTGCATCAAAGCCTGGGCCGTTCTCCACCACCAGCATGTACACTACTGAGATGCTATTCATAGACGGCTTTTTCCAGCATCTGGTGCCACATTAATTATTGATAGATAGAGCACACTTTTTATCAATAAAATCCTCAATTTGGTAGAAACAGGTCAAAGTAGTACATGATCTTTGCTAAGGGGGAGGGCGAACAAGCAAGAGTGAATAAGTGAGCGAGAGGGGAGAGCGAGATGTGGGGTGACCCAATTCAGTCATTAACCTCTCTGCAGGGAAGCAAAGATTAACACCCAGGAGGCCTTCTGCTCTATGCCTTCTGATGGATGAAGTTAACCACTCACAGCTCAGCACGGGCACAGCCTACACTACACCAAAGCAGCCTCAGGGTTTAGCATCGACTTTAAAAAGAAAAGGCACACTTTGGATGTTTTATTGGGATAAAACTGTTGGATGGCAGCGGTATCAGTCATGAAAAACTTGACACCCCACAAAAAACTGCGTATCTAGATATTAAAAGCATTAAGAGCCCATATTCTATATATTGTTTGATTTTCCCCACTCACGATTTCCTTACGGTCCCCTAAGGGCAAAATAAAAACCGCGATCAGTTTGCAAACTCTTCATTTCTTAAACGGGCTGCTTATTTTGCTGTGTACAAATCATAGCTTGCGTATCGAGCCTCTTTCAAAAAGCAGACCGAGTTGAAACAATCTTTATAACCTCAATGAGCGGTAGGCTAAACAAGCTGAATTGTAAATACACTGGTTTTAAAAACATTACAAAAACAAGGAGTAAACTAAACATTTTCAATTGCTGCCTCAGCTGCAGAGGAGACTGGAGACTTGGAAAAATGTTCCCCTGATACATCAAGCAACCACTTTAAAAAGCAAGGGAAATTCAGTTCTTCATGGGCCAAAGAAAGAAAGAAAAAAAAGAAAAGAAAAAAACATGATCCAAAGTTATTAACTGTCTAATTACAACCAAAAACTTTACAAAGTCCTCGATATTTAATAAAACAATGAAATCAGTCACCCACACTTATAGAAAAGTATAAGAAAGGTGTATAGAAGGAACATGGGCCAGAAGAGAAAAGACTGAAACATGCAAGAGGGGAAATGATAAGACTACAATCTGTTATTGGTGACAGATGGAGCACAAACAATGGTGGGAAAGAGAAGGAGAGACAGGTACCACAGTGTAGTGTTGGCTTAGAGGAACAGGCAGGAGCGGTGGAGGGTAAGAAATCGCTGAGTACTGCACAGACTGACCACAATGCTGCAGAAAAGAAAGAGAGAGAGAGAGGGAGAGGGGGGGGAGGAAAGAGAGAGGGATGGAGCAGAAGACAGAAGAAAAATGTCTTAATCACTGCAACCGGATAGGGGAAATCAAAGAAGACAGCATTCTAGGACAGAAGGATACAGGAGTGAGTTTATGAACCTGAGCATCAGCCTGCTGGAAGAAAAATATACAGATATAAACTGCGATCAGTGAGATTTGGCCCACAGACACGTTGATTAGCAAGACGGAGGCCAGGTGGAAACTTTAAGCAACTAGCTTTTAAGGAAGCAGTCCTTTTAAGGGTTGACAATTCTGGCAGGGTTATAAGCTTATATTACTGGAGACATGTCTGAATAAAACACAACAGGACTTTCTGTTCACCCAGCTACTGTATCTGCTGTGGGTCCAAACCAGACAGTGTTTCTTAATTGAAAAGTGGTTTCTGTGAACTAGAAGAACATCTTGTACTGCTGAGGCAGCTGATGGGGACCTAAAATCTGGAGTAATGGCTGTGTCACCAGGTGAAAGCTGTGATGAAAATATATTACAGGGGAAACAGCCACTCAGCTATTTGGAGAAACGAGTCCAACGGATCGGGTAATACAGGCAAGATTGTTGTACACCATCACTCACTTCATAATGACAAGGTGGAGGACAAGCAGAAAACTCAGGCAGCGTTGCAACTCAGACTAAATACAACGGTAGCAACTTCGGGAAATTAAAGGATAAATATTCTGCGCATGTTAAACTAATGGCAAAATAAGTAGGTTTCACCATGATAGATTTATCAGTGAGTTGAGAAACGGGTTTCTCACATCCCACGTTCTTTTAAAGCAGATAACAGAATTTCTTAGATCATACGAATACATACAGCGCAGGGTTTTATTGTAGTTTTCAGTTTTTTGTTGTTTAAAACACACAAAAAGCATGATGCACAAATGCAATGAAATTTCATTTCACGCCAGGGCTCATGACTGCTTGAAGTTTGCTGCTTTTAATGCACCGAGCTCCAAAGTGCGTTCGTTACGCTCCCCACACATTCACAGCCCTCATGCAGAGTTTAAGCGGTGAATCTGTGAACTTCTCATAAACTCAATGGAACAAAAGCCCTTTTGCAAGAGCTCCACCAAACTGGTCCACTTTAAGGACACGTTTACATGCGGTTTCTCACCATTTCCAAACCTTCGCCTTTTCTTTATGTTTAAATATTTCCAGAGTTTCGTAAACAATATCTGAAAAAAATCTCCGCCTTTTTATGTTCTAAGACTCGTGTTTGTTTTGGTGTTGAAAAAGCTACAAACTGCAGAAAGCACGGTGTGTGAATCAGTAAAATGATTTAAGCATATCAAATGTCCACATCTACCTCACAGTGCATCCAAAAACCTGCACAAATAATCAGGCGAAGCTTTAGTAGGCCAAGAATTCAGTCAGACGATTACGATGAGGCATGCGGTTTAATTTAGTTAGACTACCAGTCTTCGACTCATATCGGATCATTGGATCAAGAGACTTCACAGAGTAGAGCAGGTTCCAGGGAATGAGCGTTAATCCAACTTGTGATGGACTTGAACAGCAATAAAACTAAAAAGCTTAAAACAAACGTTCAAAATCATGACGGCGTAAATCAACAGTCCTTTTCACTTAAACACAAACGCGTTGGTGTGATTAGGTGCTGGACTAACCTGTGTAAGGATGTGATTGGCTGGCTGGTGCTGTGGTGGAGGGGGAGGTGGAAGCGGGGCCATGGGCTGCTGGCCCCTCCCCTGCTGTGGAGTCATGGTGGGGTTGTAGACCACAGCGCTGCCATCGGGATTCACATAGGGCTGACCTGAAAGCGCCAAGAATGAAATGTCTTAAATGTATACAACTTAAGAAAGCGACAAGACATTCAGGCTAATTGCAAAAAGTCAACTCCTGGCTTTGAGTCGCACATTTTCATGTATTCCTTGCTCAAACATATCCCCCTATACCAGGTGAAGAATGGAGTTGGGTTATACAATATAATATGCAGGATAGTTGTACTCCCAAGACTTTATCATGGCCGTTAAATAATAGTGAACAACTTCGAGCTGCAGAGTAAATAAATGGTAGCAGAACACAGAGAACACTCAACAAAGCCCTCAATCTTTCAAAAGTACCTTCCCTGCAGATGACACCCTGTGGGACACCCTATCCAGCCTCTCCTTTTCGGGGCAGGTGGTACCCACCTGTTTGAGGGTTTAGCAGCACGCTGCCAGGTGGAATGGCCGTGGCCTCCAGAGGAAGGAGGTAGTAGCTTGGGTTAGCATTTGCGCTAGAGCTAGCATTGGCGGAGGAGCTCGGAGGGCCCAAAGCGCCGCTGCCGACACCTACAGGCCCGCCAGGAAGGGGCGCAGTCGAGCCCGCAGCCGGGACACGGCAAGGCTGGCTCACCGGTGGGATGGGTAACGACAAGGTGGGACGAGGGAGTGAGCCTGTAGACGAGCCTACACTACTAGAAGAGTCGGAACCTGTGACAAGAAGTAACGAAGAAAACAGCGAAAAGTTTGTTTTAAAAGTTGCGGTTAAACCGAGTAGTGGACAGAGGGACACGTGCGTGACAAAAGAACGAGGGAAGGAACCAATATGGGATGATGCCAAAGGAAAAAAAATAAAATCGATGGAACTTTACAGCACAGCTGAACAGCACAGTCTCCTTCAGTGATGAATGAAAGGATCAAAAGCTTTGCATGAGCTTTATCAGAGTTGGCCTTTTGCTAATTATCCCGGCTGGAGGTGAATTCTGAACTCATGAGGAAACTATGGAGTTCACTGTGACAAAAATGAATAATGTAACTGACTATTCATGCTCTACATGCTAATGCATCCTTTTACAGCTTGGCTAAAAGCATTGCCTTTAATTCCATTTAATTATTATAACTGCATAAATGAATGGCTACTGTACACTTTCTGGAAATTATTAGGATTTTGTGTCGCCCCTTTGAAACCAAGCTAAAATCAGCACAGGGGCAAATGAACGGCTGTCGCTGCCTATCGACTCGCTACAACATAATTCAGCAAAGCATTTGAAACAGAAAGCAGATTGTGACACCAAATAAGGACTGAATTTATTAGAGTTAATGGAATTTTTGTAAATTGTGTGCAACCTAGCAACATGTGCTCTGAAAGAACCTGTTGTGACAGCCAATTCTAGGAAATATCGTAGAATAAAAACATCCAAGCAGGGGACACGATTTTTGGCGCAGCTCAACGCTCACAATTTGCGATACCAAACTGCTGCATAAAGTTCACAACAGGATGTGCGATTGCTGCCTTTGTTTCTCAAAAGTAGCTACATTCTTGCTGATTGCTCTACGACGATGATTCATGCCTGTGGGTTAACGCCACAGGCCGCAAATCTTTAAACACGAACCATGACAGAAACGTTGTCCCCTTTCAAAGACAAACTAAACCCATCTGGAAAGGTTTTTTCTGGGCATAACTTGTGAAATTCATGTCAAAAGGTAATATTAAAAGGCTGAAATGTTTGTATGTGAAGCCTTTGTTAATGTTCCAACCAATGTCGATACAAAGCCGTTTGCAGCGGGTTTGTAAAGCTGGCGGGACACAGGGAGCAAGGGGTTAGTGAGCGGAAGAGGACTCATTAAATATTAAAGTATAAATATATATTGGTGGCTCCTCGGGCCTGTAAATGCCAGCGCATTAATAAGCAATGAATGCAGATGGGAGATGTCCATGAATATGGATGCGGTTCTGTTTTTAGGCAAAAAAAAAAAAATGAAAATGGTGAATGAAGGGCAGAGAGGTGGTTTTTAGGGGGCAAGACAGACGCTGCACGCAAAGAATGTAAGCAGACACACGTCCATGGAAATGAGACACTCTTTCTGAGAAGGAAGATTAAAAAGCAGAAAGATTCTGAAGGTGAGAAGAAAGCATTAAAATAGACAATAGAAAAACATTACTGAATGGATCAGGTCTGAGAGGGAAACAAAAATCTCCAGTTTCTGTATTTGTGTGTATCTAATTGAGAAACTGCCTACAAATCTGGATTGTGCAACTAATCTTACCAACTTAAGCCCCCAGCAGTGTGAGCGCACTACTTCCAGAAAACATACCATTGTTGGCAGCGTTGAGAGACGCATTCATTAGAAGGTCCTCTCAAACAATACAAATACACGCCTGTTTTGGGGCTCAGTGCAGGTTTGTGTGTCAGTACCTGTTTTAGAGAGTCTGTTGGTGCACTTGCTGCTGGCTGAGCTGTCTCCGCGGATAAGCAGGCTAATGCCACTGAAGCTGCTGGCTTTGGTGATGGTGGGCTTCAGGTTTCGGTGGGAGCTGTCCGAGTCTGTGCTGCTCCACGGCCGAGGCTCGCAGCTTTTCGGCTCGTTCTCAGAGCTGCTCTGACGGCTGTTTCCCGAACGCCCCTCTCTCAACCTGCACATGCGAGAGATTTCATGTTTAGTGGAAAAGATACATGCTTTTAGTCATATTGGATCGCAATCTGAAAAACCGAAGGCGTTACCTGAAGATTTGACGCCGCTGCTGAGTGCTTATGCAGCTTACGTCCTCCTGGATTCTTCAAAAAAAAAGTAAACAAACATGAGGGCTTTTTTTTTTTTTTTTTTTAAAGCTGTGCGACAGACAAGCATGTACAGGGGTGATAAAAGTATTTACCTTTTATCAAGCTGAAAATGATCTTGTCCCTGAGGAATCAGAACGAAAACATTTCAATAACAAGCCACGTTCATTTCAACAAACTCTTTGCCATGGTGGATAGTTAAATGTTAGTGATTCACCGTGAACTTTCATTAATGCTTCTCTGAGAACTGCTTCGAACAATGACATGCATAATTTGAGCTGCTTAGTACAACAACCTCACAATTTAGGATAACAAGTGTTCAGGGAGGACATTCCTGTAACGAAAGGATACCGAACAGCTTTCCCCTGCACCAATACTCCACCCAAGAGCTTGTTGAGCAGCTGACGAATTGAATATGGATTATTACTCACGTCTTGAGCAAAGATTCGCTCTCTCGCTCTTTGGTACTCCTCCTCTCTCTCCTCGATAGACTTACTCCTCCTGTCGTCCTTCAGACGCATCCGCAGCTACCCATACAAATCAAATCAAAAAGGTATATAAACAAGTGGACAAACTCTTTGGATTTTCCTCAAAGTCCCAGCAGTTTTCGTTCCCTGAAAGGGCACACTGTCTTGAGTGCATTTTCCCTGAACTTTGATTCATGTTAAATACATTTTCGCAGAACTGGAAGCTTCCCTCAAAAGAACTGTGCTGTATTCTTAAGAGCCAGAGTGCTTCATCAACCGTTTGCACGGTGAATCACAGCGGAGAGCAGCTGTAGCTGTGGCACATCAGCTTATACAGATCTGATCGCCGGCTTTTCACAGATTAAACTAGCCACGCAATTTCTTCATGAAAATATGTACACATCCTCCACAAATAACTGTTCATTTGTTGAATTTATGATACTGGTCTGGAAAAAAGAAAACATAGAATAAGGCCTGTGCAAAAGTTAGGCTGCATTTTATATTCTGTGTGTGTTTCTCTCCTGTGTGTGAACAGTATTGTAAAATGCCAAATTTTCATCTCCCTGGAACACTGTACCAAACAAGGTTTAGGGTGTTAAAACCTTTACACACGGTGCTTACCCTGCCATCCTCCTGATCCAGACTTAAGTTGTCCCTCTTCAAGATGTACCGTTTCTGGAACTCATCGGTTCGATCATCTTTAATGTGCTCACAAAACTTCTGATCTGGTCTGCAGAGAGAACATTTGTACTCAGAGTCTAGAGCCCACAAAGTGCCTTAAACAGAAACCAGTGGAACTGCCAGACACTGTACTTATGCCATAGTTGCTATTCTACAATCAGCCATGCATTTTAGGCACCTCAGCTAGGTGGTACATTATGCTGTCATACTCCAGTGAAAATTTTAATATCTTTTTTTTCCTCCCCTTGGGGCCAGCTATAATCCATTTTTGAGGAAACCGGCCTCGAGCACCTAGAATACATTTTTGTGCTCTAAACAAGATTCAAGAACTTTTACTCCATCAAGAACCAGCAGCACCGCAGGCCGAAGGCTTTCAGAATTGCGCTTTCGAAGGCCATATTGTGCATAAGCCACTGAGCACCAGATAAGGCATGCACTCTAGAATTTGAAGGCATAAATGTCATTGGTTCCAGAGTATTAAGAGCCAGGAGACCGATGCAGAACCTGCTGATAACTGCCTTTCAAGCTAAAAAGGTCATTGGTCAGCACTCACATCCTTGTATTGATGGTTTTGTTGATGATAACCGATTTGCCGGTCGGGTCAATGTTGTGGTCCAGGCCGAAATAGGCCGCCACCCTGTGTAGCAGCATCCTGTGATAAGATGTCATAGGAGGGAACTTCCTCTTCTGAGACCTGAAAGGGGAGAGAAAAAAAAAAAAAAAAAAATCCATATGATTTTAATGGAATTGGAATTGCGCAATAGCCGTGGCCTTTAATGGTACTGAATGTCGCGCTCATTTACATTCATAACAAATAATGAGAATCATCACTTGTTTTCTGTCAAGACTTGCTAGCTTTTCTTTTCAATTTCCACTTCGATGCAATAGATCATTAAATGGGGGTTGCGAGCAAAAAGTCATGAATTGGGATCGTGTGATTTATTGTGACGTTCTGAGAGCGATAATCATTTGTCCTAAATTGAAATGATGCCCAGAAAACTTGCTGCGATGCAGAAAAGCCTTCTTATTTGAATGTTTATTATACTTTAACAACTTTCTCAGACAGGTTACCATTTCCATGAATGTCTGATATTTTAAAACGGGTAGAAAAAGATGGTTTCTAAAAATATAAAAACACTTACTCGTTGTTGCTTATGAAATCTAGAATGTCTTGCTCCAGTTTCAGCAGCATCATTCTGTCCCTGTAACAAAGTTATCCGTTAGACTGAACGGAAATTCTATCAAATCTCTCCTCGGCAGCAGCATCATGGAAGAAATAGTCCGATATTTGATGAAAAACTGCCAGTGGTTCGTGTTGGGAGGTTTGCTCTTAACATGATGTGACTGAGCACGGCGACGAGGACGCAAAGTAAAGCAAGCATCTCCAAAATATAAAGAGAAAAGCTATAAAGGAAACTTCCTCCTCCCTCCTCTTGAGACTCCTTAGCAACAAAAGACAATCGGCTTTGTCGAGTCAATGCAACTTAACTTTTGTCAACAAACTTTAGCTTTATTTTTATTTTTTTTTAAGTGAAAAGCGACATTTGATTCCTGCTTTCCCAGAGGCATGCTCACAGCACCCAGAGGGCATAAGGGAGGCATTAAGAGAAATGAAAAAAGTAAAAAGTCAAAGTAGGAGTGGGTAATATGGCAAAAACAATCTCGATACATTCAACCTACCAACATCCAATCAGAGACTGGTTTGTAGTGAGCGAATCATGATTTTGTGCCGCTTCTCAGCAATCTAGAAGTTCCCGTGAAAGCATAATGTGCAATTTCACACAACTACGTCGTCATATTGCCCACCCTTAAGGAAGTGACAGTGATCAGTCAATGCCAAACATACCGGGGGTTATTCTTCAGTGTGTTGACCAGAAATTCGTGGAGGTCTATGCCTGTGGAGTCTGTGTATTCCTGAGGGGGGGGGGGGGGGGGGGATAAAAAGAAAAGAAGGGAAAATAAATAAATAAATAGAGAGATTTCACTGCACACATTCTGCTGCCTCCATCTGGTATGTGAGAAAACACTTCATCTGCCAACACGAGTCACTGTGACTGACACACACACACACACACACACAACTCTGCTTGTACTTTGTCTTAGTATTGACTAATTTCCTTTTGCATCATCTTACTGATATAATATGCAAGTCTTAAAAACAAACACTAAAATACGCCCAAGTCGTGCCCTTGCCGCTACGTCAACACACAAAGTCGTGCATGTGCAGCCATGCGTGTGAGCTCACCTCTTGACAGTGATTTCCTTGGCAGTTTTTCCACCCTCTCCATCTTGTCTGTGCTTTTCTCGTTGTGGTGCTCATCCCTACTGGCTGGTTCCTCGTTCTCTAAAGCCTGGCTGAGCTGCAGGTGGATTTTTTCCTTTATGTGAAACAAAGAAAATAAAACAGACCAAAAAGATCAGATGTAAGTTCTATCATTAAAAAAAAAAAAAAAAAAAAAAAAAAAAAGCCATTCACATTTTCCAAAGACTCTTTGGTAATAAAATACAAGAATGTTTTATATTTCCATGTTAGGTGATACATGCACGCGCGCACACACACACAGCTCGATCAAAAAGTTTTAAAAATACAAATAAAAAAGAGAGAGAGATGCTTTTTCTTCATTTGAAGCGCTCCTGCTTTAGCCAGCTAAGGAAAAACATTTTGTGGCGTCACAAGCTTTACTGCTTAGGGAGCATTTAAAGACGGCCCCTAGAGCTCGGTTGCTCGCAAGCGGCAGCGTTTCAAACAGCACATTCAGAAAACTCCGCTTTACATCGATCTCAGTAATGCCAACATTCAGATCTAATGACTTCGAAATGTACTGGAGTGCCGTGCTTTTCCACCAAAACATCAATTTTTAACCAAATGACAGCTTTAACGGAGAAGAACTGCATGTTCTAAATGAACTCGCAGCACAAACATCGCAATAGTCTGTTTATTATCCCCTAATCAGCAGTAATATCTCAAATCAGTGAGTAGATGCCAAAAGGTTACACGGAGGAGACTAATTAGCCTGCTGGGTGTCAGAGCCGATGCAAAACTACCATGATTTTTTTTTGGTTTTTTTTTCCCCAGGTGAAAATCCTGAAAATGAACGAAAATGTTCTAAATGTGTGCGTTAAGAAGATTTTCTGAGCACCAGCTGAAGATACAGCCTTTATTTCAGCCCCTCTACTCACTACCCACAAGCCCCTCTACTCTCTACCCACTACTCCCACCATTTCTAACTCCTTTAAGGCCATTTTATTCAGAACAGTTTGTTCCCATTTTCTGTGAAATTAAGAATTAAGCCTGGAGCACTCTCACAGAAAAAAAAAAAATGTTTGGGACAGATTAAATAAAAAGCTGATCTACTAACTAAGACTCATGTCTTCATTAAAACCTTAATACAGAGTCTACAGCAGATGGCAGACAGACACATAATATCCCTCTATAGCAGGAGCCAGCAGTCTGTAAGTGCTGCATACAAAGTATGTATTATAATATTCATGAAAAACTTTTTTAAAAAGTCCATTTATAAATAAAAACATGTTAGACAAAATCTACCTAAAACAAGTGAGCAAAATGACAATTCTTTGAGCTGTAAGCTTGATGACCAGCTCAAACAGAGATATGACCCCAAAACCTTGGAACAAACTGCCTTTTCATACAAATCCAGATCTCTCTTTAGCAGCTTAAATCCCAATTACTTATTTTTATTAACTGGCATTTAAACTAAAATGTACTCTTTGTACAAAGCTGATTCCTGAAAACAGCTTTAGGATGCTTGTGGGTTCCCTTTTCGGTTGAATTTCAAAGCAGTCGCCAAGCAAGTTCTTTGCAATATTGCGTAAACTGAGGAGACCCTCAATATAATACGTCTCCAAACTCGCGTAGAGTAAAAAACTGTGGAATCATTTAACTAGGCAGTTTATCCAGGTAGTGTGACAGTATTTTTCTCCTTTAGGTGAGCTGTGAGTGAACAGGGGTCCAGTAGCATATACTTTACACCAATGAACTGCCTTCAAATAGCTGGCTGATGTTTCAGACATCACGATGGACAAAGTGATAGCAGCTGAGTTAAAAATAAAACTAAGCACATATTTTCATGCAAACTGATACAGCTTAGACAATTGCTGTAACATTTTATTTTATATAAATATAAAAATATCTATAAGACACCAATGCAAACATATCAGCTGCTAACAACTGACAGGTATGTAGGAAGGATATTGCTTTTGAAGCTAAATTGATATGCTTCCATAACTGCGAAATGCTACTTCCAAAATTAATTAAATAAACTCTAAATATAATCTTAGTTTGGCATTCTTCACATCTCCATCATTGACTAAAAGAAATCAAACATTTCATTAGGGGCTACTGAGCAGAGGGGTTTTTTTTTTTGATGACACATTTGCATTAATATTACTGATCTATATTGCTCTACCCCTGCTCGCGCTCTCCCTTCCTTTCGTCTCAAGGACGCGACGTACTGTATCAGTAATTGTCCTGCTCTACATTACAAAAAAAAAAAAAAAAAAAAAAAAAAAAGGGCAAAAACATACTGTCTCTCCATCAATCAATTCCACTTTCCTCACAGCTTGCTTTGCTGATTCATTTCTGCAGAGCGAGAGCGAGAGACACAAAAAGGTACAAGAGCAGAGGAGGAAAAAGGCTAAAAGTAGGAAAAGGTAGTGAAAGAGCAAAAGAGACAGAAATAAATTAGATGGACCGAGAGAAGGCTATGAATAGAAAACGTCTTTCTCGGGGGACGAAATCTCATTCACTACATCAAGGACGTAAAACTGATTAAGGACGTCTGTTCCTTTGCCAACAGAGGGACCCTTCAAGGTAACCTCTTCAATCGACCGCTCTGAGAAGCCAAAAAGCATCTAAAAAAGGTACATCACTAAAACGGCAAATTACACCAATCAGCCAATCAGTAAATTCAACTTAGTCTGGTACTAGGAATGAGCGGCCCATCCTGAAAGTAGTCAGGAGGAGCCTCCAAGGACCTGACCATTTTGTCCAGCACATCCTAAAGAAGCTCAACTTGATTGAGATCTGGGGAATTTGGAGGCAAAGTCAACACCACCAACTTCTAGTAGAGTTGTTCAGGAGTAGTCTGGAGAACGGTGTAATAAAGCAGGGCGTATCTAACTGAATGAGGCCACTGTAATTAGGGCACACAGCTGCCATTAAGGGATGAATCAACGAGAGCCGCGGGCACCCATGACCCCGTCACTGATCAACTGGTTCTTCTCTGAACAATTTTTGATAGGAAGTAAAAAACTTCTTCTGGGGGCCTTGTGGAGTCCAGGACTCAAGGCTTCGGAGCTGTTTTTGCGGCGCTAGGGGGAACTACACAGGGGTATTTGGCTAATATTCTCTCAGGACAACTAAGGATCGCTTTGGACTTTTTTGTTGTGATTTCTCGTGCATATTGTTTAATATCCTGGAAAAGAAAAATAGGACTAGTGATAGCCACTGCAGTATTTTCCTTTTTTTTTTTTTTTTTTTTTTTCCCTTTTATACCTTTCTAAAATGCCAGCTGAACATTTATTAACAGAGGGACCAACAGAAAAATGCAAAAATCGCTAACACGCATAAATCAAGATATAAAACCAAGAACCTAAATTTGTGCGAAGAAGAAAAAAAAATTTAAAAAAATAAAAAAGCTCACTGCAACTAGCAAGGCAACAAAATGGCCAGTTTACAAAGCATTTTGCTGTCAAATGTACAGCTGAATCAGGGGTGACAACGGTGCTAATTTGGCAATTTCGCAAAATATTGCTTTACTTTCAATGGCTCATAAGCGGTGAGCATGCGGCCTACCTGTGGGGGGTTATGGGTCCCCGAGTGCAGCTCTGAGCTGCGGGATAACTTAATAAATAGGGCAGAAATGGGGTTTGAGTGAAAGTGGCCAATTATATCAGTCCGCAGAGCTCTGCTGCTGACACAGGAAAATTACATTTTATAGAGATGATGGATGCGAGTAATACTGCACTTGGGACAAACCGACTCCCTACACACATCTATTAAAAACACACACACACACACACACACACACACAAAACAGCTCTATTAAAAAAAAAGAAAAAAGAAAAAAAAAAAAAAATTATACCACACATGGTGCTCAATTACTGGGTGTATTGCTGATGCTGTGGATGAGAGACTCTGAGGGCTACAGCCGTGCTGGTGAGAGGCGTTTGACGCAAATGTGGCGAGTCTGCACTGACTGTGAGCGTGCGCACACACACACACGCACACACACACACATACAGAGCATTTACCTGATGTTGATGCGGCAGCTCTGTGATCGTGGGTGGAGACGACTCTTCACACACCGCCAAACTCCGGACTAATTTTATTTTCGCGTTCGACTGGAGGAGAGCAACCATGGTTACTAAAGACCACTCAACGTGCAAAAAAGTTCAGCTTGCTTTAGCAGCTGTGGAAAAGGCACTGCATGCATTCATCGTGCATGCGCATGGACCACAATCACAAGGGTAGAAGCAGTATGATCTCAAATGCATTTGTGGGAGCTGTGCACAGTTTCGTTAAAGTCGTCATCAACTCTCTTCTGCCTTCACATCTTCTCAAACCCAGCTTACACAGCACGTGGATGAAGGAAACACGTGAAGTATTTCTTAGGTCTCCAAAACTAAAGTGCACTGCTCTAAAAGCCTGACCGATAAACATGAAAAGGTAAAAGAGTTTTAAAAAGGATTTCTGTGCCACTAAATGAACAGATTCATTCAGGGTGGCTGATTGGGTTGACCCAAATTGGCAAAAAACAGTGAAGGATAATGGATTCTTTTAAATAAAGCTGGTTTCATTAAGACACGCATGTCATCTCACCTGTGAGCAAACTGCACCACTTTTTTCTTTTTTTGTGGTTACTGAAGCTACAAGAGCAAGCATGAGAGTGGAAGCCTTTTAAAATATCAAATGAATGGTAACTGTTTGCTGCAACATTTATAAAAGAGGCTGGTGTGGAGGCTCAACGAGAAATCAGATCAAATATAAAGTCAAGACAGTGGAAAAGGAGAGCAATGCCGATTGCTGCCATGCCACCGCAAACTCAAACCTGAAGCTGATAAATAAAAATCAATAAGGTATACGGCAAAGGCTGTATTAGACATGCAGCTATAAATGAGGTTTCTATAGGCAACATGGATTGCAAGAGCAGCTGATGATACAATTTTGCTGCCCACTGGATACGCTGAACTACAGCAATCCAAAAATTTGTTCAGCTACTTGGGCCGGCCCTTAGTGGTCTGATATCAAACGGCTGATTCTACATCTTACTTGATCACAACTGAAGAAATAAAAAGTTGCTGGAGGTCTGCAGTATACAATTTTGCACCAGACCTCTTTAAAAGGTGTTCGCTCACATCTTGACACCAAAAGGTTTGGAAGTTCAAATGGAACGTTCCATTGATTTTCTGATTCAAGTTCTAATAAATTAAGAAAAATAAAACTAAACCATGAGTGGGAATTCCAGTATTTCCAAAAACTATGATTTTCATTTTCAAGGAATTATTCAGATTTGCGGTATTATTCATACCGCTGATGAAGCGCTGACTCTGTGGTTAAATTAATTTTTTTAATTCTGTAAGAAATTGGAGTAAACATTATCATCAGTCAGTTAAACAGTTTAAGTTATGAAATTACAGCTTTAAAGCAAGTGTTGGTGAGACATTTCCATGTTAGCCAGGCCCTCCACTGAGCATTTGAAAAGCCAACCGTTACTACACAACAACGACGAAACACCACCAAACGGATCGAATGCAAGGAACAATAATTCAAACACAAGCAAATAAGAGTGCCCCAGTACTAAAGTCAAAGCCCTACACAATGATCTTTTCTGATCCAATCCACACTGTAATGAATGCAACAACAGAAAAACATGAATCACAATGATGTGGGGCAATAAATAAATAAAAAAAATGAACTCTACACATCATGCAACCAGTGATGCACAGCAATAATGCAAAATGACACAGTGGTACATTACAGTCAGCACTCAGAGACCTCTTTCTAAAAGAAAGCACCGTTACTGAAAAATCCCCAAAAGCATTTTACTGCTTGCCTTCATTATGCCACCATTAAAATGCACTTATGAAGGTAATTTACCAAATCATTGCTTTTCTTTGTGTAATACTCGAGAGGATGTTTTCCACCAAGTGCTGCAGCTTTGAGACTAACGCTGCTATCTTTAAAGCCAATAGTCACCTCCGTAGCTCCTTGTCAAAACTTCTGTCAACATATTCACATCCAGATCATTACTGAGTTGGCAGAGGAGTTGTCATTGTGGTTTGGGACACCATTAGAGGCTCTATTTCAGACAAGACTGGGACTGTTCTTCACAAAGCTAAAGCAGCCAAAACTGCATCAACAAATCTACGCAACCTTCATGAGTGCTGGCTCAGATTTCAGAGCGATGTATTTTAAACACAAACACAAATGGCCACCGGTGGAATTGCGCCCTACTGGGCATGCAGTCATGCTGAAGGCGGCGTACAGTAAGATACGGTACCTTGGAGCGTCTCATCGGCTGTCCCGTGGAGTGGGTTGGCTGCAGAACGGAAAGAAGCGATGAAGTACGGCTTTAACAGTAACATACTTAACGGCAGGACGATCCAGGACATATGGCAGTAACAAATCTTAATAAGTGATGTGGATTTACTACATTATGTATGCACTGAGAAGAACTAAAATGTTACAATCGTGTGTCAGTGGTGTTAAAAAGTGATATTGTGAAAAACCAGATGCAAAGATGAGTGAAACTTAAGAAAACCAAGATTCACTTCATCATGAATTTACAAGCATTTTGTGCGGCGATAAATTAGATGAGCGAGTGGACAGATTAGTCCAAAAATAAAAGCTACACACTCATGCATATCACTGAAAAACTAAGGCGACAATGCAAACAGGTCCATTTAAATGACCACAAGTAGTAGGTGTTCTCAAAAAACTCACTGGGTATTTATTTTTTATTTTTTTTTAAGGATTCTTGATAGTAATCTGTGAAATCCTTTCACAATTTAACAAAAATAAATTAAGCTTACATTACCGAGTCTGAAGTATTTATCAAATACAATTTCAAGTTTAATTTGAAATTAGGCCTTATTATTATTTACTTTACACCTTGCACCTAGAGGGGGTTTAAACTTCACTACAATATTAACATAGCCCAGCACAAGCCAGTGCATTTCTTTGTGCCTTTGTGGAAATTGGGCTAGAGGAGAAGAAGAACAGAAAGAAGCTGGAAGTTGAAGGTGTGATGATGAATGTTGTTAGTGCTTATGCACCACAAGTTGGTTGTGAGGTGGAGGAGAAAGAAGAACTCTGAAGTGAGTTAGATGAAGTGATAGAGTGTACCTAGGGAAGAGAGAGTGGTGATTGGTGCAGATTTTAATGGTCATGTTGGTGGTGAGCAGAGGTAATGAGGTAGTGATGGGTAGGTGTCAAGGAGAGGAATGCTGAATGCCAGATCGTTGTGGATTTTGCTAAAAGGATGGAAATCAAGAAGAAGGAAAGTGAGGGCAAGATTAAAATAGTGGAAGCTGAAGAAAGAAAACTGCAAGATGGAATGCTGTTAATATGTGCACTGGGAGGAAGTGAAATTTACCAGATTGTTGTGTGACTACTGCCAGAGTGGTAAGTAGGACAGATGGAGGAGGACAAGGAAACCTGGTGGTGGAACTCAGAAGTCCAGGAGTGTATACAGACAAATAGGCAGGTAAAGAAGTGGGACACCAAGACAGATGAAGTGCAGAGTGAAGAAAGCAGTAGTGGTGAAGGCTGAAGATAAGGTGTTTGTTTAATTGTATGAGAGGTTGTACAGTAAGAAGGGAGAAAAGGACCTATATCGATTGCCTAGGCAGAGAGAAAGCACTGGGCAATATAGGATACTAATGTAAACATACAAGTGACAGGGTTGAGCAAATGGAAAGAATATTTTAAGGGGCTGATGAATGATGAGAATGAGAGAGACGATTGGATAATGTAAGGCTACTGAACCAGAAAGTACAGTAGAAAGCAAAATGGAAAGGCAGCAATGAAGAGGATGAAAAATGAAAAGGAAGTCAGGAGTGGCAGAGAAGTATGTGAGAGCAGTTCAAGATATGTATGAGGGCAGTGTGACAGTGGTGAGGTCTGAAGAAGCAGTGACGGATAAAGTAGAGGTTGGATTACGTCAAAGATCAGTGCTGAGCACATTCTTGTTTGCAATGGTAATGGAGAGGTTGACGGACAAGGTTAGACAGGAGTCCAACCTCGCAATAACCTAATTTGCATTACATTGGCTCGGGCATACACAGAGAAGGAAGTGGTGACCATAACATTAAACATAATGAACTGGGCCACACAAAACAGAGCAGAAGTGTCATTTTACACTCTCTCTGCATATGACTCACCTGTGTTTTTATTACAATTCTGCAATATC
This sequence comes from Hepsetus odoe, assembly GCA_017165825.1. Lineage (NCBI taxonomy): Eukaryota > Metazoa > Chordata > Actinopteri > Characiformes > Hepsetidae > Hepsetus > Hepsetus odoe. Next base: position 3,633,267 of record CM029391.1, read on the forward strand.
GGAACAGTATTAAACAGCCTTGCTTCCTAGTTCATCTTACACCCTCTCTGCAGAAAGGCAGAGAAGGGCAAAAGGTTTTGCGGCAACCTGTTTCATTATGATCGCTGGGTTAACCCAGGACGGCTGCTCGGTAAAGCAGCCTGCTGGGTTTAGTGGTTAGAGCTGCTAGGGTCAAGCTCTGGATCAGACATCTCAGCGCCTCAGCATGGTGTCCTCCGCTTCCAAAGCTGGAAGCAATGCACAGTTCGGGAGCATCTAATGCAGGGTTCAATGCTTTTCCTGCCTGACACACCTGTTTGGTTTGTGAAGATTACGCAGTGGGTCGCTATATTTTTGCAAACACATTCTCCAGCCAGTCATTATTTGGCATGCGAATCATCACTTACTGCTGGTCTTACTAGTCAAATCTAATAGATTACTACATGTTATAAAATATATATATACTTTTTAATGAATCAATCTTACCCTTAACCTGGTCCTAAACTCAACTATGGTGCTAATCCAAATGCTGAACTTACTGCTGTTGTGAAACAGCTAAAGATAAGGTGTTCAGAGATAAATTTAGATGACCTACTGGGGCTATCCAAATAAAATGACTAATCTGTCTCATGCTGTGGTTCCCTGGGACTGAGAAGCGAAGAATGGTTTGTTATGCCACTGCAGGCAAGGAACCATGCCATTTCATCAGTTTTATCACCATGGAGAGCTCCTGTTTTCTGTTGTTGGGCACCAAGTCCTTCTTTCTGTCAAAGATTAGCAATTACACAAGAACCTTCAGAGATCCATCTTGATCGCGCAACCCCTAAGCTCGTTAAAGGAGGTCCGTGGTGCCTTGTAGGACATCTTTGTATGTGCGCGATATGGTAGCATTACAGCCAGTAGGCCGTTTCTGTGACAGAAGGTGTGCAACGTGTGTCCATCAGTGAAGCAGCTAATTGGGCAACAGAGAGAGGAAGCGAGAGGTAGAGACAGTGAAGAGAGTGAGAGAGGGACATATGAAGTCAGCAACACTGTGCCTGACTGCACCTGGCTCCCTTCCTCTACAACAGCGCCAGCGGCAGATGGTGGCAAAGTCACCCCCCCCGCCCGCACACGCGCGCACACACACACTTCTGACTTCCCCAGCCCGTGACTTGGAGTGACACTGACACACACACACAAGCTCCATGCCCCCATGTTGTCCCTTGGGGTGGAAGAGACACAGGAAGTTTGCAGATAAGCTTGCAGGATATCAGCTCAAGATTATCCTCCCTCTCTCTCTCTCAACCCTGGCTATGGCCAATCATGTGGCAACCTGGCCTGGATTTGGCTTCCGTCAGCTCACTCCTCTGCTCTGTCTCTTATCAGAGGCTAAGAATGGAGGTTAATCAGTGCCCTGATTGCCATGACCATCCACTTGCTGGAATTTTCTTGGCCATCACTGCATTATGGTGTGAAAGTATTATTGTGTGAAAGTATGGTGTACTGCATATTAAGGTTAAGATGTTTTATATATTAAGTGTAAAAAAAAGTTCTACTTACAGCTTAAGCTGTACAACATAAGCTTTACTACATACCATGATTGATTCACATTGTCTAAATAGATGTTTTTTAAGCATTTATGCTCATGACCCATGCTTAAACCTTAGTATTGAACAAAAAAACAACACAACAGTGAAGTCTGATGGAAATATGCCCCGAATGTAAGCAATATCATTTCCCCCCCTTGCTCTACGTTAGCAGGAAGGTAAATGCTATTGGGAAAACTGTTGTGGACAGAAGTGTGACTGGTGCATCAATCAAATGTCTCATACAATTTTCTGCAGTGCTACGAAAGAAAAATGCTAAGGCTTGCTTCATAAACCAAAAGGCTTCAGAGCATTTAACAGTGTAATACAGCACAGCATATCACTGCTGATAAGAAAACTGAAAAGCCCCGTGCCCTTTATGTTGTGTAAACATTTCAGGAGAAATATTCTACCATTAGAGATTAAAATGTTAACAAAGTTATTATTTCAGAGATGCAAGTCTTTGTTTCATAAGAGAATATTGTGCAATAGACTGAACATGTGCTCAGGGACTCATTCTTACCTGCTCTTTCTAAAAAAATTTTAAAAAAAAAACAAAAAAAAAAATGGATTTCGGGTGCAAAATGAACATTGGGTAAATGAGATATTAGTTGATTTCAGAAGGAAGAGACATTAATTTGTTTCATTGCTTGGTGCTACATCTTCACAGCGTCAAACTGCACTCATCATGCACATTGTTTCAATTCCTCACTTTTTTCCATCACTTCATTAGGCTAATAGGTTCACTCTGACATGTTTTAAATGTATGATGACACTGAAGATGGGAAGAAAACATAGAAACAAGAATAAAGCAACAAAAAAACACCCTATTGTTGGCTACAGCTTAGCAAGTATAAACACACACACACACACACACACACACACACACACACACACACACACTCAAGACTACTTACCTGTGCTTGATTACTAAGGTCTGAACAGCCCTGTTCTTTTGCACACTCGTTCAATGGGTGCTCTTCATTATGGGAATTTGTTGTGTTGTTTTCGTGTGCGTTTTGGGGGCTGCAGGGTTTGGGCGGGGCATCAGGGTGAGGGCTGTCGCTCTCAAAGACTTTCATTCTGTCACAGTTTCTCTCTGCAAACACAGCCTCAGTCATTCTCATCAGAGCTAATGCCTAACACACACACACACTGCAGAGAGAGGAAGAGAGATTGAATCATGAACCTGTCAAAGAGCACATACTGATGCAGAAGAGGTGAAGAAAGGGTCAGTTTTTACCGGCTGTGTCGGGTGGTGGGATGGTAACTCGGGGCAATGAAGGACTTTGGGGCTCAGGACACTTGAAGGACGCTTCGACGATGCCAGGCTGCAGTCCCATGACTCCTTCACCAACGCTGGGGTCGGGTCACCCAACCACGACCCGCACTCCGCATCGCCCTCACACACCTGCCACACACACGCACGAACAGTGGGCAGGGGTCAGACACAGTCTGTCATCTGCACTTACTCCAGGGGATTTCAGTTAAAAATAAGATAGAGTGTGTGTTTGTGAGAAAGAGAGAAACATTAAAATGAACGAAAGGTTCTGTTGTCTTTTGGGAGGAAGTTGCAAGATCACCCCGATAACCCCCACCCCCACCCCCTTCTGAAAACTGACAAAAACTGAGATGAAGACCAACGTGCTGCTTGCATGAATTTGAATGCAAGAACAGTGATATCCATCAGGACAGCAGACTGCAGAGAGGGAGCATCAAAACAAGGGAGTCAAATTAAATCACTGGCCAGCATTAAAATGCATGGTGAGAAATGTTACTGCGAGCAAGAGAGAACAAAAGAAAAAAAACAGAAGAAAGAGAAAAGAAAGCTCAGAGATACTAAGTGAGTGGGCAGAGAGTGGAGGGGAAGAGGGGAAGAAAAAGAAAAAAAAAAAAAAAAAAAAACCCAGACAAACAAAAGATATTGAATGAATAAAGAGAATAAAAAGGATGAAGCAGAGGGGGGGGAGAAAAAAAAAAAAAAAAAAAAAAAAAAGCTAGTGTGACAGAGAAAAAGGGGGACTGAATTTAAAGAAGATCTAGGGAAAAAAAAAGGAAAAGACCAAGAGAGAGGCAGGCATATTGCTGTCTTTGGCAACGCATCAATAATGCCCCCCAATGTACACTGGCTTTGGCTTTCTCCAAGCTGGCACCACCGTCCTGGCAACAGGCCCCAACCTGGCAGCCCACAGCCCTGGCAGCAGTACTCAGAGAAGAGGTCAAGTGGACTCAACCCAGCTCTATAATCCAGTCAACAATACCATGCTCAGACACCTCAAAATCAGAGGCAGCACAAGACATCATCCAATATCACTATCGGGGTATAAACATACTGCAGTACTGATGACAGCAGACGCAACTGAGCAACAGGAGAAAGAGGGGGGGGGGGGGGAAACCAAAAACAAAACAAAAAAAAAACAAAAACAAAAATCACAGTTCACAATGTAACTATTTTTCAAGTAGCTGTTAAGTGAGTGGGCGGGGGGGGGGTCAGTTATAAAAATACTAACACCTTTTGCACAAATGATAACTGCTCTCTTTGTAATGACACATCACAGGCTTTACTTCAAAATGGTTTTGAGACTTTTTGGGCCTAAAAATGCCTCCATTCACACAAAGCATTGCAGGACAAAACTGATTTTTCCTATTTACATCATTTAAGCTGGCAGCTTTCAGCTCCCATCACAACCACTGTAAAGAAATCATCTACGATTAAACCCCTCACATCCAGTCTTTAGTACACCTCAGCTCTTACTTTAATCAGCGATTTTGAATCATTAAAATGTTAAAAAAAAAAAAAAAAAAAATAGAAAATGCCACAATAAATCCAGATTAATATAACACTGTCGGAAAATGACTCCAGACAAGTCTCGATGGGTAACTTTTCCTCTCCATTGGTGATAAGAACACATTGCTTAGTTCTAAACATGTCACAGTATACTTACAAAAGCTGGGGTCTCTCTTGCTCATTATTATTATAATAATAATAATAATAATAATAAACACACAAAAACTAGAAGATGATTGAACACACTGTGGCACTGCACACCTCATACAGGCACTCTGTTGGCATGCAAGCCCACACCTGATCTCTCAGACACCCTTACATCCACCACTGTGTGTACGGACTACTGTTTTTTTCTGCAGTTGCAGCACTTGGATTGAAAAAGATGCTAATTCCCCTACAAGCGCCACAAACACATTAAAATCTCTATTTGAACAGTTCATTATTTCTCTCTCTCTCTCTCTCTCTCTCTCTCTCAGGTTCTCCCTCTCTCTTCCTTGCCCTTTTCTTCTCCTCTCACTCAACGGCTGGAACTAACCACCTGCATGTTTCGCCGTTAACTTAAATTAATTCCGCTGTATGTACAAGTGGTTCAGAGGTCTAGCCGCCTAGTGCGGTCTGCTAATCATACGCCGGTGCTAAATGCTCCACTCAACGACAATTACGAACGAAAGGAGGAGAAGACGCGCTCGCCCCGCGGATGAACTCTGCTGTAAAGGATTTACAGCTCAAACACACACACACACACACACACACACACAGCTCCTAGAAATTATTTGCAGGACAAAGAACATCATCCAAACCAAAAACTACAAAATATTGTTCTAATCTCTGCACCTCCTTTCCTCTTGCCCCCTCTCACTCTCTGCCTGCAGGCAGATCCACTGAGCTCAACATTTCCACCTCCAAAAGATTCGACTTTTCAATGGATTCGATGCGAGAACAAGGCAAAATCTTTGAATCTACATTTCAAACATGAGCCGCTGGCACAGGCTTGCACTCTAACACACCTGCTCCTTCAGACAGGCATGAAGCAGCTCACAGAGCTTTAACAGGAGGGGCAAAAAATCCTTGCTGCGCTGTAACTCAAACAATAAACATCAATGTTGACGCACCATCATTCAGAGACACGTCGCTGCACAAGCTTTAGTGTCTAGCGCGGAATTCACCTAGGTGATAGAATCACTCTGCACACATTAATTATATTACTATGATAAGACTTATACTTAGTCTCGGTTTAAAAAAAAAAAAAATTCATGTTGCATCCGATTAGTAGGTGGCAGCTACTGAATAAATGCCTCACTTGCCAGGGCTATTGCTTGACTGGCCACAAGAGGGCGAAAACAGCATGTAGCGTATTCGGCAACATTTTTGAAACCAGTCATCGTGAGCAAATTTTAAAAAATAAATAAATAAAAATAAAAACTTGCCAAATAACATTGCTGCAGTATTGAAGACGACACTTTTGGCAAAAGCTGCCCTTAAGAATTACAAGCGAGCACTTATCCGAAAGTGTACTAATGTTTAACAGAAATTAAACATGCAACGATGAGATCCGTTGAATACCACCCACTGATCTAAACCTTCGTTGCGGCGATCCTGAAACATTTTTTTCCATATTGAGCTTAGGAAAATTCAAAAATAATTTGCTTTTACTTGAACAATATGTACTAGGGGTGAAAAAAAAATATTGTTCCTTAATATGTCCTGCTCACTAATTTCAGTCGCTGAATATTAAGTTCAAAAAATGTCAGCAGAACTGCACACTAAGTATTTTTTCAGCAGCCAAATGCTTCTAATACTCCACTAAAATATGGGCACCATATTATTCAATTAAGCAACAACCACTTCAACTGGCACAAAAGGACACTTCTATTCATATTATTAAGCTGTATTATTTCCAGCTGAAACGAATGGAACGAAAAAAGGCAAACTTTAAAAATATTTGCCTCGGTGGTATTAATTGCATTAAAATTGTCCAAAAAAAAAAAAAAAAAAAAAAAAAAAAGTTAATTGACAATGAAGGCACCCACCCTTACAATGATGCAGAATGAGTTTCTCTTATTTTTTCCTTCATGTTTCCATTTGTAGCATCACCTTCCTCACTTTTTCCCCCCTCACACTACCGACATAAACACAACGCTCACAGCCATGCGCTGCTATTTCCACTGCCCAAGCCTGACACGGTAGAACACACAGACACACACAGCTGTCTGCTAATCGTGGCCCGAGGCGCTTTTCCCCGTAATATAAAAATGAGGTGCGAGAGCTGAGCCGAGGCATAAGTTACGTCCTGTTACTCGACAATCAGCATCTTCCAGTGTGTATTTACCAAAAAAAAAAATTATAAATATCAATGAATTTATCAGCTGCAGGGAGCTGAACAGTAACTCTGAATGAAGAACTCTGTCGCTGTTCTCCCCGGATAATCACAGCCTCTCCTGCAGACATGACTTCATGTCCCAGACTGCATTACCTTACAGAGATTGACATGCTACCATGTCAGCTTGATCATTTGACTCCATGCATGCAAGATTTTCAATACAAAAACTGGAGAATTTGAAACTTAATTAAAATATAGAGTTAAATGTTAACTCTGAAGATTTCCAACAATGCAGGTCTCACAAATGGCAGAAACAGATTCTACTCAATTTTAAAACCGCAGAAAACATGCAAGTTTCTTCTTTCAGTTGCAAAAACATTTACACACTGGACGTTGCAAGTTCTGTCAACTATAAGAAAGTGTAGTATAGCGCACAGCTACATAGAAACAGATCTTTAGATAAACCACTGCATTGGGACGGCTTGTGCACAACCACCCACCCACACACACACCTGCCTCGCAGCGAGCCTCATCTGCGCTTCAGCTTACATCTTTAGTCTCCATAGCGCCGTCGGCAGCATCAAACGGAGCACAGCTCATCTCAGCTCTGTCTGGCAGACGACCGCTCGCGTACCTGCCCCAGCCCATCGCCACGACAACCAGCCCTGCCTCTCTCTCTCTCTCTCCTGCATACACAGACGCGCGGAGCCAAATCAACAGCTGGCTTTAGTGAGGTCATCCTCATCTAAGCCAATCGCAAAGCCCCGCAGGACGGCTGCGGCATGTGGGAGCTAATGTGGGCCCCTCCCTTATTAGCCAATCAGCTGGCCTCATGGACCTGAGAGACAGATGACCGGGGAGAAGGAGGGGTGCTCAAACACACAATTTGGCTTGTGTGTGTGTGTGTGTGTTGGACTGCCGCTGAGAGAGAGTCTGTCAGGGACGGAGAGTGCCAACAGTATCCATCTACCTTCTTCATTCCATAAAGCTTTCCGTCTGGATACATACATTGTCCTATTTTTACCAAACCTTTTAAACAGAGTAAGCGCTTAAAGTATTTGACCATGCTGCCTATGCCAGCCTTTTTCACCTGAAATCCAGTGTGTGCGCTGTAACACCAAAATGAATACGTCACCCAGCCTAAGCGCTGCTCAAAGTCTTTAAAGCAGGGCTTAACCAGGCCAGCTGTTTAAAAATGGCAATAAAATTGCCCACCTTCTACTGTTTAGTCGTTTACCCATGATGGGTGAAATGTTTCACATCCACTTGCACACCTTGCTGCTTGTAATGGTCATGAAAAGTCAGACTAAACAACAAGCTTCACCAAAATATGGTGTTTTATTGTTAAGAACGACTACACAATAATTTGTCATTACCTAAAACTGAAAAAAACTTTCAATGTAAACCTTTTCAAATATGAGCCTTAAAACAAGCTAAAAAGCACTTGCTTTAAGATCTGTCCACTCTTAGCTGTCTACTAAGATTTTTTTCTACTTTTTGAATACCCCCCCTCCACCCCCCCAATACCTAGGTTTCTCAGTTAGGGCCAAACAAATATTTATTTTATATTGAAATGGTAATATGAAAGGATGTGATGCTCAAGGGATGCCATTTTAATATCCTTCTTTCTCCAAACTTGCCAAATTGTAATTGGGTGATTTCACACTTAATAAAATCCAGTAATGCAACCTTGTGAATCAGCATCATTAAATTTAGTGCGTAATAACTTTATGAACAGAAATGTAAAAAAAAAAAAAAAAAAATTTGCTACTGAAACACTGGTTAAAAATAAGCAAGACAGTTAGGAGTTATTCTTTCTTGAGACCAAGGATGACTGAGGCAACACCCAGGACTGAACTGCTGTCTGTCTTCCTTTCCAAGTACAAACAAGATACTTTTGACAGAACAGTTCCCTCCAAAAGTACTGGAACACCAAGGCCAAGACATCAGTTTTTCAAGGGACGATTCTGGTTTTTCCTCAGCTTAAAAATGGTACACTTTACCCCCTCCTATATAGATTGCTCTAGGTCTTCAAACTGACTCTCTTAACAACAATTAGTGTTCACAGGTAAAATCCAAAAAATTAGCAAGGAGTAAATATTAAAAGCTATCTTTAGTCAAAACAATCAATCTAACAGGATATATTTCTGTACAGCCTCTCATGTTCCAATACTTTCGCTCCCCTGAAGAACTGAGTGGACAGATATTAAAGGATGCACTCTAACGTTTCTAGCAGCAAGTGCCAGCAAATACAGTTGAATACGAGATCAGATTTTCATCTCAAACCCAAATGTGTTCAGTGCAAAGAAATACCAAATACCCTTGACGCTCTAACGCTTTGGAGAGGACCGTATTTTACAGATGATGCCGGAATATTCACTCAGCATCCACTGAAGATGGGAATGATCAGATAGCTGATATCTGCACGAAGCTGGATCAGTTACTGAAGGATATAATTCAATCCAATTCGGTAACAAATTTAGCCTGAAATCTGAAGTAGAAAGCTTGCGTCTCTCTAGAATCCACCATACAATCAAAGGAATCAACACATCAAGCAGGCTGCTGACAATCTCCAGCACACTGAATTACGCATGTTTGCTTTGCTTGAACATTGATAAAAAAAGATGAAGATTACCTGACCAGTCTCATGTGAAGGATATTTCCACAAGAATTAGACTCGCCCACAGTCCTACTTGCCTTTTCATATGTATCTGGAACCAGTTCAGCAACCTCAACCGGTCACACGGGCTACTGTGATTTTAACCAGGGAATGGCAAGCACAGACTCATTACGCTAGGAAAGCTTTTCCTGACTTCCAGCTTAAGTCACATAATTACACATAGCCTAGTAATGGTTAATAAGGAAAGGGCTTAAATGCAAGCAGGATTTAAAGCTGCTATTAGTGCCAAAGCCTGCCACAGATACAGCTGAGGTGAAATGGGGGCAGCAGGTGAATGAAGCCTGAAGTGTCTAAGCAAATCCATGAAACGAATGTGCACCTTTTACAAAAAATGACCATGGTAAGGTCTTTTTGTATCTAGTGCATAGAATAACGTCCTTGAGGTTGCACTGGAAACGAGCATCCCCTCATCTGAAGCGATGCAAAACTAGGACAGGTATGGTTAAGAAAGAAATTACTGATGAAAAAAAAAAAGACCATTGCAAACAGCACCCACGGTTAGTTAAGGCTTGGGGGGAGGGGTGGGAGGGGCTGTAGAAAATATATAATATATAATACATTTTTCTGACAACAAGAAAATGATTTTTTTTAAAAAGGGTAGAAGAAAACTCCCAGCAGAAGAACAGCATCATCTTAGGCCTCTGTTCTCCTCTCTGCAAGAGAAGGAGGAAAAGGAAAAAAAATAAATAAGGAAAATTCATACAAACGCTGCCAAAGCAGCGCGTCTCGGCAGTCTCATCTGCATTATAAAGCAGGCAGAGGAGCCCTGCTGTATAATTAAGGCCCGCGATGCAATTTGCTTTGAGAAGAGAAGTGACAAATGTGTTTATTTACGCACTCCCCATGGAGGCCGGAGCCACCCTAAAGTGCACAGGAAACGGCCGATGAAGAGGGGCTGCAATAACAGACAGCCTCTAACGAGCTCCCGAAGGGTAGAGGGGACTGAAACGGCGGCGTTTTTTGGGGGCCAGTTCCTCCTAACTGAACCATAGCTACTGCTTCATGAACAGCACAGAAAGCTGATCTCAGATCAGCGTACTGGAGGAAGGTGGAGGCAGCAGGAAGAAGCGGAGTGGTGCTGCCGAGTGGATAATAGCTCATCCTCATTAGGCAGAGACATCCTGAACAGTGGGGAGAGCAGGTCACTGTGGCTTTACGTTCACCTACACCCGCTGCCAGCTTTGCCGTGACGTCTGGCAACAAAGCCATGTCAAAGCAGAACGAAACGATGTGCCGATGGGTCCTGTTGACTTGGCATGGACCCACCGAGACGCCAATGAATTCCACCGATCACGCAGCGGTGTCCTCTAACTGTCCGTGCATGTTTTCAGAGCATGCCTGTGCAGATAAGAAACTCGCACACCAAAGATGCACTTTTGAGATGTCCTCCCTTTTAGTTTGCACAACTTTATTAACTTAATTCACCTTAACGCTTGGTCTGCCGTTGCATGAGGATGAACTCTGTGATACCACACAAAAATGTTGGCTTTTACCTCTTTAAAGGAGAATTTTACTGGAGGCCCAGTGCAAAGAAGCGAATAAGGAAATATGAGTGGTGGGGATGGGAACCAGACGTCCTTGTTGCAAATATAGCTTCTTCATTTAGTAGTGAAAACCATTAATGAACCAACACTGAATTACTATTTTATTAAAAAGCCGTTTAAAGGGATTACTTTGCCTTTTAAAACACGTCAGGTAGAACTCATACAAAAAGCCATGTATGAACTGGAATTTTTACCTGTATTAGAGAAACATCTTCATTTATTTCTACATTTAAGCTGAAGATGAACTAAAAGGAGGAATATGAAAGCATTTTATTACCGTATTTCAGGACCACCTAAACATCCGACTCGTTCAGAGAGCAATAAATACATCATTAAATATCGGTTTAGGACACTAGTCTACAAATACTGATCTATCTGATATTGCGCCTACAGGAAAAGACTGGGTTATAATTCTGGCTCAGGTAAAAGCACAATGATTTTCCTGTTTGGCTGAAACACAAATACATGCTGGTCTCATTTGGTATTTGGAGTTTTACCAAATGAGACGTACAAACAACGAAAAGAAGCAAAAAAAAAAAAAAAAAAAAAAAAAAAGTGCTGCCACACATCACCAAAATCCAATTAAAAGTACATTTTAAGATATTTTCAAAACTACTGAAAAGAAAAGTTATCACTGCTACTAATTACTATATGATGCTGTCACTGGGACTTGGAAACTTCCTCCCAAAAATAAAAAAATAAAAAAATAAAAAATAATAATTTCACATTTTTCCACATAAAATGTATGCAGAAATGCCGAAAAATTTTAATTCCCTAAATCTGCTGCCAGAGTTCCTGGATGCTTGGTTTCCCATGCAGGTGTTACTGAATGGAACTTATTTTGGGGAATTTTCCCTGATCTTTAAAGGGCTGGACAAAATTGCACAGGCTTAAACCACACTGATTCACTTTGGCTTCATTACCGGTAACACTGACTACAAACGCCCAGGAGTCCAGTACCTATCCGAGCAAAGATTAAAAGTTATAAATATTTTGCAGAGTGACCGTTTTTTTTCTTGTCCAGTTCTGTATGTGTGTGTTTGGGCTCTTATAGTAATAAGCTCACAGCACTTGCAAGAAATGTCCCAGCGTGGAATGGCTTGTGAGCATTTTCTTTTGTTTAAGCGTTTTAAAGCTATTTACGCAGGGAGATGCCAACTCATCCTAAACTTTGGAGCCTGATGACAGTTCACAAATCCATAACCTCAAAATCCATTGTGCAGGTCTGAAGTGAACTTTTTCCCACCTTTCAACGTGACAGGAAAATACATTTATGCACCACTCAATTTTAATCTGCCGTTTCTGAGGTCCATGTGGAAGCACGGGTTAAAACGGACTCTTACTCGAGCACGATTTAACTGCAATAGTTCTGCTGACATCAGGCAGGCAGCTGTGAATTTGACAGCAGTTATAGTTGATGGCACAGACGGTTTAGGGTTACTCCACTTCTTTAATGCACATTCTAAAAAAGTACATTAAATATTGCAGATGGATGCAAAAAAAAAAAAAAAAAAAAAAAAAAGCTAAATATTGCAAACATTTTTCCACTTGGACGGCCTTCTTTCTTTTTCTAGGGTTTCTTTTACTGACCAAGAACAAATGCAAAAAGCAGAGAAAAAAAAAAAAAAAAAAAAGATTTTTAATACTGAAAATTTTATTTTAAATGCTTTCAAATTGCAAGCTCCAACTTGCAAATAACACAAAGCTTGAGAGCGTTACATTTAGAACTCAAATCTGAAATAAATAAATAAATAAATAAATAAATAAAATAAAGAGAGACTTTGGCTTAAAAAGGACCTGGGTGGGGAAACAAACTCAATTTAAAGGAAAAAAAAAAAGAAAAATTCAGACCAGTATGTGCAGACTGGCACTGCAGAGTGACGGCGCGGTGGGAAAGGACTTCAGCCCTCATTAAATGGCCTCTGCCTGCTCTGAATTTGCAGCGAACAGCTGTAAGAGGGATGTTTAAACTGCTCTACCGAGAACTAACAAAAGGAGCGAACCCTTTGTTAGGGTTCGAGCCACAGCCTAATCTTGTGCTTTGCGGTTCATGCATGTGACATAAGACAAAACTGATTTTTAAGCTGCACTGTGGCGTTCAGCGTTTTAATCTGAAGACGCTGGCGTTTTTAGTGAAAGTCATGTTGTGTGTGATTCTGCATGCTGCGTGTGATTCTGTATGCTGCAGGATATCGTCATGCTTTCAATTCCAGATGAAACTAACTTGTTTGACTATGGCCCCACACCATCAGGTCTCAGGCTTGTCATACTGCGTAGGCTATTGTTGGCTGTCGTCAGCGCAGTTTTGACTAACTGAGCATGCTGAATCTGTATCGACAGTCAGCTGTGAGAGAGCTAAGAACCAGAACACGACATGAAACAGAGCAGAGCTGCAAATGACTGGCCAGCTCAGGATGACACACAGAACAGGCTGATTTCACCAGCACAAGCAGCAATGTTTCATCGCTAAGCAAAGCCATTTTGACCTCCACATTTTAATAATCTGCACAGGAATATAGGTTGATTACTGCATAGCATACACTCTGACCATGTGCTAATATAACAAAGCATGGGCTACTCCTTTTTTGTCTTTATAAGCATGCACAGCAATGATGTATTTCACTTCAATATTTAAGCTTTTTAAGTTTTCTTTCTTTCGATAGATATATATGCACACACACACAAAAATACACTGGTCTTGCAGACTACATTCACAAGGAAATCTGAAGTGCCAGACATCCAATTTACAAGCTTGGCATAATTAGACTTCTTTATTATTAGTATGCTCCCTTAATAAAAACATATCAATACTGGATAATGTAAGAAATCATTTAAAAAGAAGCCATAGCAATTTCAACACTGCAGTCTATCAAACCACTAATTTAATATAAAAATGGCTCAGTCCGACTTGGCATATTTCAGACGACTGCAACTCTTGCTACAGACGCAGGTGTTTTCGGCAAAAACGTGTCGACTGTTAGGTCTTTGCTGGGTGTTTGAGAGCAAGTTGTCCCAAGAGACAAAATGCAGTGTTACATATATAAAAAGCCATTTCAGTTGGCATTATTTGGTAATAGTTCATTCCCCTCAAAAAAAAAAAAAAAAAAACTATTGCTTTAAGTGTCCATGACAAACACACTGTGTTACATATTGTGAATTACCTCGATCCTTAACAGATGATCAAGGCTACAATTTCAAGTAATACAAAATGCAATTTGCGTATTTGGGCAAGTAATAATGGACGTTACAGAAAAATTGTGGACGGTAATATCTTTCTGGTGTCTGATATATTGACCTGAGAATGAAAAATGTTACAAATATTTAAAAAGTAGAACAAAAATGTCCGACACGCTGTGTTGCATTAAATCCAAATGAACAGGACAAGATATTCTGTATGTAATGAAATATCCAATTGATCAGTCATCTGAAAATACTGATGTCTCTATGCTTTTATCAGTAGTGTACTTGAATTCATAATGAAAAGAAATACCATCATATTGCCCAGCACCTATAAAATCATCACCCACCACCCTGAAATATTACTCACTATTTCACTACGTTTGTCCTTAATTTAATGTAAAGTCATTCTGCTCTGCCAATTAATCAGTAGTTATTTAGGCCATTTTTCCGCAGAGTGGGGCACATTAAGCTGCAGAACGAATCCACCCAGATTCTGTGCTGAACGGTTAAGCAGCACAGGCAGGACTTGGTGAAGGCTAAGAAGAGTTTCACTTGATGCAAAGTACATTTGCCCTGATTGGACTCCAGTGCAGCTGACCTGAGCATACACATCATTTTTGTGCACTATTCATTTTCTCCATGACGGAAACGGGGCAGTACATGATGGCCGACTAACAACACACGACACCCACACTAAAAACAATCACAAGGTCAAGAGTCCTCAACTAGATAACTTATCTTTTTGGCTATGCTTTTTAGTCCTCAAGTTCCATTAACGCTGGCTCTGATGCAAAAGTGACCCAAGCTAGGCACTTTTCACAAAGACTCAGCCTCATTCTCAATCACCTGAACCAAAAGAAGAAATGGGCAGCACGGCACTTTGCTAGTGCAAGTTTACAGCAACATCTTGCGATTAACCTTCAACCTGAATCTAAATGCATTTGTGGCAGTTAACAATTGGTCTGCGTTGTTTTGACCCAAACAACCCCCATGCGGACATTAACACCAACAGAGCTCAACACCGTGTCGGCGATGTAGTAAAGTGCACATTTACCAGCTGCTTTCAGAACAGCTTGAGCTAAGATTTAGTAAAAAATCTGTTTAAATAAGGGTGGCAAGCTCAAACCAGCCTGAAGTCACCTAAAAGCAGCAGTTTATTACTTATCAAAAATAAAACAGCCCAGCTTTGAGCACCAAACAGATGTGAGAAAAAAATAAAAATACATACAAAATATCTATACAGACATGTAGCCATTAAACAGCACAGCAAGCGATAAGTGTACTCTCACCAATATCATGTAGGAATTTACTCTAGATCCTGAACCTAGAATGTAAACAGGTATGCAGACCTAGAAGCTGCACTGCACTCCCCCCCCCAGTGCAAATTCAGGGGAAAAACAAGCCTTAAAAATCAATATGACAACATTTATTGTTCTGACCAATCACGCGATTATTTTCGGAGCACATCTTAATAGTGAGTAATTAAACACTGAACAGCTGCAGGATTCTTTTCAAAGAGAGCAGATTTTTACTAATGTCTTGTTGGATTCGGTGCAGAATTTTGAGACAATATTTACATTTTTGAGGCGCTACTAATTCCTTTTCCATTCACAGATTTTCAGGGGGGGGGGGGGGAACTATAATGACGCACCACATCAAAGTATCAAGATTCTATACTTCTCCCCATATTGCCCACCCAAAATTCACCCCAGGGTGCTTCCTGCTTCCAGCAAGTCGATCTTAAGAAAACTGCTCTGCCTTCTCTTCGGCAACTTTTGATCAAAAAGCAGTTTGAGCTTAATTATCTTCCAGCAGAGTCTGCAGGACCTAAACTTGTGCCAAGGAAGACTAAATGAGCTTCAAAGTGTCTATAAACTGCTAAATAAAATCATATTTTAGCTGGAAAGACAGTTTTGGACCTCAGTGGTTCTGAGAAAACACTGTCAAGTTAATTGTCTGCTGGCTGAACATTAAAGTCATTGCAGTGAAATTCTTTACATTTAGCTTCCTCAGAGGAGGAACAAACGAAGAGATGGTAGGAAAATCAACCGTTTAGAGGCAAACTTGTAACGCACCAAGATCTGGAATGAAATGCTGCGCAGTTCATCACAACTTTAATACCCAGCTGTAAAAGAATAAAATAAGCAGAATGAAACGACTGGCGGAGAGTAATGGAGACCATCACGGAGTCTAAAATCTGGAAGTGTGCAGATCCCAACCTGCCATGATCTTCAGGGGAAAATAGTCACCAGACTATCTAACAGCATGTTGTTTCTCTAAACCTCTAAAACTGACTTGAAAGGCCTGCAGCGGAGATCATTATTCAGCTTGAGTGGATTTATTTTACAGTAACTGAGTATCATTCATATCACCAAATGTTTGACCAAGATCAAATGACCTAAACGCTAAAAAGACCAGTTTTAAAAGTTAAACAAAGAGGTCAGCGTGTAACCGTGTTTAATAACCGTAATCCCAACGTTGACTCAAATAATCGTGATTATGATTTCAGCCCGAATCGAGCAGCTCTTCTCGGTAACCCCGGCCAGGCCTGCTCCATTTACTGACACTAGCAAACGTCAAGAGCCGCCGTGCGTGTGGGGGGGCGGCTAACGGCTAACCGACCAAATAACCACGGCTTTTTACACGGTTAGGTGAAGTTAGAGCCGACCGCGTGGGTTTAATTCGTTTCCAAACACGCCACATAGTTTGGTTCGCCGCGAAGTTCAGGAAAGAACCGAAGCTAACAAGCTAAACAACGGCCGTCCAAAACACAGCTAGCCGGCTCTTCCTCAGCTCGGCATGGGAGACGCTGACTAGCCCGGTAAGGTCGAATAAACCCACTTTACAACTGAGTACCTCTGGAACCACGCAGAATAACACCTTTTCACCATCTAAACCCTCCAACATGCAACTCGGTCAGGCTAAACCACGCAGGGGTTTCGGTTAAAGAGCACCGGCTAATGCCGCTAGCCGTGCTACTAGCTACTCACCTCAGGCTAAACGGGGTGCCCTTCCAATTAAGCCGTGCTTGTAAATTTCTGTGACTTTCCAGCATGTGAATAAACACGTAAGAACAACAGACAGACGTACACGTACCGATATCTGAACGAGAGAAGGCGAAACTCTCCTGAAGGGAAACAAAAGCAATGTCGCAGAAGCATGTACGGCTAGCTCGCTAAACTGAACAAGTCAATCAGTCAGCAACACTGGGGCTACTAAGGCCGCCGTGTAATACACAAACCTGTGTGCTACCTAGGGCACCTATCTAGGGCTTAGGCTTTTCGGTGATCAGCATGGGTAATAGCGCAAGCGCAAACGAGCGAAACGTCCTAATTAGGAGGCGGGTTCGCGTATTGGAACGCAGCCGAGAACGAGGCCAGAACGGTAGAGGCGAAAAGGGAGAGTGGGATAGGCGTGATTGACAATCACAAGAGCCAATCGAATGTGAGAAGGGAGAACAGACCCCGCCCTCATCAAACATAGACACACACGACACAGGTGTATGTATAAGTATACACACACTTTCATATGTTTATTTTGTGTTGTCTTAAAAAGACTTTCAATTTAAAACCCTTTAAATACCAGTACTTTTTAATATTTTTCATGTTTGCGTGTTTACGTTTTTACCTTTGTTATCTCTTTCACTTTGTAATATTAAGCAGTATTTATGCTATGTTCTTTATAAGAAAAACTAAACATAACAAAAAAAAAAAAACTTTAATAGCCGTTTCTTTTAATAGACCACTTTCATGGTACGTTGTTGTTTGTCGCGCGGATGTGACGTCAGGCGCCAGGTTGACTTCTCCGTGTTGCCGCGAAATGTCAAATCGTGCAGCTTAGGCTGTTTGGCCGCGTTCAGCGTGTTCTAGCTTCACGTCCGAGCAGGTCTGACTTTAGTGGCTGTGCTGTTTCAGATCGACACTCGGTATAAAACGCTGCAGGGTTTTAAACGGTAGAAAGTGTTATTCTGGGGACAGGGACACCGGCCAGCCAGCTTCTGTTTTCACTGCCCTACTGCCCTACTGCCCTGTCTTTACCATTACAGCCATCGAGTTGCCCTTTGAATCTTTCCTGGCCGAGCTGGAGCTCTAAAGCCACGAGAAAATGATGGAAAGTCAGCACAGGGCTTCGTCCAAACCTTTCCAAGGCAAGGAGGAGGATTTGCTGCTTCTGCCAGAGAAGTTGCAGAAGAGACTGATGCCTTTTCAGAGAGAGGGTGTCCAGTTCGCCCTTTCCAGGGATGGAAGGTCAGTAAATGTTGTGAAAACGACTTTTTTAACTGCCTTTGCACGTCCTTGTCACAGGTCTCATGTAAGGCCACACATCACTCTGTGGTGGTCCAGGTTAAGGGGGTCAGATTGGCCAGTGAAAGCTGAAGATGCATAAAGCAGCTGTTGAGAACTGTGATCCAGAGCTGTGATTGGGCCCCTACAGAGAAACCTACAATACATCCATAATGTCGATTTTTAACAAATCAGCTGCAACTGCCGATCCTTTGACCAGGTCACATTGTTCATTTTTCAAATTTCCTTTTCCAGAAGCAGAAAATGGTATGGTGGAAAAATCGTGGGTCACTGCAGGTACCGTAGATTGTTGAGCTCCACATCTGTGACGCAGATGTTGCTACCTCATATTTTCAATATTCAAGAAGCGTAGACATTGGGTTGGATGGATTTTAAAGAAGGATAGCACTTCTGTGTTTAGGTACCCTCATGTAGAAGAACCCTGTTTTTTTGTTAGCAGCATGAAAGTGAAAGTGATTATTCTTATCGTTGTTAAACACAGCACAGCACACAGTGAGCCACAATGACCGCTGCATTTTTACCCATGCACACAAACCTGCAGCAGGGGGCAGCTATTGAAATGCCCGGGGAGCAGTGACAGGGACGGTACCTTGCTCAAGGGTACCTCAGGGCAACCCACTGGTAAGGTATTCGAACTCACGATCCTCCGATCCCCAGTATCCACAGATGTTGACTGCAATATCCATGTCTGTCCCTTATAATTTTGTTTCCAGTTTGAATCCCAGTTTAGTGTCCAGTTCCACCAAATAACTAAGGCTCCTCCAGTTGCATAGTGCCACCAACACTGGGCTAATGAGTCACCACATCAGTGTCTCTGATAAAGCATCTGTGACTGGCTTGAGCAAGGTACCGTCCTCATCACTGCTCCCCGGATGCGTTAGATAACTGCATGCTGCATCTGTGTGTAAGGGTGAAAATCAGAGGTTGCATTTCGTCGTGTTCCACTGTGTGCTGTGCTGTGCTGTTTCACGATGACAAATAATCACTTTCACTTTCACTTAGTCTCAGGTACACAAGGTGCTCTTTTGCTCAGGAGCCTACGGAACGATCGGCCACTTTCTAAATGTGCTGTATAGTTATTGGTGACGCTCTCATGATGCAAAACACAATGAATTCAAAAATGACTTCGTATCATTGTGTTACAAATCCACGTTCGCATCGGCGTCTCGCCTGACGTCCAGCCTGTCGTCTCCGCCTGAAAGCTGTTTAAGTGAAAGCAGTGGAACTCTTCAAGCAGCTAATGCCTGTGAGTGATTAAGCGCGAGAGCAGACGTTGTAATTTACTCCAGCTCCTTGTCGATCTGAGGCAAGGTGGCAGCAGGTCAGAGAAGCCAGTCAAGAGATCCAGTGATGAGGGAGCCTGATCGATAACGAGGCACGGGAAGCTGTGTTCACTGGGACCGAGGTCAGGCAGTTAATTAGAGCCACAATGAGAGAGCCTGGCGGCGGTGCACCTTACGCCAGTCTCCCCAGGGAGCAGCAGCTCTTTGTTACTGATAAGGAGAAGTTGGGTCACTTTCTATGGTTTTCACATCAGCCTGAACCAGATCCAGACGGCCAGGCTTATTTATGCTCTGGCGCCAAAGCACATTACTGTAGGGTGTATAAACCTTTTCATGGATCTATGCACTGTGCCTTTCATATCAGAGCTGCCACACACATCCAGAAACACAGCCTTTGATTGACTGACAACCATGCAAACAACGATAAAAACTTCATGGAATAATCCCAGAAGATATTCAGGGTCGTGTTCATCGTTAAGGATTTTTTTTTTCATCATGGAGACGCATGCAAGTTGCTGGATTGCCGGATACACTCACAACCGAGTCCTCATTAAGAACAGCACTGTTCCCGACCTTCTGGGTTTAAAAAAAAAAAAAAAAAAAAGTATGTAGCATCTCGGAAATATTTAGTCTTATATTTCATCCTGACATTGTATATGACATCAGAATCAGAATCTGATTTACTGGCCAATATGTGAACACAAGGAATTTGGTTCCAGGCTTCAGTGATTACTGAACAATAAACAGACAAAGGGTTTTATTAACTGACAATATAGCGGTAAAATGTAACAAAAACGGACCATGTATTCAGTACAGACACATTATCTACAGACAACATGCACACTGCGTATATTATTCACAGACAGTAGACACAATGTAGTGATCGTATAAACAGGAGTGGCTGTGTTAAATGACCTGCTCAGCTGTTTGAGAGCCTCAGCCTGAAGGTAGGACAGGTTAGCCGTGGTCCTGTAGTGTATCTCCAGGGCGAGGAGTTGAAAAATGTCTCCTGATTTTTGAGGAGTAGAATTCCCCAAATTAAGCTCCAGTGCATCAGCCTGTCCCAGCGTCTCACCCATACACACACCCATGCAGCAGGGAGCACCCATCCATTCTGTGCCGGGGAAGCAGTGATGGTGACAGTACCTTGCTCAAAGGTGCATCAGTGTAGCCTACTGGTCTGGGACTCGAACCCACAACCTTCCCATCCGCTGTCCCACATTATTACTTTTATCAATGCTGGACACCCAAAATCAACACCACATCGTCCGTTAAATAAAAAGATATTTAAAGATCTCTGATTGGTACCCCGTTAATGTTAAACGAATCAAATTACTTATTAAATCGTTGACATACGTGGCCTATTCGTACACATTCTGGGATTTGCCTACAAGCCCGAATACGGTGTGGTGCTGGACTATTTAAATAAATAATTGAAGGCAGTGGAAGTTAGTGTATTGAGTTGTTTTCCACTTTGTAGTATTGAAGAATCATTAATCTTTTGATATTTCCTGCCATGCCCTCTAGTGCAGGACTTTTTTTTTTTTTTTTCCATTTATTTTTTTTATTTATTTTGACTCAATATTCCACTCAGACATTGCAATGACACTCCTTCCCTCAAGCACTGCAATTCAGTGCTGTACTGTGTGTGAATTTCCTACATTTCATTTTTACCCCTGAGGTCTTGGAACATTTCGCGATCATTTACCAGATCTGAAGTGAAAGTGTGGTGAAACGGACTATTGGGAGACATGGCACAGCACGCAGTGAAACTCAATGAAATGCAGCCTCTCAATTTAACCCACGCACACGTGCAGTATGACAACCATTTCCAGCATCCAGGGAGCAGTGATGGGGACGGTACCATGCTCAATAAGTGGCTCTTGAGTGCAGCCTACTGGTCTGGGATTCGAACCAACAACCTTCAGATCAGATGGAGCAATGGTGGCCTAGTGGTTAGGGAGTTGGCCACAGGATCGGAAGACTGGGGGTTCAAACCCCTTACCAGGTACCCTTGAGCAAGGTACTGTCCCCGTCACTGCTCCCTGGGCACTTTCATAGCTGCCCCTACTGCATGGTGTGTGTTTGTGCATATGGGTTGAATGCAGAGATCCAGTTTCGTTGTGGTTCACTGTGTGCTATGTGTTCTCACAATGACGAGAATGGTCACTTTCACTTTCACTTTCATCCTGGGGCCTAAGCACTAGACCGCTGCTGCCCAAGATGCTATGCTATGCTGTGCTATGTTATAATATGCTATACTATATTATAATTTACTATGCTATGCTATACTATACTATGCTAAGTTCCAACTTGAACATGATGAGGGCTTAATATTGGGTGTTGGAGGCTTGGTGCTGATTTTTCTAATATAATATCACTATGGGCAGCACGGTAGTGCAGTGGGTAGCGCTGTTGCCTCAAGCGAGAAGGTCCTGAGTTTGATTCCCAGACGGGACGGCCCGGGTCGTTTCTGTGTTTGCATGTTCTCCCTGTGTCATCAAGGATCTGAAAATGAGTGAAAGAACAGATCCAGTTTCGTTGTGGTTCACTGTGTGCTATGTGTTCTCACAATGACGAGAATGGTCACTTTCACCTTCACTTTCATCCTGGGGCCTAAGCACTAGACCACCGTTGCCCAAGATGCTATACTATGCTGTGCTATGCTATAATATGCATAGCTATGCTATACTATACTATAATTTACTATGCTATACTATACTATACTATGCTGTGCTATGCTATACTATAATATACTATAATATACTATGCTTTGCTATGCTATGCTATACTTTAATTTACTATGCTATGCTATACTATACTATGCTATGCTATGCTATGCTATACTATACTGTGGAAACCAAACCATCTTACTTGATTTAATCAAAGGGAAAAACAGGCTTTTCATGATATGACTTCTTTAAATATGATGTTTTAAAAAATATATATCTATTTTTTTTATTTTTAAAAAATCTTTTTCTTAATTTTGTGAAGACATCATGGCATTATATCTCTTATTTTCATGATTTCCAAAAGAAAACTATGGTCTAGTCTTTTAAGGTTTTAGGCCATAAGACTGTATCCTCCATGCTGGTGCGATCAATCTGTTTAATGGTTAATTTTGCTTCGTGTTGCTTTCCTTTATGACCTATTATGAACTATGTTGCTGAAAAATGAAGGGTTACGCAACTGCAATCTATAAATTTGTCCAATAGAGAGAGAAGATTCTGGTAATATGGGTTTATGCCTAATCAGAGCCGCTCATTCCCCAACCATAATGATTAAATGATGAATCGGGTTGTTCATACTGTTACAATATCTGCTCTGATTAACAGCGTCGCCAATCTCTCGAATATTTTCTGTCGAAATGAAGACGTTTAGCAAGTTCACGTCGCAGGAGGGCACATGCCACTTTTTCTGGTTCCTTCTCTCATTAATTGTGTCTGAGGGATCGTTTAGGTTCTAAAAGTGAGATTTACAGGCTGATCTCAGTTTGAGGTTTTGTTTTCTTCTGCATCCTTAAGTTTGAAGGAGATAATGATCGTCCCATTTCAAGCCACATTCACGGAAATAGTGTTAATGAGACAAACTTGCGCTTGAAAATGCACCATAAAAGGAACGCAGCAAGGTGGGACCTGTAAACAAATCACACATCCCTCTGCGTGTTCTAAAAACTGCTACATACTAGTATAAGTTCCAACCTGAACATGATGAGGGCTTAATATTGGGTGTTGGAGGTTTGGTGCTGATTATTCTAATATAATATCACTATGGGCGGTATGGTGGCGCAGTGGGTAGCACTGTTGCCTCACAGCGAGAAGGTCCTGGGTTTGATTCCCAGACGGGACGGCCCGGGTCATTTCTGTGTTTGCATGTTCTCCCTGTGTCATCAGGGATCTGAAACTGAGTGAAAGAACAGATAAAAAACGGTTTCAGTATATTAATGGCTCATTAGAAAATCATGCTGGGATGTCCTGCGTTGTGGATATGTCCGTGCGACGTTGTCATTTCGATCGCCCATCCTTATTTACAGGCAAGTCTTTTGATGGCTGTTTGACGATCGTGTTCAGAAAAGGCTACACTGATGCAGTTCCTCACAGGAACAGTATCGCATTATGTCCACCAACCGTCAGGAATACATTCAACACCGGAAATGATAAACATAAGGGGTAAAAGGATTTTTGACTCAAAATGATGAAACTGGCTGCTGAGGGACAGTAAATGAAAAGAGACTGTTTAGCTTCTTTTCTGAATTATGCAAAATGGAACCTAGTGGTCTTCGTTCATTTGCAGGGCGACGTTTTCTTGAGCAGGATCTCTCGTACCCTACGCGACTAAAACGGGAAACAAGAAAACTCGCAGGTGTTCTTTTTCCATGAGCTGCTTCTAATGTTGGAAAGGGCTCGCGTGTTTGTTGCTGGCGTCTCTTTCAATCGGAGCATTTTTGCAGCATGTGGTTGTATTAGATTTGTTCCTGTGCTCTCTCACAGTAGCATATAACCTCTGTGTTTTTTTTTTTTTTGTCTTTTGACATATTGATCCTCTCTCTCTGCCTCTCTCTCCCTCTCCACAATTCAATAACACCCCCTGAAGCAGAACGGCTTTCTTTACAGTTGCAGGCACACACACGCACACACACACTCTCTCTCACACACACACGTACATACAAAGGGACAGCACTTTCATAGTGAACATGCTGTGAGCAGGCAGGATAGAGAAGCTGGAAGTGTGGACTATTCTTAGAACTGTGGTTTTGACTTTCAAAAAGTTTCACTTTCACCAGGGCCTTATTCAGGGCAGTTCCAGGGGCCGGGATTGCGCCAAAAGCGTATCGCTGTCCAACGGAACAAATGTAAGGAATCGACACAAAAAGAAACATTAACATTGCTGTTAGATCTTTAGAGATGCTTTAGAGGTTTAATTCTATCATGCTCTCTAGAACTGTAGCTTTGCAGGTGAAGGGAACCTTACAGTGTAGGTTATCAGAAGACATTTTGACCCATTTCCATCATCTCAATCATTATGGTCTCATGAAACATTTATTTTCAATAAAATAAGCCCCTAAAACGGGGCAAGCGGTGGCCTAGTGGTTAGGAACAAGGCCCAGGAACAGAAGGCTGTAGGTATGAACCCTGGGCCAGTAGACTGCCCTGAGGTACCGTCCCCATCACCGCTTCCCTGGTGCTGGATATGGCCGTTAGTGCCTGGGGGCTTGGACTTGGAGTGACGAGGATGGACATTAGGAATGAGTATATTAGAGGGACAGCTCAAGTTGGACTATTTGGAGACAAAGCGAGAAATGCGCAGAGGAGAGGCGAGGAGTATTGCGAAGAAGGATGTTGAGGATGGAGCTGGCAGGCCAGAGGAGGAGAGGAAGGACAAAGAGGGGGTTGTTTGCTACAAAGTGGGTAATCTGCAGTGGTGACCCCTGATGAGATCAGCCGATGGAGGAAGAAGAAGAAGAAGCGAGATGTTGTTTAATGTTAACCAACATTTTGCATTTTGTTTCTTGTGGGGGTGTTTTTGTTGTAGCACAGATTAATAATGTTCTTCGATTCAACCCAATCCTGT
Source organism: Hepsetus odoe (assembly GCA_017165825.1). Classification (NCBI taxonomy): domain Eukaryota; kingdom Metazoa; phylum Chordata; class Actinopteri; order Characiformes; family Hepsetidae; genus Hepsetus; species Hepsetus odoe. The sequence goes on from CM029391.1 coordinate 3,658,484, forward strand.
TGAAGTAGGATGTTCTTAAGCGCAGTAAACTATGAAGCGCGCCAGTTTCTTTAGCTTTAGTCAAGGCCAGTAGACCTGACATGACTTCGGTGTGCCTTAAAGAAAGAGTTTATGCAAACGGTTATGATTTTAGAAAGGCGGCAGCGTTGCGTAGGCACATGCTATTGATTACGAGGTCTGCACGCTGGCTAGAGGAATCTAGATTAGCATACAGCATGCTGACAGAATTACAGGGCTTAATGAGCCCTGAACGTTGCTCGGTGCATTAACCTGCTATCGCAGCACTAAAGCCCCCGCTCGTACCCCACACAATGACAAAATGTATCCGCCTTCATATCCAACATGCTTGCTGAGCCAATCAATGCGTATTGATCAGGACGACGATTCCCCTGTCTTCATTCGGGCCGCTTATAACCGCGTCGTAATTGTGGTGCAAACAAAAGTGAAAAAGACGGAGATTATCCGAGATCAGAGCTGTTCCTGGAACAAAGCCGGAACACAAAGGAGCAAAAGCCTCTAATAGCTTCAAATGCTGTTTCAAAAGCTTAGAACACTGCAAATCTGGCCTCGGATCGAGGATGAAAATTCCTTTTAACACAGTTAAAGTCACACATTTTATATATATATATATATATGTGTAATATTCAGTTCTTTATTAAGAAATGTTCACATATCAATTTTTTTTTTGGAAAAGAAAGTGATTTAATTGCAGGTAAACGACAAAAATGAACCTTGATTTATTCATTAAACAAAAGATATCAACAAAAATGTGAATTCTAACTGAGGAGAAGTTGGGACACCCTACTCCTAATAGCTGGTGTTCCCCCACCTTTAGCTGAAATAACCGTAGTGAGATGATTCTTGTAGCATCTTCCGGTCGCTGACATCGGTCTGAAGATAGTTTGATTCACTCCTCAATGCAGAATTCTTTAAGCTGTGAGATGTTTGAGGGGTTTCTTGCATGTACAGCCTGTTTCAAGTCACCCCACAGCATCTCGATGGGATTAAGATCTGGGCTTTGTCTCGGCCACTCCAGGACTCTCCATTTCTTAGCGTTCAGCCAGTCATTGGTGATTCCCTGGTATGGTTCACCCAGGTACCTCAGACTACTGGTCTGGGTCTTAAACCCATGACCTTCGCATCCTGGGTCCTGGTCCCTAAACACCAGGCCATATATATATATATATAGCAAGATTAGACATTGATATGTGAACATTTCTTATTAAAGAACTGAATATTTAATGGGGTGTCCTAATTTTCTTCACATGACTTTATACACAAACACACACACACACACACACATTATATATACAGTGCCTTGCAAAAGTATTCACCCCCCACTTTTCATTCCAACCTGTAATTTAAATGTTTCTTAAACTTTTTTTTCTGTGATGGATCTGCACAAAAGTTGGTGAAGTGAAATGAGAAAAATATACAGTACTATATAAAATGATTATTATGAGCATTTTTTCACACCTGCTTAAAACTCTTGCACAGTACTATGTGTGAGATTATATATATGTGTGTGTGTGTGTGTATATATGTGTATGTGTTTCATTTGGAATAAAATGTACCGGACAGATGTTGAGATTTGACCAGAATTTTAGACCAACATTTATTGTTTTTACGGGACTTCAGAAGAGCTGACTTTTTTTTAAGTGAAAGTGACTATTCTTGTCATTGTGCAACACAGCAACACAGTACACAATTAGGCACAACAAATGTACACCTCTGCATTTTACCCATACACACGTGCAGCAGGAGGCAGCTATTGAAAGCGCCCGGGGAGCAGTGACGGGGACGGTACCTTGCTCAAGGGCACCTCAGGGCAACGATCCGGGGGCCTCGGCCCCGTGACTCTGGGTTCTAAAATGTTGCCATTTTTGTCTTTTACCTCATTTTAAAGCTTATAGAACTAGTCCTTCATTAAGAATTTAATAACCAGTCCTCCATTTTCTACCTTTTAAAACATTTCTTTGCGTCGACCTCTGTGCTGGTGTCAGATCAGATATCGGCCAGTGAATCCCACATAGTTGCATTCCAAGTAAGCGTACATTTGGAAACCTTTATATGCTGCTTTAAGCTTACTTTAAAAGTCCCCCACCCCCCATTGTGTGCTGCTTTTTAATTATCAGAATCCAAATGTCCTTGCAATGGTCTTAAAATGGGATTTCTAACCTCACTGTTTTGGATTAAAGTGGCTTTTCAGTGGCAAACCTCCATCGTCAGCAGAAAAACGTCCCTCCGCTGTCGTCCTGATCCTGGCATCCTAGCACCTGTGCCAGCAGGGCTGACGCAGAGAGACAGAACAAACTGAACCTTTTAGGATGAAGCAATTCCTCCAAATTCTTTCTTTTTGCTCACGGGGTTTGGTCCACTGGCTGGGGGATGACAGCTGAGGCTTGAACCTCGTGGTTCTCGGAGATAACATTTAAAACAGTGAGAAGAAGCAAAAGGTCTGGAGATGCTGCTGTCAGCCACCAGAGACTCTGACTCCTCCCGGAAGCTGAAAGCGTGCCTGGCACGAGCCGGGTTATTTAAAGAACAGTGATTTATGAGCACATGCCTGGTTATATGCTCGGACTTCACACACACCTTCACACACACATGCACACCTGAGCAAAGTGCTGGATCAATTAGAAAAAGCTCTTTCAGAACAGCATTTATCATGTTCTCCCACCAAAGGAGGAGAAAAAGACGTGTGCCTCGTCTAACTTACTTGCCTTCCTGCTGTTTTCCCTGCATCTGTGTCTCTGGCCCTTACTCTCATGCTCTCTCTCTCTCTGTCTCTCTCTCTCTCTCCCTTATTAGGTACCAGCATCTAAAATTCGAGCAGCAGTGCCACCGACTGCCACGATTCACAACGGCACTCTCCTTCACGCTAGCCGCTCGCAAGGCCGCTTCATTTGTTTTGGTGCAAATCCCTGGCTTAACTCGACTCGCCGGAGCAATTAAAATCTCTTCCCTCAAAGGCTCAGCGGCCGATCACAGTCGCAGCGCCGTTGCTTTTCAAAAATGAAGATTAAAAGAGGAGAACAAATCTATCTTCCTTATGAGATCGCTCGCAGCGCGAACGAAAGTAAAGTGACATTTACTTTGAATAACTTAAATCAAACGACGCCGTCGAGGCCCTGCCACTCGCTCCCTCCTTCCATTCTTGGCCAAAGCGAGGGGCTGGACATATTTGCCGTTAATGAAAGATCAGTAAGGTCTTATAGAATGACCATCAAGACCGTGGAAGCTGGGCAAGCGTCTGAAAAGATACCTGTGATTTCGTTCGAATGGAAAATGCTCACGAGAAGAATAGGGCAGTAATTGGCTTAGTGATTATTTTGACATTTGAATGATAAATATGGTCCGTGCTGGTCATTTCAAAGCCCAGTTCTGCAGCCTGAACAAGAGGGTGCTCAAAATGGGAACGCCCACACAGCAGGATCGCACCGGCTTAAAAATCAGCAAAGTTGATTTTAAAGGTATGAATTTAAAAATCACCCAAAAAAAAAAAAAAATCCCCCTAGTGAGGGATGCATTATGCATCATCTGCAATGATGTCTTTAATGTCATAACAGGTCACAAATGTCACTCAAAAAGCTCAATAATTGCAAAAAGCAATTAAAAATCAAGAGTTGAACCCATTACCCTCCGAATTTCAGGCCTCGTCCTGCCATTGCCCCAGTAGTGGTGTCCTAGAGTTTAAAGACTAGCTCCCATGATTGGAAGGTCATGGGTTTGAGCCTTGGATTGTTCCATTTTCCTGAGAGTCCCTTGAACAAGGTACCGTCCCCATCACTGCTCCCTGGGCACTGGATATGGCCACACAGTGTGTGTGAAGGAAAAGCAGAGGTTGCATTTTGGTTGTGGTCGGCTGTGTTTCACAATGACAAATAGTCACTTTCAGTTTCACTTTTGCCTCGTGCCATTTTTACAAAGTGTATTCTGGAGGCCGCTTCCATTTGTGCGGGCGATTTCGATTTATGCTTGTATTGTTGTTGCTTGAATGCGAAAGTTTAAGTTTTAAGTAAAAAAAGAAAAAAATTATAATTATATGATTATATAAAATTATATGATTCTACTTTCTAAAACACATCATTTTTCACTCCATATTTTCCATTCCACCTTAAAAGGGCGGCATTGCACCATTTAAGGCGGAATGGAAAATATATGGAGCACTGCAGTGTTTAGGGACTAGTTCCCATGTGGGGTTCGTGGGTTGGAATCCCGGACCGGTCGGTTGCCCCGAGTTACCCTTGAGCAATGTACCGTCCCCATCACTGCTCCAAGCGTGCCGGATGTATTGGTGCCCCCCTTGCTGTACGGGGGGTAAAATGCAGAGGAGGAATGTCATTGTTGTTCATTGTTGTTGTTTGATTTGTTCAACAAACCGGCTAAACCGACAATGAAAATGTCAGATCAAAACTGGATCATGCTGCCTTCTTATCTGAAGGAAGGGAACAAAAAGAGGGATGTATGTGTAAAACTATTCAAACTAGCCATACATACTAAATATGCCAAACTAAAATGTAGTAGTGTGGTATTGGAAATGAATTTTCTAAGCCTGGAAAAGGTCAGCCTGGGCAGTCCTATTAGGACTTAACGATGGCTTTGATTGGCCAGTGCTTGCCCGTTCATTAGCGCTTTGTCTTCATGGGTCAGCGTAGTGGATTTCATGGTTCAGCATGAGCCGGTTTTGGATTCTTCTCACTCTGGGCCAGTGTTGAGCAGCTCCCCCCACCCCCCGAGACACGGCCAGCTCTGAGATCGCCCCGGTGTTTTTCAGCCACGGCTAAATTGGCTGACGAGTTCAGGTGTGTGTGAAATGATATTGAGCAAGACGCGCTCGACGGAAGCTCCGGTTCCACAATAACGACCGGATCAATAAGCTCAGGCCGGCCTGCCTCCCCAGATATCGATCCTGGGGAGAAATTAAAAACGTAATTTGCAGGGTAATTATTTGGGGCGCTGCTTAAGGGATGACCACTGCTTTTGATCACCTCTGAAGTTAGGATTTGTTGCTATAATTGAACTCGCAAATTGGACTGGGGGGAAGGAAGAAGGAAAAAGAAAAAAAGTGATTTTTTTTTTTTTTTTTTTTTCTTTATTATTTCATTCCCTGTCTCTCTTTTCTGTCTGGCAGGTGCTTGATTGCCGATGAGGTAAGCACATTCTCACTTTATTTTTAATATTTCATCTTTCTTTGTTTAATTGAAAATGACATCATTGTTTGGGGGGGGATCACCTAAGAAGAACCATTTCACTGAATAGGTTTTTAAACCACAGAATATCAGTTTTATTCCCTCAACCTTGGGCCGACTACCTGGTTTAATGCAGGAGTTACACCCTAACACCTTTAACGCGCTATTATAGTCGTAACCCAAGTATCTTCAAGAAATCCTCCCAAGCAGCTTTTTAATAAGATGATGCAGATTGCGGATGTGATTGCATTATGAAGGCAATCATACTGTATATAAGTTCATATCTGCACCACGTAGCCCAACGCTATAGGCTGCCACCTCAGATACGGGTCTGATTTCCGACCCATTTGCAGGAACGTTGATCTAGAACAGCAGACCCAAGCTCAGTCCTCCTGACTTCTGATTTGTGGATACCAGGCCTGCTTTAGTCTGAAACGGTAAGTGTGGGTGATGTTTTAAAGCTCACAGGAAGTTATACTGTGTCCTAAACCACATTCACAAAACTATTCCTCCTCAATGAAATGGCGGATGCGGTTTCCCGGATTCGTTTTTGCAGTTATGGTTCATTTTGGCGGTATGGGAGGTGGTGGTCCAGGTTGGAATCCCATCTCCAGCACTACCTCCTGAGCAAAACCCTGAACTCCAGGCTGCTCCAGGGAGACTGGCCCTGTAATCAGGAGATGGAAGTCGCTCTGGATAAGAGTGTCTGCTAAATGCCGTAAATGTTTTTCATGTTCACGTCGCAGTTCTGATGTAAATAACCTGAGACTTAGTACTTATTCAGAACTTAAGCTTCGAAACAAACACCGCAGAACGATTCAGGTATCGTTAGGATGATCAGGATGCATCTGACACATTTCTGTCCAGTTAACCATCTCCTAAGTGCTATTTGAGCTCCCGTTCTGACCTGCTATTACTGTTATTAAATGTCATTTGCTCTGGCATTATTGGTAGGGCAGAATCATACTCGATTAAGATCGCTCACATCTGGGGTTATTTTCAAATCACAGCACCTCCCACAGTAAAAAAAATAAATGACCACCTTGAACAGGGTTTTGCCTAATGTTCCTCACTGATCTACTGCTTTTTGTGCGAATGGTCATTTCCCTTTCCTTTCCTTCACTTCAGTTTCAAGCAGGTGGAATCAATGAGCTAAATTGAATTCTAATTAGTCATCGCCTGTAGATGTTTTAGCAGATTTGACAAATACTACCCTTAATCGATCCTTTCAAGTGGCTTTAAATCTCCCCTGATGGATTCTGAATGGTTGGAACTGACAGCAGCATTGACCATTAAGATGAGCGGTATTTGATTTGGAATGAAGCGAGCATAAATTAGGCGTAGCAGACTTGAAGTGTGGTAAGTTGTGTGTTTGGGCTCTACTGTAGATGGGCCTGGGAAAGACTGTGCAGGCCATCTCGGTGGCCTACCTTTACAGGCGGGAGTGGCCTCTCCTCATCGTGGTGCCGTCCTCGCTGAAGTACCCCTGGATCGAGGAGCTAGAACGCTGGATCCCTGATCTCCAGCCTGAGGACATCAATCTGGTGGAGAACAAAGCAGATATCACGTACGCTTTCTGACTTCTTAAAAGAATAGCTCAGGAAATGTCATTTACACACTTGTAGACGCTTGTACACTAGTAGGTTGCTTCACGCCTAAGCCATGACTTACTTGCATCAAGCTGCTAAGTGAGCTGACACACACTTGTGTGTTTTTACACTCTATAGCTGCAGACAGTAGCAGCCTCATTTTTCAATTTTACAGAGCAGGGGTTCTTTCATTCATTGTGAAAAACATTCCTCCATTCTCTTGGTTTTTAGATGTTACACATTAAGCAAAATAACGTTGAGGTGTAAGTGCCGTTTCCCTGGTTGTGTTTTGGAGGTGTCAGAGTTAAAGGTGCTGAGATTTGCACTGAGACTGAAGAGGATGGCCAGGATTAAGAATGAGTTCATTAGATGGACAGCTCAAGTTGGACGCTTGGGAGACAAAGAGATTGCATAAGTTTGGACGTGTGCAGAGGAGAGATGTGGATTATGTTGGGAGAAGGATTTTGAGGATGGAGCTGCCTGGCAAGAGGAACAGAGGAAGTTAATGGATGTGGTGAGAGAGGACATGCAGGTGGCTGGTTTGAAAGAGGAAGATGCAGAGGACAGGAAGGAATGGAAATGATTCAAAGGAGAAAAAGAAGTTTTCTGGTTACACTGTTTGGGGATTGTGATGAGATCTTAAGCTTAAGTGATAAGGGCAGCGGTGGCCTAGTGGTAAGGGAGTCGGCCACAGAATCTGAAGATTGTGGGTTCAAACCCCTTACCAGTAGGTTGCCCTGAGGTACCCTTGAGCAAGGTACCGTCTCTGTCACTGCTCCCCGGGCGCTTTCATAGCTGCCCACTGCTGCATGATGTTTGTGTGCATGGGTTAAATGCAGAGGTCCAATTTCGTTGTGGTTCACTATGTGCTGTGACCTCGCAATGACAAGAATAGTCACTTTCACTTTTTCACTTCCTAAAACCATCCTTTTCTGAGCATAAATGTAAAAAAATTGTTACAAATGAGGCACAATTTGTTCCTGTTTAATTGGGATAAGTGCAGAAATTTAGCAAAAATAATAAAAATCATTATAAGAATTGTTTTCACTGGTGCTTCAGTGTTCTTAGATCTTTTTGTCAGATGTTTCTATGGTAACGAATATAATTACAAGCATTTCATAAGTTTGAAAGGCTTTTATTGACAATTACATGAAGTGTATGCAAAGGGCCAATATTTGCAGTGTTGGCCCCTCTTTTTCAGACCTCTACATGCAGTTCTCCCTGACATGCTGTCATTCAACTTCTAGGCCAAATCCTGACTGATGGAGCCCATTTCTGCATAATCAATGCTTGAAGTTTGTCCACCTGCCTCTTGAGGATTGATCACAAGTTCTCAGTGGGATTAAGGTCTGGGGAGTTTCCTGGCCATGAACTCAAAATGTCAATGTTTTTGTTTCCTGAGCCAATCAGTCATCACTGTTGTCTTATGGCACGGAGCTCCATCATGCTGGAAAAGGTATCGTTCTTCACTAAACTCTTCTTGGATGGTTGGGAGAAGTTGCTCTCTGAGGGTGCTTTGGTGCCATTCTTTATTCATGTGTCGTTCGGCCAAATTGTGAGTGAGTCACTCTTTTGGCTGAGAAGCTCCACACTTGAATGGTCCCAGGATGCTTTACTGTTGGCAGGACACAGGAGTGATGGCAGCGCTCACCTTTTCTTCTCCGGACAGTCTTTTCTCCGGATGCCCCAAACAATCAGAAAGATTCATCAGAAAGAATGACTTTACCTCAGTCCTCAGCAGTCCATTCCCTGTATCTTCTGCAGAATATCAGTCTGTCCCTGATGATGTTTTTGGAGAGAAGTGGCTTCATTGCTGCTCTTCTTGACACCAGACCATCCTCCAAAAGTCTTCACCTCACTGTGTGTGTAGATGCACTTACATCTGCCTGCTGCCGTTCCTGAGTAAGCTCTGCACTTCTGGTGCCCCAATCCCGAAGTTCTTGTTGATCCGATAAATGGTTGATTTAGGTGTAATCTCACTAGCAGCATTAGCCTCACCTGTGAAGCCCTTTTTGTGCAAAGAGTGATCTCCAGCCTTGTCCTCCTCAACACTCACCAGTGTTAACGAGAGGATCACCTGATCAACATCATCTGATCTCCTTCATAACATTCTGGAGTTTATACAGACTACCAAAACTGAGGCTGCAAACTACAGTGTTAGAAACCACATAAAGCAACTCTGTCTGATATTCCAACATGGTTTAAGGCAAGCTTGAGTTGATCTGGGCTTGCAGGTTGTAGAATCCAAACCAATGGCCCACCAGCCATTAGCCTCTTCACTCCAGTGCTAATGAAGCAAACCTCATCATACTGTATACATTTGGCAAAAAGTTCATCTAAGCTTGTTTTAGCTGTCGGTGAAAAGTCACATCCTTACATTTTAAGATGTTGCACTACATCAGCTGAGGCCTGAGCTGCAGTTTAATTTGGAGACCGGGGACTGTTATGACTAATAGGTGCTGCAAGTCGTTCCATAACAGCCCAAACTAATCTGTGGGAGAGTGCGAGAGTGGGCATCTCAAATCTTCCTGGGCTGCTAAGGTCAGCTTGCAGAATTCATATTGCTGCCTAGCGGTATGGAACCTTCCCAATAGAAGCATTACGCAGAAACTAAAAAAGCCTTTAAAACATTTAAGGGGGCTGACATTCAACGGGAGTGCTGTGCTGCGTTCGGCAGAAGCCCGGGCTCTTCTGCCTGTGTGATGGGTGGACGGGGAAGGCGAGGCATGGGGTCGCGTTGTCTTTTTGCCCGTTATTGATGGTTCTAAAAAGAGCCACACAAATTGGTCCGCTCGTTCCGAGGATCTCAGCCCAGGGTTGAGCTGACCCGTGCCTCGTTGCCATGGCAACGACTTCCCGATGGCCTCCCAGCTCGGTGTGTGATGTTTTAACTCTGATGGCCTACAGGACAAAACCCAGTGCAAACATTGCTTTTAGAAATGAAGAAAGATTGGGAGGGTTGTAACAGGAACCGATAGAGCTGAGGCACAGCAGAACTTTAGGTCAATAGGTTACTTAATAGGCTGCTTGTGCATAAATGTACAGTTTTTCTTTGTTTTTTTTGAGATTGTGGGTTATTTGGGTTATTTTTTTTTAAACAGTTATCTGGTAAATATGGATATTTATTCAACAAATTTCCAAGGAATTCTTCAAATTAGACAACTTCACCACTTCTATTCTAATCAAATAGCCATTATATTTTACTGCCCAGGCATCTTTCTCTTTATCAGAATCTGGACCCTTAAACTCAATTAAAGTCTCACACACCTTCTGTGAGGTCAGTTGCCAAGTCTGTGAGTATAAATCACAGACGAGATGATTTCAACTTTTTATTTGCACATTTACTGAGTATTAAATAAAGTGGTCCTTGAAAGTGTATAAACCCTTTGATACTTTCACAATTTTTGCATAAATATGATCTAATACCTCATCAGTCCTAAAAGTGAATAAAGAGGACCCCATTAAATTAATTATGTAAAAATATAAGTGGCGAAATTAAGCAAACCTCTAGGATGAGGTTAAATTAGAGTCAGGTGTTTGCAATCAATGGATAACAAAGCGTGAGTGGGCAGCCTGTTTTATTTAAAGAACAGGAATCTATCAAAGTGTGATCTTCTCATCATGTTTGTGGAAGTGTGTCATGGCACAAACAAGGATTTTTTTTTTTTTTTTTTTCGAGTTCGGAAAAAGATGCTCATCAGGCTGGAAAAGGTTTTATATAAACATCTATGAAAAGTCTGGACTCTCCTAATCTGCAATCAAAAATAGAGAAAGTTCAAGACCATTGAGAAAGTGAAAGTGAGTGGTCAAGCAACGAAGTTCACTCAAAGCAAGGTATGTCCATGAGGTAACGAACCCAGGCTGTTGGAACTATTTTTGTGGCAAGATTTTTGTTACCGTGACCCTAACCATAAAAGTTATTTTATTAAGAACTTTTAAAGAAGTATAAATCTTAATCCAGTAAAAGCGTGGAATGACCTGAAGTGAGCAGTTTATGAAGAAATCCGCAAACATCCCTAAGCTCAAGCTGTCCTGTATGGAGCAACAAATGAAAATTCCTTCAAACCGACCACCTGCATGGCCTCTGTCACCACGTCCATAAACCTCCTCTTTGGTCTTCCTCTTTCCTGGCAGCTCCATCTTCAACATCCTCCTCCCAATATAATCCTCGTCTCTCCTCTGGACATGTCCAAACCAAACCAACCCAACCTTGCTTTTCTAACTTTGCCTTCAAAACATCCAACCTGAGCTGTCTCTGTAATATACCCATTTTAATCCTGTCCATCCTCATCACACCCAACGAAAATCTCAGCATCTTTAACTCGGACACCTCCAGCTCCACCCTTTCCATCTTTTTGTCAGCGCCACCTTCTCCAACCCATATAGCAAAGCTGGTCTCACTTCTTCTTCTTCTTTTTCTTTCGGCTAATCCCATTTAGGGGTCGCCACAGCGGATCAACTGCCTCCATTTCTTCCTGTCCTCTGCATCTTCCTGCTTCAAACCGACAACCTGCATGTCCTCTCTCACCACATCCATAAACCTCCTCTTTGGTCTTCCTCTTCTCCTCTTTCCTGGCAGCTCCATCTTCAACAGCCTCCTTCCAATATAATCCTCATCTCTCCTCTGCACATGTCCAAACCAAGGCAACCTTGCTTCTCTAACTTTGTCTCCAAGACATCTCTTCTTCACCTCTCTTCCACACTCGCCGTTACTCTGAACTGTTGATCCCAAGTATTTAAACTCCTCCTGTCTAACCTTATCCTTCAGCCTGTCCATTACTATTGCAAACAAGAATGGGCTCAGTGCTGATCCTTGATGTAATCCAACCTCTACCTTAAATGCATCCCTCACTCCCACTGCAGATCTCACCACTGTTACGCTGCCATCAAACTTATCCTGAACGACTCTCACATACTTTTCCGTAACACCAGACTTCCTCATTCAAAACCACAACTCCTCTCTAGGCACCGTCATATGCTTTCTCCAAGTCCACAAAGGCACAATGCAGCTCCTTCTGACCTTCTCTGTACTCTGTACATCAACACCCTCAGAGCAGACATTGAATCTGTAGTGCTCTTTCTCGGCATAAAAGCATACTGCTGTTCACTAATCCTCACCTCTTTTCTTAACCTAGCTTCCACTACTCTTTCCCATAACTTCCCATAACTTCAAAGCTGGTCTCACTACTGTCCTGTAAACCTTCCCTTTCCCTGCCGCTGGTACCCGTCCATCACAAATCACTCCATTGATGTAGGGAATACACAAATGGTGAGTTCAGCTCAGTTGTATTGTTTGGCCTTGAAAAATAATAAAAACAAAAAAGCCATAATTTTGAAAAAAACACACTGCGTCATAGATTAGTCCATTTTCCCTGTGAATGTAGGTAAAGTGAAAGTGGCTATTTGCCATTGTGAAACATAGCACAGTGAACCACAGTGCATGCAACCAATGTTTTTAACCCATGCATAACGTGTAGCAGTGGGCAGCTATATCCAGCACCCTGTGAGCAGTGATTGGGACAATAACTTGCTCAAGGGAACCTCAGGGCAATCTACTGATTGGAACCCACAAACTTCCAATCCTGGACCTTAGTCCCTAAACACTAGACCAACACTGCCCTCTGTTTGCTTCAGGGAGAGCCTTTACCTTAATTAAAGTCTGTGTCTGTGTGACGTCTGTTCTTGTTACCTTTTATTTCAGAGGGATCAGCCAGAGTAAGGTGACAGTTTTGGGTTATGGGCTGCTTACCACCGATGCACGGCCGCTTCTGGAAGCTCTAAACGGGCAGCACTTTGGTGTGGTCATTGTGGACGAGTCTCACTACCTGAAGTCTCGTAATGCGGCACGCACCAAAATCCTGGTGCCAGTCATCCAGAACGCAAGGCGTGCAATCTTACTCACAGGAACTCCAGCACTGGGCAGACCAGAAGAGGTAAGGTTCATTAAAAGGACTCTAAGTAACAAAATTCACCATCTCGGGGTGTTGGTGGTCTAGTGGTAGAATACTTGCTTACAGCCCTATGGACCAAGAGGTCACAGGTTCGAATCCCACCTCTAGTCCTACCACCATTGGGTTCCTGGGCAAGACCCTTATACCTGAGTTGCTCCAAGGGGACTGTCCCTGTAGTTAGGAAATGGAAGTTGCTATTATTTAGGATTATCAATCGCTAATCAAAGAGACCCTTTAAATTTGGGACGATCCCTTGTTCATTCCAGAGTATGTAACTGATTCTCCACTGCGATGGCAGCCTCTTCATATTTGTAAAGGAGTTTCAGATAAACCGGATCATAAGATTTGTTTGTCTGTAAAAATCATCAAAACTTTGAATGAAAGTTGAGAGTTAAAAGAACAACCAAATGTCATTTTTCCATACCAGATCGGTTGAGGCCCGGGTTACTGTTAGCAAATGGGGCTTCTTCTTCTTCTTTTTGGCTACTGTTGGCCAAAGGAGAAGCAGAAGAGGAGGAAGGCATGTCTGGAGGGAGGAGGAGAGTGGAAGTGAGGGCAGGAACTTTGAATGTTGGCAACATGACTGGTAAAGGTAGAGAATTATCTGATATGATGGAGAAGGTTGACATTTTGTGTGTGCAAGAGACTAGAAGGGTAGTAAGGCCAGGTGTATTGGAGGAGGGTTTAAATTGTTTTACCATGGCGTGGATAGAAGGAGGAATGGGGGAGGTGTTATCTTGAAGGAAGAGGAGGTTAAGAGGGTGTCAGGGAGGGTGATGAGTTTGAAACTGGAAGTTGAAGGTGTGATAATGAATGTTGTTAGTGCTTATGTCCCAGAAGTTGGTTGTGAGATGAAGGAGAAAGAAGAATTCTGGAGTGAGTTAGATGAAGTGAGAGGGGTGATCGGTGCAGACTTTAATGGACATGTTGGTGAAGGTAACCGAGGCTATGGGAAGGTATGGGCTCAAGGAGGGAATGCTGAAGGTCAGATGATTGTAGATTTTGCAGCAAGGATGGAAGGGGTTGTAGTTAAGACTGCTAGAAAGAAACTTGGTGTGACATTTGGACAGAAGAGGGAGGATAAAGAAACCTGGTGGTGGAACCCAGACGTCCAGGAGTGTATACAGAAGAAGAGGCAAGCAAAGAAGAAATAGAATGGCCAGAGAGAACAAGAAAATAGACAGAAGTGCAAGAACATGAAGCACAGGAGAAAGAAAGCAGTGGCAAAAGCTAAAGATAAGGTGTTTGGTGAATTGTATTAGAGTTTGGACAGTAAGGAGGGAGAAAAGGACCTATACTGACAGAGCTGGGAAAGATGTGCAGCAGGTCAGGGCGATAAAGGATAGACATGGAAACATGCTCAAGTGAACAGAGCGTGTTGAGCAGATGGGAAGAATACTTTAAGGGGCTGATGAATGAAGAGAACGAGCGAGAGAGAGCAGATTGGATAATGTGAGGATAGTTAACTGGGAAGTGCAGTGAATAAGCAAGATGGAAGTAAGGGAAGTAATGATATACCAGTGGAAGCATGGCGGTGTTTAGGCAGTGGAGCTTCTGGCCAGATTGTTTAACATAATCTTGGAAAGTGTGAGGATGCCTGAGGAGTGGAGACGAAGCGTGCTGGTACCAATTTTCAGGAATAAGGGTGATGCACAGAGCTGTAGTAACTACAGAGGGATAAAGTTGATCAGCCACAGCATGAAGCTATGGGAAAGAGTCGTGGAATCTAGGTTAAGAAAAGAGGTGAGGATTAGTGAGTATGGTTTCATGGCAAGAACTACACAGTGCACTACAGATGCAATGTTTGCTCTGAGGGTGTTGATGGAGAAGTACAGAGAAGGTCAGAAGGAGCTGCATTGTGCCTTTGTGGAGAAAGCATGTGACAGGGTGCCTAGAGATGAGTTGTGGTTTTCTATGAGGAAGTCTGGTGTTACAGAGAAGTATGTGAGAGTAGTTCAGGATATGTATGAGGGCAGTGCTACAGTGGTGAGGTCTGCAATAGAAGCGATGGATACATTTGAAGTTGAGGTTGGATTACATCAAGGATCAGCACTGAGTCCATTCTTGTTTGCAATGGTAATGGACAGGTTGATGGACAAGTTTAGACAGGATTCCCCACAGACAATTATATTTTCTAATAAGGAGCAATCTGAAGGGAGCAACTTGAGGAGAACCTGGAGAGTTAGAGAGAGTTTCAGCTAGAGAGAACAGGAATGAAAGTGAGGGATCTGTGACAGACAGGTACCAGCGAGAGTGAAAGGGAAGGTTTACAGGCTGGTAATGAGACCAGCTCTGCTATATTGGTTGGAGACAGTGCTGCTGAAAAGACAGTCAGCAGAACAGGAGGTGGCGGAATTAAAGATTCTGAGATTTTTGTTGGAAGTGATGAAGATGGACAAGTTTAGGAACAAGTATATTAGAGGGACAGCTCAGGTTGGATGTTTTGGAGACAGTTAGAGAAGCAAAGTTGCGTTGGTTTGGACATGTCCAGAGAAGAGACGAAGATTATATTGGGAGAAGGATGTTGAAGATGGAGCTGCCAGGAAAGGGGAAAGAGGAAGACCAAAGAGGAGGTTAACGGACGTGGTGAGAGAGGACATGCAGGTGGTCAATTTGAAGGAAGAAGATACAGAGGACCGGAAGAAATGGAAACAGATGATTTGCTGCAGTGACCCCTAAACGGGAGCAACCAAAAGAAGAACAGTACTTTCTGTATATATACCCATCTTATTCTTATTTTCTACACAGCTTCCTTCTCTCTTTTTCTTTCATTCTCTTTCCATGCACTTTCTGTGTACCCCCCCACTCTCTCTCTCTCTCTCTCTCTCTCTCTCTCTCAGCTCTCTGTGTAACACTATAGGCTTTGATGGGAGAAATGAGCAGATGGAACCTGGAATTAAATAATTTTTGGTTATTATTCTGAAAAAATCACCCCATTGAAGCGCTTTGGGTCTAATGCCAGTCACTGATGGCCAGTTATGAAAGGAAGGTGTGCTAAACCTTTAATGGAGAGAGGGAGAGAGCGAGAATAATAGCACCATGAGACAACCATTTGCACTCTCAGCCTTGCTATTTTCACTGCATTTCCACAATATTCACTAAAGGTTGGCCATTTTCAGCTGTGGGAACATTCCCCAACAAAAGCTGAACCAGGACACACTCCTGTTTCCACCTCCAGCCTTCCAGAGCTTTTCTCCATCGACAGAGTTTCCACTCTGTACCACATCCTGAATCCACCTTTCCATCAGTGCTTATCCATCTGTTTATTACTGTCTGTTTTTCTTTCTCTCTTTCTCTCTCTCATATCTGGGGAAAATAGGAGAGAGATATTGGTAATCATTAATTGGCTCCACCCACAAATGCAGTCTTTCATATCAACTGTTTCCAGTTCGGACAAACTTAATAGAAAAAAAATCTCTTAAGTACTTAAATCTCTCTTTCTCTTCCCACCTCCTTTATTGCATCCATAAAGGAAAATAACACTTTTGCTGTTATCATTTATTCTCTCTTCCCACAAAGATGCTTGGCAACTGTTGCCAGGTTGGACAAGCCTCACACAATATTGACAAAAATTCCATCGAACCAATTAGAAACTGTGGGCTCCACTGCAGGAGCTTTTTTTTGTTTGTTTGTTTTTGGGGTTGTTTTTTTTGTTTTTTTTAAGACTACCTCCACAAATTAGGTCAAACTGGAATGAAACAAAGTGGAGAAAATTCTTTTTTTTTTTTTTTGTTTTTATTTCTTTTTTTTTTATACATATATATATATATATATATATATATATATATATATATATTTGCTTATTCCAGTTTATTCATAAATCCAGCTCAATTCTGTAGGCCTTTAAACTAAAAAGGCTGGAATTCCTCAAGGGGATATTTGCCTACAGCCTATAATGCTTGTACAACCTAGCAACAGTTGCTATGAACTGCATTTGCAGAGCATGGATAGGTTAATTGCTCTGCCCTTACAGAAAGAAAACTGAGAAACAAAAGAAGACAACACCTCTCTCTCTCTCACTCTCTCTCTCTCTCTCTCTCTCTCACTCACTGCTCTCCTTCTCACTCAAGCTCTTCCCGTCCTCTTCGTCCTCCTCTTCATCCTCCTCCGCTCCTGAAACGTCTCCGAGTCGCTGGGGCTCTTTCTTTTTCTCTGTAAACGACAATCAGCTTTATACGACTCGTCACAAGGAGACTGCTGCGTGGTTTATGCTAAGAAAGCATAATGCCTCCCGAGAGATCATGAAGAAGGGAAATCAGAGCTACACTAAACATGGTTTTGTGCTCCCCTCTCACCACCCCACCCGCGGTTTGTTTGCCTTCCACTGTGTATAAAAAGAAACCTGTAGGCGGCCTGTGTTCTGCCGAAGAATACATCTATTCTCGTTTGATTATGCTTGTTAGAGCTGTGTGGAGAGGGAACTGATATAAATTCTGAGAAAGTAAAAACGGAAGCGCTTGAGCAGGATCCCATCCCTGTCCGAGCTGGAAGCACGTCTTCTCAAACTGTGCCACCAGTCAACCCCTTTTATCATCTCGTCACTGACAGACAGCTTCCACTGCTTCTTAAACAGATGCTATACTTCCATTCCGAGCTGTATGTGATGCTGGGCTCTTGGGGAGCTGTGATGATGGGAGTTGTGTAGGTGGTGACCATCCATCCACTCAGACTGACAAGCATCTACCCATCCATCCGTCCATCCATCCAACCTTCGATCAGTCTATCCATCCAGACTGACAAACACACAACCGTCTATCCTTCTGTCTCTCTGTCCATCCAGGCTGACAAGCATCTACCCATCCATCCATCCATTCAGACAGCCAGGCATACATCCATCCATTCTTCTGTCTGTCCATCCTTCCAGGCTGCTCATCCATCCGTCCATCCATCCACACACACCAACTGACTGACTAGCATCTATCCAGACTGACAAGAAACCATCCCTTCGTCAATCCCAACTGACTGATTTCATCCATCCATCAGTCCAGACTAACTTACTGACTAGCATCCATTCATCCATCCATTATTCCAGACTGATTTACTGACTAGGATCCATCCATCAGTCTGGACTGACTTACTGAATAGCATCCATCCATCAATCCAGACTGTCTGAGTGACTAGCCTCTAATCACAGGATGACCAGTTACAGCTCTAGGTGAGAGTTACTGAGTAACCTGTTCATCTGAAAGAAAGTCCATCTACCTCATCTGAACACTCCCTTTTTTATTTATTACTGTGACTTCAACGCTGACATTTACCTCCTTCTTTTTCTTTCGGCTGCTCCCGTTTAGGGGTCGCCACAGCGGATCAACTGTCTCCATTTCTTCCTGTATTTTGCATCTTCCTGCTTCAAACCGACCACCTGCATGTCCTCTCTCACCACATCCATAAACCTCCTCTTTGGTCTTCCTCTTCTCCTCTTTCCTGGCAGCTCCATCTTCAACATCCTCCTTCCAATATAATCCTCGTCTCTCCTCTGCACATGTCCAAACCAACGCAACCTTGCTTCTCTAATTTTGTCTCCAAGACGTCTAACCTGAGCTGTCCCTCTAATACACTCATTTCTAATCCTGTCCATCCTCGTCACACCCAACGAAAATCTCAGCATCTTTAACTCTGACACCTCCAGCTCCGCCTCCTGCCTTTTCGTCAGTGCCACCGTCTCCAACCCATACAACATAGCTGGTCTCACTACTGTCCTGTAAACCTTCCCTTTTACTCTAGCTGGTACACGTCTATCACAAATCACTCCAGCCACTCTTCTCCACCCATTCCAACCAGCCTGCACTCTCTTCTTCACCTCGCTTCCACACTCGCCATTACACTGAACTGTTGATCCCAAGTATTTAAACTCCTCCACCTTTGTTACCTCCACTCCCTGCATCCTAACCACGCCACTTTCCTCCCTTTCATTCACACTCATGTATTCTGTCTTTGCCCTACTCACTTTCATTCCTCTCCTCTCAAGAGCAGATCTCCATTTCTCCAGGTTCTCCTCAAGCTGCTCCCTACTCTCACTACAGATCACAATATCATCAGCAAACATCATTGTCCACGGAGACTCCTGTCTAACCTCGTCCGTCAACCTGCCCATTACTATTGCAAACAAGAATGGGCTCAGTGCTGATCCTTGATGTAATCCAACATCTACCTTAAATGCATCCGTCACTCCCACTGCAGATCTCACCACTGTTACACTGTCATCATACATATCCTGAACTACTCTCACATACTTCTCTGTAATACCAGACTTCCTCATACAAAACCACAACTCCTCTCTAGGCACCCTGTCATATGCTTTCTCCAAATCCACAAAGGCACAATGCAGCTCCTTCTGACCTTCTCTGTACTTCTCCATCAACACCCTCAGAGCAAACATTGCATCTGTAGTGCACTTTCTCGGCATAAAAGCATACTGCTGTTCACTGATCCTCACCTCTTTTCTTAACCGAGCTTCCACTACTCTTTCCCATAACTTCATGGTGTGGCTGATCAACTTTATCCCTCTATAGTTACTACAGCTCTGTGCATCACCCTTATTCTTGAAGATCGGTACCAGTACACTTCGTCTCCACTCCTCAGGCATCTTCTTACTTGCCAAGATTGTGTTAAACAATCTGGTCAGAAACTCAACTGCCATCTCCCCTAAACATCTCCATGCTTCCACTGGTATGTCATCCGGTCCAACAGCCTTTCCATTCTTCATCCTCTTCATCGCTGCCCTTACTTCCATCTTGTTTATTTGCTGCACTTCCTGGTTAACTCTTCTCACATCATCCAGTCTTCTCTCTCTCTCATTTTCTTCATTCATCAGCTCCTCAAAGTATTCCTTCCATCTGCTCAACATGCTCTGTTCACCTGTGAGTACGTTACCATTTCTATCTTTAATCGCCCTGACCTGTAGCACATCTTTCCCAGATCTGTCTCTCTGTCTAGCCAATCGGTAAAGGTCCTTTTCTCCCTCTTTACTGTCCAACCTCTCATACAATTCACCAAACACCTTATCTTTGGCCTTCACCACTGCTTTCTTCGCCCTGCGGTTCATCTCCTTGTACACCTGTCTACTTTCTTCATCTCTCTGACTGTCCCATGTCTTCTTTGCCTCCCTCTTCTTTTGAATACACTCCTGGACTTCTTGGTTCCACCACCAGGTTTCCTTATCCCCTTTCTTCCTTCCAGATGTCACATCAAGTACATTTCTAGCTGTCTGCCTTATCACTTCTGCAGTAGTTTCCCAGCAATCCGGTAGCTCTTCAACACCTCCCAGTGCCCGTGTTAACTCCTGCCTGAATTCCACCTTACAGTCCTCCTCCTTCAGCTTCCACCACTTGATCCTCGACTCTGCCCTCACTTTCCTCCTCTTCTTGACCTCCAAGGTCATCCTACAGACCACCATCCTATGCTGTTTAGCTACACTCTCCCCTGTCACTACTTTGCAGTCTCTGATCTCTTTCAGACTGACCCTCCTGCAAAGAATATAATCCACCTGTGAGCATCTTCCTCCACTCTTATACGTCACCCTGTGCTCCTCCCTCTTCTTAAAATAAGTATTAACTACAGCCATTTCCATCCTTTTTGCAAAATCTACAACCATCTGACCTTCAGCATTCCTCTCCTTGACGCCATGCCTACCTATCACCTCCTCATCACCTCTGTTCCCTTCACCAACATGACCATTAAAATCTGCACCAATCATCACTCTCTCTCCCCTGGGTACACTCTCTATCACTTCATCTAACTCACTCCAGAATTTTTCCTTCTCTTTCATCTTACAACCAACTTGTGGAGCATAAGCACTAACAACATTCATTATCACACCTTCAACTTCCAGCTTCAAGCTCATCACCCTCCCTGACACCCTCTTCACTTCCAAAACACTCTCCACATACTCTTCCTTCAGGATAACACCTACTCCATTCCTCCTTCTAGCCACACCATGGTAGAACAGTTTAAACCCTCCTCCAATACACCTGGCCTTACTGCCCTTCCATCTAGTCTCTTGCACACACAAAATGTCAACCTTCCTTCTCTCCATCATATCAGCTAATTCTCTACCTTTACCAGTCATGCTGCCAACATTCAAAGTCCCTACCCTCACTTCCACTCTCCTCTCCTTCTCCCTCTGGACATGCCTTCCTCCTCTTCTTCTTCTTCTTTGGCCAACAGTAGTCCAATTTCCACCAGCACCCTGTAGGCTAACAGCACTGATGGCGGTCGTTGTTAACCCGGGCCTCGACCGATCCGGTATGGAATTCTGTATCGTTGTCCGCATATTGACTTGGCAAAGTTTTACACCGGATGCCCTTCCTGACGTAACCCTCCCCATTTACCCGGGCTTGGGACCGGCACGAAGAAATACACTGGCTTGTGCATCCCTAGTGGCTGGGTTACGCTGATAATTACCAATGATGTCTTTTCATTTTGCATTAGAGCTTATACTGGAGACCGAAAAGCTCCTCAACACCTCAAACGGATGCCCCTGAATTTCGAACCTTTTGGCCGCTATTTAAAACATGTATAAATATATATAACATGAATGGTGTGAGATTTTGCAAACAAATCAGTTTTCCCAATCCAGCTGGATCCTGGAGCTCAGCTATCTACTAGCTGGCAGAGACGGAAATTATCAATGTACAAATACTTCAATGCTGTACTTAAATACTTAAGGTATCTGTACTTTGCTTAGTTATTCTGATGCCTTTCTCCTTGCATTCTAACACCAATCTCTCATTTTTTTTTAAACCTCAGTATCTTTTTTTAAAACAGACTTAGGGCTTTGCTTTAATGCATTGAATATCCATTATAATTTTCTCATTGCATGCCTCTCTCTCTCTCTCTCTCTCGCCCTCCCTCTCTTCTCAACTCCATCTTCTTTTCCATCTCTCCCTGTCCATCTTTCAGCTTTTTATGCAGATTGACTCACTATACCCAAGACGGTTTGGCAGCTGGAGTGAATACGCCAAGAAGTACTGCAACGCCCACTACAAGTAAACCCCCCCCCCACTTTAATTATAAGTTAAACGAGTGCAGTCAAACATATAGGTCGTATTGCTGGTAAACGCTCCACTCCAAACACTCTAATGAATTACTGCTTATTATTTATTCATTTTCTAATTACTGAGTGCAAATTATCGCCGTTTGAAGCGCTGCTCCGGCAGCATGTATTAAATTGGATGACACCATGCAAGCTGCAGTAATCTTAACCTTTACCACATGACATGTCGGGTAATTAATGCATTGCAGGATGAATGAAAGCATTGAAGAGCACTGAAAAACCACCCAGAGCGTGTTGGGCGTCTTTGTCGATAATTTTATTTATTTATTTATTTATTTATTTATTTATTTATTTATTTATGCACCGGAAAGGGTCATATTTACATTTATTTCTGTAGCAAATCAACGAAACCTGCAATTATACCAGAGGTCTATATGACCTGGCTGCCAGTCACCCACTGCATGTCTGGTACAAGGATTATTCACACCTAATGAAGTCTCTCAGATGCAGATTTGGATATAAAGGTCTCCGTGTATTGACAAACTCCACAGTGAGAGAGGCAATGAGGTAAACCGGGAGTGGAAATGTATGTGCATTTTAATGAATGGAAGAAGGGGACAAGATGGTGTGTGTGTGTGTGTTGTCTCGTACAGATTCTTCGGGAACAGGCGTCAGTGGGACTGTCGCGGGGCGTCACATTTGGACGAGCTGCACCACAGGCTGAGTGAGATTATGATCCGCAGGCTCAAAGCCGAGGTCCTAACGCAGCTGCCGGACAAAATCCGCCAGAGGATACCGTTCGATCTGCCCAAAGAGGCAGCCAAGGTACGCTCATCCACAATACACTCGTCCTTCCTTCCATTTTATGAGGTCTTTCTTTCATTTACAAACTGAAAGTGTGGCCTAAACCATTAAAGGACAGCAGGATCCAAAGGCTAGCGTA
This sequence comes from Hepsetus odoe, assembly GCA_017165825.1. Taxonomy (NCBI): domain Eukaryota; kingdom Metazoa; phylum Chordata; class Actinopteri; order Characiformes; family Hepsetidae; genus Hepsetus; species Hepsetus odoe. Next base: position 3,681,154 of record CM029391.1, read on the forward strand.
GAATTACTCAGAAAATCACTTTGGAATGTTGATTCATTACTTTACTGCAGCTCAGTTTAGGAAGAGGGCTTGACTGCATAAGGCCTGCTGTGATGGCAGTATGCTGCCATTGTGGGCAAATCACTGCAATTACCAGCATGTTCTTCACTGGAGAGCAGCGAAAGGAAGCACGTTTTGTACCACAGCAAGTTTTGACACTGGCAACTGAGCTATGGCACGTCACGCTTCTATGACTGGTCCTTGAGGACAGCGATGGCCTAGTGTTCAGGGAGCTGGCCGCAGGATCAGAAAGTCATGGGTTGGAACCCAAGAGCAGTAGGTTGCCCTGAGTTACCTTTGAGCAAGGTACCATCCCCATCACTGCTCCTCGGATGCTTTAAATAGCTGCCCCCTGCTGCACAGTGTGTGTGGGTGAAAAGCAGAGGTTGTTTCGCTGTGTTTCATTTCACAATGGCAAATGGTCACTTTCACTTTCACTTTCAAGATGCTACTTTATTCCAAGTGTCACTCGTAGCCTTCTTTCAAAAATGAAGAGGAACGGCAGGGTACGCTTGTTATAATCAACATTTTTGAAAGCCTAATCCGTAGTGTCGTCATATCCTGTTACTATGAATGATTCCGATCGTCGGTGATATGAAAGTGAAAGGGACTATTATTGTCATTGTGAAATGCAGCACAGCTTGACACAATGAAATTCAACCTCGGCATTTCACCCATACACACACTTGCAGCTAGGGGCAGCCGTTGAAAGCGCCCGGGGAGCAGTGATGGGGACGATACCTTTTTGTGGCTGCCCCACAATTACGGATGTTGAAACCTAATTATGCGTAATGAAACGTGTATTAATACACATCTTGGAACAGGCTCACTCACTGGCCCATAGATGCTACTCACACTGTCTAACGGAATATGCTACTCAGTGGCGTCTCATCTTCGAGTACAGTGATTGGTACTGTTGTGTTGAGTTTTTATTCCTTACACACAAACCTGAAATTATTGTTGAGTCCTGGAGAATCCACACTGCTGATGTGACTCGTGCTTAATCCCCAAACTGTGCTTGACCAACACTGCTGGACACTGCTGAGCACACTGCTTCGCTAGATCAGTGATCTTAATCACTCTTTTGTTTCCATATTCACACACACACACACACACACACACACGCCAAAATGCAAACCCTCCAATCAGCCAATCTGAGATGGGACCGAATCAGACAGCCTAAATATAGCACTAATTACCTCTCTGTAACCGCCCCGTGGCCGTTGCTAGGCGATAGTATTCGATTAGCACTAATTATCATTTTATCTCACTTGTCCACGATCACACTCCCCCCCCCCCCCCCCCGTCTCTCTCTTTTTTTCCTCTTCTTCAGACCGTGATGAGCTGTCAGCATGTTATTCAGAGAAGAAAGTACATTTCTAATCACACTTTGTTCTTTCGCAGCTTCTTCTCTCGCTCTCTTACTCCATACTTGCTGCTCGTGTAAAATAGCCAGTTTGGCCATCTTTTTTTGATGCACCCTTGCCTTGCGGTCTGTAGTACGGTGGTGTACCACTGCCCCGCATAATGGAGTAAAAAAAAAAAACAGCATCTCGTCAGCATGTCTGCATCTTCAAATGAGCATTGTGTAGGATTGTCTCGTTTTCATGAGAAATGACAAGCCGTAGCGCTCGGTGTTTTGTTATTACAAGATGGTATGTCATTGATGGGGACATGAAAACATCTCCGAATGATGTCATTTTCGTAGCACTCTACTGTAGAATAGCTTGGGAGCTTGAGGTGCCAGATGAGAAGATTTGCATCGGGCGTGACGAGGATGGACATGATTAGAAATGAGTATATTAGAGGGACAGATCAGGTGGTGAGATTGCCTTGGTTTGGACATGTCCAGAGGAGAGACGAGGATAATATTGGAAGGAGGATGTTGAAGATGGAGCTGCTCAGGAAAGAGGAGAAGAGGAAGGCCAAAGAGGAGGTTTTTGGATTTGGTGAGAGAGGACATGCAGGGGGTCGGTTTGAAGGAGGAAGATGCAGAGGACCGGAAGGAATGGGAATGGTCGATCTGCTGTGGCGACCCCTAAACGGGAGCGGCACATCCATAGGCCTCCCCTTTGGTCTTCCTCTTTTCCTTTTTCCTCCTCCCAATATAATCCTCGTCCCTCCTCTGGACAATATCACCTCTCTGACAATGTCTCCGAATCCTGATCTGTCCCTCTAATATACTCATTTCTAATCCTGTCCGTCCGTCCTCATCACTCCCCGCGAGGTGATCTTTAACCCAGCCACTAGGGATGCTCAAGTGGAGTTCTTCTTGCCGGTCCCAAGCCCGGATAAGTGGGGAGGGTTACGTCAGGCTCCGTTACCTGGGAACTCTCACAGGGAGGAATTGTCTGAATTAACCTTAATGTAAATGTTAACGTAGGTTGACGTCAGATGTCTCGCTTTCTAATAAACCCAAGATATTTCTTCATCTGTCCATCCGTCTATTGTCTGGGCCGCTTATCTTAACCAGAGCCTGTCTCAGCGCTCATGGTGCACAAGAAACACCCGAAACACTCGCAATAACAACAAGCCAGAGGCTGTGTGTAATATATTGCAGTCTGTACGTCCCAGATTTTCTAAAAGAGTATCGGTGATGTCTGGAAACGAAGAATCTTGGCCAAAATCACACCCCATAGAAAAAAAGCAGCAGCTTGGCATCCAGAAAGAACCTTAAGGAAGTACTTTTAAAAAGTGTTTCAGTTCCACAGCCACCGTTTCCTGGACTTGCTTTCTAATCATCCTCACTCGTCCTCACGTCTTGTTCTCTCTCTCTCTCTCTCTCTCTCTCTCTCTCTCTCTCCAATTTTTTTATGTCTCTCTATAATTTGCTTGCTTCAACCTCCCCCACCTGCTGCCATCTCTACACCCATCTGTGTGTGTGTGTGTGTGTGTGTGTGTGTGTGTGTGTGTGTGTGTGTGTGTGTGTGTGCCAGATAGCAGTAATACCAAAAGCACCTCACCTGCTACTGATCCTCATAAATCACCTGCTGTCGCAACACACACGCGCACACACACACACACTAAAACACACAACATACTGAATCTACACATTCACAGTGATTCAGCCAGTTGGTAGTAACCATATGTAAGGCATTTTTGTCAACCTGACTTGAAGTGTGTGCGTACGTGTGTGTGCGTACGTGTGTGTGTGTGTGTGTGTGTGTGTGTCTGTCTGCGCATGGTGGCAGATGCCTCAGCTGGAATCCGTCTTTGTGATTTCAACCTGCCAAACCCTCCCAGTGTTACCTGAACTACACAAGAGAAAACCCAGGCTCGCGTGTGGGTGCGCTGCAGCGGCTGATTTTGGAAAATAATATTTGACCTTAAACTCATTTCGATATCAGATGGAGCCCTATCCAGTTATGAGTGGACTATTTGAAAATGTTCATTATTTTCACGGCAAAAGCTACTGCAGTAACCATCACAACCCAAAGGCACATCTATCACTGTCTCATTTAAAGGTTTTTCGAGGTCCAGATGTTGCTCCTTTAGTGTGAAACTGCAGCTGTGAAGCGTCGATAGCCACGTGGCCCAGATCTTTCCTTCAAAACATCTTAAAGCCGCATCCAGCTTTCTGATTAGGTGGAACAGACCAGTGGATGTGGTTTAGGACACTGCATGATTTGCTGTAAGCTTATGCACCTACTTCCTTGTGTTACTATGGAAATAACCTAACCTGAAAAATATGAACGATCTGAAACGTCTTTCCGAGCTCAGGTGCACTTTGTTCGCGTTTCCTCTAAAGGTCAGTATTGTGAAAGTGAAAGCGACTATTTACCTGGATGTCAATGAGTCGTCAGAAAGAAGCGCGCTCTCGGGATTGACCTACATGATTAGGATTTTTAGAAGCAGCGGGGCAGCGGTGGCATAGTGGTTAGGGAAGATTGCATCGGAAGATTGTGGGTTCGATTCCCCACCAGTAGGTAGATTTTGAGGATGGAGCTGCCTGGCAAGAGGAACAGAGGAAGTTAATGGATGTGGTGAGAGAGGACATGCAGGTGGCTGGTTTGAAAGAGGAAGATGCAGAGGACAAGAAGAAATGGAAATGATTGAAAGGAGAAAAAGAAGTTTTCTGGTTACACTGTTTGGGGATTGTGATGAGATCTTAAGCTTAAGTAATAAGTGATAAAGCGGTGGCCTAGTGGTAAGGGAGTCGGCCACAGAATCTGAAGATTGTGGGTTCAAGCCCCTTACCCCTTGCCCTGAGGTACCCTTGAGCAAGGTACTATCCCCATCACTGCTCCCTGGGCGCCCTTTTAATAGCTGCCCACTGCTGCACGGTGTTTGAGTGCATGGGTTAAATACAGAGATCCAATTTCGTTGTGGTTCATTGTGTGCTGTGCTGTGACCTCGCAATGACAAGGGTTGTCACTTTCACTTCACTTTCACTTTCAAAAGTTTTCAGCATTCAGTGGATCATCTGTTTTAAAAGTGTCTTACTTGTATTTCCACCTGCATTTGGCCTCTTACAGATACAAGACACATGAAGTGACCATGTCGAAACTGTGGGTGTGGGTGTGTATGTGTGTGTGTGTGTGTGTGTGCGCGTGCGTGTGTGTGTGTGATTTATTGCACTGGTGCCATGTGTTTCCATATTCCCCTGCTGCTGTCAGTGCAGTGCTATAATTGGGCAGGTCACATGACCCACATAGAGCGAGCTGATGTTCAGCAACATCAGGGATCTCTATACTTCCCTCTCCCTCTCTTCCTCTCCTACTTCCTTTCTTTCTGTCTTTCTGTTCCTCTCTTTTTCTCCCTCGCAAACTTTTTCTTTCTCTCTAAACCCATTATCCCTCTTTTTTTTTCTGCACTCTCTCTACCTCTCTCCATCCTCCCTTTTCTTTCTCTCTTTTTTCCTTACCCCATCTCGCTCACTATTTTTCATTCTTCTTTTTCTCTTTCTCCCGTCATCCCTTATATTTTCTTTATCCCTAGCTCCCTCTTACTCTCACTCTCTTTCTCCTTTTCTCTCTCATTCAAGATCATTCGTGCCTAACAATGAGCCTGAAACATAGTGTCATATGTCTCTCTCTCTCTCTCTTTCTTTCTCTTTCTCTCAGGAAGCCAGTGCGAGTTTTGAGAAGTGGGAGAGGCTGATGGGGTCTCTGAATTCAGGCGAGTCCGACAGCGAGAACCCTTTCACTGAGGTGATGGGTCTCATCACACAGATGTACAAGCAGACAGCAGTGGCCAAGGTACAGTGTGTGTGTGTGTGTGTGTGTGAGAGAGAGAGAGAGAGAGAGAGAGAGGCAGAGTCATATGGCTCTACAAAATACTGGAGTTGCAGTGATGTTGCTATATATTGCATTATGCCTTTCAGTGAACCTGAGCCTTCATTTATTAAAACCCACACAGTACCGCTCATCTGCAGCTGTGATTGGGTGAGCTGCTCGCGGCACACCGTTGTAGGCAAATAGGTTGGTGGCTCATTTTGCACTCACTGTGGCCTTCTGCAATGTCAGTATTAACTTAATCCCATTCACAATGTGCAGCAGGGGGCAGCTATTTAAAGCACCTGGGGAGCAGTGAAGGGGACAGTACCTTGCTCAAGGGTACCTCAGGGCTACCTAATGGTCTAGGAATTGAACCCACGACCTTCCAATCCTGGGGCCTAGTCCCAGTCTTTCCTCCGCCTCCTGTCTTTTCGTCAGCACCACCGTTTCCAACCCGTACAACATAGCTGGCCTCACTACCATACTGTAAACCTTTTCGTTTCACTGTAGCTGGTACCCGTTTGTCACTGATCATCCCTGCCACTCATCTCCACCCATTCCTGCCTCCTCTTCTGATGACGTTCGCTGTTAAAGCCAGGTTTATCAGAGCTTCATGTCTCAAAAGTTCATTAAAAGCTTGTGCGTTAAGCGCAAGTGCCTTGATATTGTTCCCATCTAAGAAAAAATACTTTGACCAGACTTTGTAAATAAAGCTGTAACTTGTGATTATTGACAGTTATGTATTTGTTTATCAAACATCCCAGACTTGATGGTCCAGCCAGCTACTCTTGAACTCTGATCATCAAAATAATTGTGAAACATCACCACTACTAATTTAATCGATAGTAGAAATGCATTGATCTGGAACTTCTGGGTTAGGTTTGGTGGTGGTCTAGTGGTAGGATACTTGCCTATGGACCTATGGCTCAAGAGGTCCCAGGTTTGAATCCCACCTCCGGTACTGCCACCACTGGGTCCCTGAGCAAGACCCATAACCCTGAGTTGCTCCAGGGGGGCTGTCCCTGTAATTAGGACATGGAAGTCGCTCTGGATAAGAGCGTCTGCTAAATGCTGCAAATGCAAAAAAGATCATTCACATTTACTTATTCATCTACCTAATTGGCTTTAAGGAGATATTTTTTTTCAGATATTCTAATTCAAAACAATTCACAGGAATATGTGAACCTAGGAGGTTTATGGACGTGGTGAGCAAGGACATGCAGGTGGTCGGGTTTGAAGGAGGAAGATGCCGAGGACCGGAAGAAGTGGAGACGGATGATCCTAAACGGAAGCAGCCGAAAAGAAAAAGATGATGATATGAACCGATATTATTATGTCTAAAAATAAAGGCAGGCATATGTGATTAACTGACTGCAGTGAACACCATCCGAGATCATCCTTGCTGCACAATAGAAGATGAAATACTGGAAGATAATTTAGTGAAAAATGTCAAAATGATGAAAACATTTACACAAAGCAAAAATTCCCTGTAGGTTCTGTTGGCTCTATTTTTGACATTTGAAGTGAAGCTTAAGCACATCTTTAACCACAGAAATAAAAGGCAATAAGGTTAGTCTGATTCATACAGAATATAAAATCTTCTTTCGGCTGCTCCCGTTGAGGGGAGCACAGCGGATGAACCGTCTCCTCTTCTTCTTGTCCTCTGCATCTTCCTCATTCACACCGAATACATGCCTATCCTCTCTTTACACGTCCATTAACCTCCTCTTTGGTCTTCCTCTTCTCCTCTCAACATCCTCATCCCAATATACACCTTGTCCCTCCTCTGGAGAACCTTGCTTCTCTAACTTTGTCTCCAAAACGTCCAACCTGAGCTGTCCCTCAAATATACTCATTTCTGATCCTGTCCATCCTCGTCACTCGCAACGAAAATCTCAGCATCTTTAACTCCGACACCTCCAGCTCCACCTCCTGTCTTTTCATCAGCTCTGATCCATATAGCATAGCTGGTCTCACTACCACTCTGTAAACCTTCCCTTTCGCTCTCGCTGGTGCCCGTCTGTCACAGATCACTCCTCTCCACCCATTCCAACCTGCCTGCACTCTCCTCTTTGCCTCTCTTCCACACTCATTACTCCCTGTACCACCTCTACCCTTCATCCTAACCACTCCAGTTTCCTCTCTTTCATTCACACTTATTAGAATAAAGATAAAGTAGAAATAAGATCATAAAAATAGATCTACCTAGAAAAGCCATTCAGGAACATACTAAAGTAATACATTTGAATATGCAAATGTAGAAAAAGCAAGGGCAAAAGAAAGAACAGCATGGGATAAACTATGATTACACACAGTGTTGAGGAAGTATAAAGTGGTGCTGCGCTTGGAGTGTGTATAGTGGATAATAACATTTTCCATTTAAAAGAAAGTAATATTCCTGCTTTATTAACCCAACATTTGTATTGTGCACCCTTTTAGTGCTACCAGGCACAACAGAATGGGGGATAGAAAGCCAAAACAGCACACACAGCATCAACGCTTTACCTCTCCGAAATAAAGAAAGTTACACTCATGCAAACATTGCAAGTGGTTGCATATTTAAATACCACCCCCGCATCCACAAACACATGCACACACATCCCCGACCAGAACTCGCTTCCCTACATTAGCAAGAACGACAGCAGACAGCATGCCGTCGACCCCTAATGACCACCATGGCAACGAGCCCTTCTGTTCTCCGTCTGAGAGGTGATGGCATTGCCATGGGAACAAGCCGCAGGAGGCTGGACCAGTGATGATGGCAGCCATAATGGCGACCTTTTCAGTTCCTCTGAGCCCTTTTTCTTCATCATCCCCTTACTTTTTAAAATCAGCTATTTGAAGGATCTGGCCATCTTAAAATAAAGAGTTTCATTCCTAAAGGCTGCATATAGATTTCAGAAAAGACTCTGAGCAAGTGTTGAAGTGATGAAGGGTGAACCCATGAAAACTAGATACCCAGTATGATAATATTTTTCTGAAAATTCTGGTGTACAGCCCTCAGTTCTTTAGATTTTGCTGGGGTATAGGCGTGTTGCTGCAAAAAGTATTTTATTCCAGGCAGACTGAGATTGAGAAACTTGAGATGAAATAAAATGGGTGGAAAAAGGTTTCACTGCAATGTGCTGTAAAGATATGTGGTTCTAGATAGAGGTTCCAAACAATCAGCTTCTCCAGTTTGCTAATCAACGGCCTTATCATCTGGAATCATCTACACCTGTTTCTTCACCCCTTCCATTTCTTTGTTCAGCTTGAAGGTTCAGACGTAGATCACTGTTTGGATTAACCAACAAAAAAACAATCAAACTGCTCAGGTACAGAGACTGGACTGAAATTGAGAGACAACAACACTGTCCTTCAGGAAGATCTGGAGAACTGCTCAGGTACAGAGACTGTACTGAAAACGAGAGACAACAACACTGTCCTTCAGGAAGACCTGGAGAACTGCTCAGGTACAGAGACTGGACTGAAAACGAGAGACAACAACACTGTCCTTCAGGAAGATCTGGAGAACTGTTTCTCAACAAAAAAATTACAAAATACAAGTCTGACTCTTTGGAAATAATATATGAAAGAAGTGAGGCACTGTATTTGCTGGGTTTCAGATATAAAACATCTTTTACATTGTATATCTTAAATTTGTTCAAAACGCTGAGCTCAGCAAAAAAGCAGTACTTGGGCATTAAAACAGGCAGAAGTGTTGGATGTGCCCTCCTTTCCATTCTAAACTCCAACTAAAGAAGTGTGATCAACTACATTTGATGCAAATTAAAGTGATAAGCCATAAGATGCTGTTCTTTGCTGTGATTTTATAAAGGGGCTGGTTACATAGGCGTCCTTCGGCCAATCAGATATATCCGTTAGTACCATGAATACTTTTCCTCTCCAACAAGAAGGAAAAACTCTCCTTGATGTCTCACTTTAATAGCATCTCAGCAGCGTTAAATAATAAATAATGCTCATATTAACGCACACATGCACCCACAAATCTGGGCGTGTGTTTGTGTGAGCTCCATGTCCCTGTCCCTGTTGGTCTCCTGATTTCTTGTTCATCACATTTAATCGCTTTTATTGATTTATTTCCACTCTTTCATTTGCTCTCTGCCCAGAATGGCATCTCATATCCGGTCCACTCGTCTTCCTGAAACACACACACACACACCTATACACACAGTGCTGGAATGCACTGCAGGGGTTAAAGGAATGAGCTGCGGCAAAAGAACTGGGGGAGATGCTCGGGGGGGGGGGGGGATCAGTAATGTGTACTTTTTTTTTTTTTTTTTTTCCCTGTGAGTTCCTGGCCAGCTTAGAAGGAGCCAAGCATTGGTATTTTTACCCCAACAGCATCTGCTACCAATTATCTTGAGACTGAGCATCTCACTCTCTCTCACACACACACACGTGCACATGGCGCGCTTAAAAAAAGACTTAATGCCGCTTCACAGGGAGCTGTTTTGGATACCAATTAAAAGATGTGAAAATGGCAAAACTAGGCTGTAATAACAGAAGTGGAACGGTGCTTTGAAAGTCAGGGAGGAAGAGGCTTCTTCGCAGCTCTCTAACGATCACTCTTAATGATGCAGGCCATTCGCATCGCCTGCTGATCGCTCTCCATCGCTGGGTAATCAAACACTGTCCGGTTTGCCCTCTGGACAGCATGACTTCAGGACTTCCGGGCATGCAGGGATGGAGGAATTTGGGCTCCGTGTCACTTCTGGAGCATAAACATCAAAGACTTCCGAATCTGAGCAAACTATGCATGATGCAATCAGCAGAGTGCATAGGCCTCTTATAGGGCTGAGCATTTTTTCAACGACATTCGTTTGGTGCAGAAACATCCAGTGGGATAAGCTGATGTACCTCAAGGGTGCCCAACTCTGGTGGTGACCAGAATCTCCTCAAAAACACTCCCTAATCTGGCAATTGACAAGGGAGTTGAGCCAGGTGCTTCTGAGCTGGAAAATCACCAACCTGTGCTAGATACAGGCTGGGCACCTTGGACTGTTTGCTGATTGGCTCTACATCTGAGGTTCTCTTGAGCAAGGTACCATCCAAGATCAGCTCCAAGATCAGAAGGTTATGGGTTTGAATCCCAGATCAGTAGGTTGCCCTTAGGGACCCTTGAGCAAGGTACCGTCCCCCCATCACTGCTGCACGGTGTGTGTGGGTGAAAAGCAGAGAATGTGTTTTAGTTGTTTTTTTTCCCACTGTGTGCTATATTTCACAATGGCAAATAGTCACTTTCGCTTTCAATCAACTACAAGAGTGCTTAAGCGAAGCTGTCCATTGGGTTAAGCTCACCAGCTGCTCTCTCTTGATTGGCCACACTCCCAGTTAGTTTAGCAAGCAGGCTTTCCAAACAGAGCCAGACCTCACAGTTGGGTTCGAATCTGGTCGAATAGTGTGAACAAGTCTGACAGAGCAAAGTGGAGAGGCTGATGTTGGAGTAGAGCAGCTGGGCTAGGCCAGACTCTGAGAGCACAAAATCAAGGAACTCTGTTGGGGCGACCACTGAAATCAATCAGACATGTTCTGCTGTGTGTTAGCAGTTGGCTGTTGATCGCTTTTCTGCTGGATTTCTCGAAAAAGTATCACGTGAGCAACCAAAACCAGATACCCGAGTCCACACTGGCAGGGGATGGCACACTACGTCCATGAGAACCATTTAGCGCTTGAGTAGAAGAGAGGCCACAGTGCTGGTTCTTACTGCTCCATTTTTTTTTTGCGTCCCCCTTAGAGCCGTCTCCATCACCAGCACTGTGATATCTCACGAGACATTTGATATATGACCACTTCAGAGGAACAGTCAAGCAGACCTGGACTTCAGCAGCAAAATCACCCAAAAGTCTTTAAAAACTGACACAGTTTTATGCCCAATCTCCAGAGAAATACAAGCGCACGACAATACTTCAGTATTTCGGTTGAAATATATGTCTTAAGCCGCTCCGTCTGTTCTCCACAACCGCTGAAGTCAGTTACTTTGCTGGTGTTTAGTTTGAGTTGCACTTAACAGTGAGTGGCCTAGTGGTTTGGGACTAGGCCCCGGGATCAGAAGGCCCTGTATTCGAAATCTAGACCAGTAGGTTGCCCTGAGGTACCCTTGAGCAAAGTAGCGTCCCCATCACTGCTCCCCGGGCACTGGATAGAGCTGCCCCCTGCTCAAAGCAGAGGATGCATTTGGTCGTGCATCGCTGTGTGCCGTGCTGTGTTTCACAATGACCGATAGTCACTTTCACTTTCACCGAAAGGGAAGCACATCTTTGTAACCCCGAAGCTGAAGCCGATCATCGCAGCTGTACCAGTTTAAGTTCACATTCTGAAGCTGGAACTGCCTTTTCGCGACTATACAAGCGCAGTAGACACAAGTACGATGCAGTGGCGGGATGTTTTATGAGCTATAAAAATTAAGATAATTGAGCTACAATAATATGTGCATCTCTCTCTCTCTCTCTTTCTCTCTCTCTTTAGGCAGGAGCAGTGAAGGACTACATAAAGATGATGCTGGAGACAGAGCAGCTGAAGTTTCTGGTCTTTGCTCATCACCTCAGCATGCTGCAAGCGTGTACTGAAGCTGTCATTGAGGCCAAGGTACTGCAGCTCGTCACCAACAAAGAGTGTGTGTGCGTGTGTGTGTGTGTATATGTGTGTGCGCGATGAGCCCCGCTCATCAGCCTGAAGATCAGATGACCTGCTCCAGGCCATGAAAGAGGAAAAAAAAGATGTGTCCGTGAGTGAGCATAATTAGAAGTAACTCTACGTAGGAGAGGGAGATAAATGAAAGGTAGAGGGGACAGTAGGGGAGAAGTGCGCCAGAAATAGAAGGACGGAGAAATGGAAGTGGAGGAGAGACAAAAAAAAACAGTCCTAACAGCCCTAATTTTGCAGTGTGGACCTTTTCTACATATCCATACATATTCATAATTAATCTGAGCATTATACTTCGTCCGAGCCTGCCTCTCGCACAGTTCCGTTCCGTCTCAGACCATCTTCGCAGAGCGTGGAAAAGAACCAAACGTCTTCCTCCAGAAAAGCTCACTGCAGCCATATGTTCGTTTTTTTAATAACTACCTGATTAATAAATGTTGACACACTTTGTCTCTCTGTTTTCTAACCTTCATCGTGTTAATAGAATGCATCACCCTGTATTTATACTCCAGTCAAACAGGAAGTCCTGGAAGTTCTGAACGCTTCCACGCTTGAATGTCGGTGGAAAAATAGAACAGAAAAAATGCAACAGTTGTGGCCTGGTTTTGTTAAAACCCTTCAAACACCCTGATGTTTTTATTTGTCATTACCTTGAGGTGTGCGCCTGAATATGTGAGATTTATACCGATCTGTATCGCGTGAAAGGAAGGAGGAAGAGACTGAGAGAGGTGTGTGTGTGTGTGTGTGTGTGTGTGTGTGTGTGTGTCGTTATGGGAAACGGAGAAGAGAGAAAGAACTGTGTCTTTGAGGAAAGTTCGTTCTACTGCAGGTCTCCTAGATAAGACTGTGACTAGACTTTTTATACTGTCCCTGCTGTGGCTCAAACTCAGCCCCAGTTTATAAATTCTGTCAGGTGTGTGTGTGTGTGTGTGTGTGTGTGTGTGTGTGTGTGTGTGTGTGTGTGTGTGTGTGTGTGTGTGTGTGTGAGCACTTTTCACAAGCCAAACTACACACTCATGAAGTCACCATATCAGGAATATAGTATTCGGTGCACAAAGGGACATTTAGAACCGACCTCATAACAATTTCTGACCATTTATTAAAATATTTTGTTGACAAAAACCCTAATGATTCTAAAATGTATTGATCCCATTCATTTTTTGAAATAAAAACAGCACATGTAATGATCCTTTTTTTATTTTTTCATGATTTTCTGCCCAGTCTTCTTGTCTCAAGTCCAGCAGCCAATGCTCACCCATTGGCTGGTCATTTTATCGTCTCCTTTCATCGCAATCGCATCTTTTTGATGGGTTGCTGATGCAGCACAACTGGTCACCTCAATGCGGAGAAGGTCCTACAGCCATGTCCACCAGCAGCTGTCAATCTTAGAGAGTGATGAGGACAGGCAAGGCCATCATGCCTACTGTGTCCTCTTGACATGGACAGCTTCGGCACTGATGGGATCAGGCCCACATCTGATGGTGAAGGCTTAGGCCAATCAGGACAAAGCAAACCTAAAGCAGCAGTGTAGTTACGTTCAGGTGTTTAGCGAGGAGTCGCTCACGGCTTCACTTTTTCTTGCAGTTATGATTCAGCCCTGAAGTTAATTAAAACTCTCCATTTTCCCTCTCCATCGAGGGGAAAAATCTCATTTACATATTTCCCAGATGAATTCCGAAAAAGATTTTTTCTTTAAGCATTGCAAAAACTCAACAGTCGCCCAATTAGCCTTAATACTTTCCTAAAAATGCATCACCACAACGTTTCAGTCCGTTTAAAGATCTTCATTGTGGTTGAGCAGACGTGGATGTTCTCCTAGTAGTCCCTTTAACTGGACTATCCAAACTCAGTGCTTTACCTCACATGTGCTCCTTTGACCAAATTAGCTCAGGCACACTTTTCAGAAGAGCGGGTATTGTTGATATTAATGCCAGTGGTTTTGGAATCGGACGTCCAATGAGCTTTTATAGGTGCGATTGTCTACATATTTTTAGCCAAATAGTGCCTGGATAGTTATTTGCCACCCATGGTTTTGGAATGAGACGATCAATAAGCTTTTATGGATGTGATCAGCAGGTGTCTACATATTTTTGGCCATCTAGTGCCTGGATAGTTATTTGCCACCCATGATTTTGGAATGAGAAGTCCATTGAGCTGTATGTGAGTTGTACACATACTTTTGGCCATATAGATATAATAGATAATGCATAACTCTTTTTATTTCTCTGTCTGAGTCACCTTGTAAGCTTGGTTCACACACACATACACTTTGAAAACTTTCCCCATCTCCACTTCCCCAACTTCTTCATTCCCAACCTTTCCCTCTCCTCTTACAGAGCGTGAGGAGTGTGAGCGAGAGAGAGTGCATGAAAGTGTGTGTCTGTGTGTGATCACACCTCTTGGTGTGAATGCTCTTGATCCCTTTAAGATTTCAAAAGCGCCAATTAATGAGAAAAGTCCAAAAAAAGCAAAAAAAAGAGCCCATAGAGGGGGAGGTAAGATAAAGGAAGAAATGCGCTCAGCTGGCAAAAGAATGGAGAGAATGACCTAAAACGTGCTGATTAAAATAGCAAGACATCTGTTAAAACACACTTGTTGCAGCCATGTCTCACTTTCGTTGCACACGTTCGGCAAAGGGGTGAAGTGTGAATCATGTGAATCGGTGCGTTGAATGACTCGGTGACGACGGTGCCGTAGGCAGTCACGGCGGACGCGGATCCCTCCTACCATTCAAACCCAACGTCTGTTCAGCCGGCTCCAGGAATCCCTCACAGGGAGGGCAGAAGTGTCCAAGCCTGAGTCACTGAACTGAATTTTGAATGGAGGTTCCCCTCCATATAGTGGGGTTTAAAAAAAAAAAAACCTGCAGAAATGGCAAAATGTCCCATTCACTCCTTGCACCTGCACCAGACAGACTGAATTTTATTCTGGCTGAACATTTTCTGGCTTAAATTTAAGCCTGAAACCTCAACGTGTTGAAACCAAAACATCTTGCAGCATCACCTTGGTTTAAACAACCAGGCTGAATGTTTTTTTTTAATTCATTTCATTCATATCACTTTTTTGAGCGGAGCAATTCAGCTTTCTTACATTTTGGTTTGAATCAATTGAAATATTCACAAAACCGGACCAGTAGGTTGCCCTGAGGTACCCTTGAGCAAGGTACCGTCCCCATCACTGCTCCTCGGGTGCTTTTAATCGTTGCTCCGTGCTGTACTGCGTGTGTGTGTGTGTGTGAGTGAGTGGAAAAGAGAGGTTGCATTTAGTCGTGGTTCACCTTGTTTCATAATGGCAATTAGTCACTTTCCCTTTCACTTCACTAGAGAAACACTCCCCAGTGATGTTACATTGGACAGATTTTTCTTAATAAATAGATGGCCAAGTTTAATATCATTTAATTGAATTTTATGTACTTTTAGTATGAAAATCTGATGTTTCCGATCATATCTGTGCAGAAAGTTTGAAAATCCTCAAACCTTCGAGCACCACTATAAGCCAGGTTCACACTGGAGAGTCTCTTGGCTGTTTACTGCACCAGAGTGGAGCAGTTTATTAATCACTTATTTTTGCAAGTGTGTGGAATGAACCACATTTTGTTGACCAAAGCGCCGTTTAGCATGTTTTTTTGTTTTTTTTTTCCCACTACTTGCCCACTCGTTTTTGTGGGCTCACACTTCTGAAGATCACAGACTCGCACGTTAACATCCGTCTGGATGAACTCGGCACAAATTTGCACTCTGCACACCTTTCAAATTCAAGTAAATTTGGCTCATTTTCCGTGTGGCTGCAGCTTTGCACCAGCTGCCGATTCGTCCTCAGCTCGTCCTGTTACGCTGAAGTGAGAAGTAGCGTTTCTGCAGCACTTGTTGATGCGGCAGCTGTAGGGAAGATGATTTAATGTTCTGTTTCCAGCTATCAGAAGCAAGTGCATTGTTTCAGATGTCTACCAAGGCTGCAAAGAAAATTATTTTATTTATTTATTTTTTGACATCTCTTAAGGTGGGCTGACTTGTGTCCATGCTGTCGTTAGCCGATAAAGAAAGCTCAAAGACCTCTAAATGTTGAGAAACCTTTGTTGAAAGTGAAAGCGAAAGTGACTGCCAGCATGAAAACAACACAGCACACCGTGAACCACAACGAAATGCAGCCTCTGCTTTTAACCCACACACACCATGCAGCAGGGGGCAGATATATCTGCACCTGGGGAGCAGTGATGGGGACGGTACCTTGCTCATGGGTACCTCAGGGCAACCCGCTGGTCTGGGATTCAAACCTTATTCCCTAACTGGTAGGCTACCAACCAGGCCCCATCTTGTTAATACTGACTACCCAATAGTTATTTTTTACATTATTTAATGGCTATGCATGTGTTACGAAGTCCAAAGGGGCAGCGGTGATCTAGTGGTTTGGGCTTAGGCTACACGATCAGAAGGTTATGGGTTTGAATCCCAGATCGGTAGGTTGCCCTGAGGGACCCTTGAGCAGGGTACCGTTTCCCATCACTGCTCCCCGGATGCTGCATATGCCTGCCCCCTGCTGCACAGCTTTGCAGTAACAATTAAGGCTCGATATTGCAGAATTGACCTGAATGAACTGCTTGGAGTTTCAATTTTGGAAACTGATGACCCTTCTAAGCTTTTTTAACTCTCTTCTAGGCTGGTTACATCCGGATCGATGGCAGCGTTCCGTCTGCAGAGAGGATGCAACTGGTCCATCGCTTCCAGAATGATCCAGACACCCGAGTGGCTATTCTCAGCATACAGGCAGCAGGACAGGTACACTCTCGCACACACACACACACTCGCACACACACACACACTCACACACACACACTCACACACACACACACATTCTTTTAACAGCTTTTTTCCCCACTTCATTTGCACGGTTTTATTTTCTGTAAAGCCTGTTCATGTTAATTTGTCAATGAGAGGTGTTTATGGATCGCAGACGTGTTTCTCCCCCACCCCGACTCACTTCACTGGAAGTTTATCAGAAGTCGGAGAAGAAAACTTTTGCATCAGTCTCATAATTTCATAAGTTCAGTCTCTCAAGTCCCAGCATTGTGTCTTAAACCTCCCACACACATTTGATTCATCAGCTGCTCGCTGAGCCTAAAGGCAGTAAACGCATGAGCCGGAGCCAAATAAATGGTCACCCATACTGTTGCGGAGTTCATGGTAAACTTTCTGAATGAGCTGATCTGCCCTCTGTGGTGTGTGTGTGTGTGTGTGTGTGTGTGTGTTTCTTCATTCTCAGGGGTTGACTTTGACAGCTGCATCCCACGTGGTGTTTGCTGAGCTTTACTGGAATCCAGGTCATGTGAAGCAGGCCGAGGACCGCGCCCACCGCATTGGTCAGACCTCCTCTGTACACGTGCACTACCTCATCGCCAAAGGAACCTTCGACATGGTCATGTGGGGCATGCTCAACAGGAAGGTGGGTCAGCACTATATATGTGCATATATTCATGAGTGTGGGAGTGTGGGGTCTTTTCAAATTCCCCCATGAACCATAACAACCATAATGATGACGTGCAGGAGCGATACAGCATCCCTGCATCTCCTTGTCGTGTGTCGTTGCCTTATTTTTTTTTTCCATTGGGTTTATCAGCCCACCGGTAACAGTGATTCAGACCCATCCTTTCAGATTTGCAAAAACTGCATCCATAGTCCACTTTAATCGTTAATGTGAAGAAGGTGCACAGAAAATTCAATAGGACTTTTTTTTTTTTTTTTTTTTTTTTTTTTTTTTTTCCCCCGCCATTTATTTCTGTAAAGTTTGAGCTGGGCGGGACTTGATCTGGTGCATGATCTGCCAAAGGGCCAATCAAACATGCCAGTATGGTTAGATTTTCTACATAGGCTGTTCTGCAAAAAAAAAAAAAAAGCCTCACTACTGAAATTGACATCATTGCATCCTGTGCACTTACACAATGCACAGCAGCTATTTGAGACACCCGGGGAGCAGTGATGGGGACAGTACCTTGCTTAAGGGAACCTCAGGGCAACCTACTGGTCTGGGATTCAAACCCACAACCTTCTGATCCTGGGGTGAATACCACCACTGCCCAAGTGCTGAAAGTGATTTCTCATAGTCCATGTTTTCTTTGACCTTAGTAACGAGGGTCATTCCAACTTTAATTATGCATGTCGGATGTAAAGTTGGCACAAAAGGAAACCTGACAGGGAGTGGGTCTGATTCCCAGTCGGGACGGCCTGTCCTTTCTAGGTCTGTGTGGTTTAATATATATCACTCTTAAGCCAGTTCCAGAAGTCCAACATTGAGAACAACTGGCACAAACAATCAGCCGAATGGAGCATCCAGTTTCTTCTCGTACCCACAGAAGGCCAAAAAATAGAATTTTGCCTACTTTTATAGTGAAGTTTTACTTTTTCTATGTTGTGTTTTTGTTCATTCTCTTCATGTTACGATTCCACAACTAACCAACCACAAAAAAAAAGCTAACCCAGTTCTAATCTCTATATTTTTTCCCCCAACTCTGGCTGAGATAATGACTGATTTGCCGGTATTGACTAGGAAACGGTGACAGGCAGCACTCTAAACGGAAGGAAGGATTATCTGAAGGCAGAGGTGGGAGATAAGGAGAAATGGGACTTTCTGAACTTCGCTCAGGCATGGACCCCGAGTGACTGCGCCATCGGCGAGGAGGACGACAACAAGGGCATCTTCTTCTCCCACGTAAAGCTCGGTTTCTAAAACCACAACATTTAGCAGCTCTTATTGCTATTCTGAGACGTTTTAAATGTGACACTTTTCCTGCTCTTCGGCCTGTAATGGACTCGCTCACAATTAGCAGGCTGGAGATCGTCCATTAGGACGGGCTGTTAGTCCGTCCCAGCGCCGAAAGAGAGGAAACCGGCATGAACTCTTATTAGCAGAGAAAGCAGGCATACGCCCCACAACACTGCCGTAATTATAGAGACCCTGTTTTAACAAGAAAAGCACTGAAGGTGTTTGAGTGATGGGTCAGGCTGCGGCATTACTGTTTATTCTCATTCGTCTTCTGTCATTCTTTCTTCTCCCCGCAGTTTGAGAAAGACAAGCAGCATGACATTCGCACATTCTTCTCTCCCACCGCGGATAAAGACAGGAAGAGGAAAAGAACAGACGACTCCTCCGCCGCCAGTTCTCCTTCTACCCCGTCACATGACCAGCCAGAAGAGAGTCCGAACCCCCAAAACCCTAGCCCGAGCTCCTCCGTTCAGCCAGACGAATTTAGTCCTCAGGTGAAGCGTCTCAGGCAGGCTACCCCACTGTCTGGACGCAGCAGGGGGAAGAGAAGCCCCCTCACGCCCCTCAGTGCCCCCCGCAGGCTCTCAGCAGGGCTGCAGTTCCCTCAGCACAGCCAGAAGTGGAGCTGCAGGGTGTGTACCTTCTCCAACAACGGCCTGCTGCTACGCTGTGAGATGTGTGAGACGCCTCGAGCCCAGAAAGGTGTACACACACAGACACACACACACACACAATCTGTCATGCAAATGGTGACAGTCACAGATGACAAATGTTTTAGAACACATTGTCTTCTCTCCATTGTGTAGTTCTGACACACACACACACACACACACACATCTTCCATAATCTTGCTGTATAACACCCACTGCGCTGATTTTCTAGAACGGAACTGAACATATCTCTAATATTAATACATGTCCATTGTCCTGAAAACAGGCATATTGGAGTCCATGGTTTTGGAGCAGAACATACAACAAGCGTATTTAGATTTGAAGGCCAGGTGTCTACAAGGATTTGGCTGTGTTGCGTATGTTTGTGCCAGATCCTTCCACACGGTACAGTTGGAGGATGCACAGGTGGCAGGATTGCACGTAGGTGGGTGGTGGAAGCCTACAGGTAGGATGCTCAGCTGCAGACTGGGATGTTGTGGGTTGGAGCTCGGCTCTATCGTCAGCACTAGCAGATCTGAGCCCCTGAGGAAGGCCCTCAACCCCAAGTAGCTCCAGCGATTAGGCCACGTACATCTCTTCTTCTTCTCCCACTTCTTCTTCTTTCCACTGCTTCCGTTTAGGGGTCACCACAGCGGATCAACCATGTCTCCATGTCTTCCTGTCCTCTGCATCTTCCTCCTTCAAACCGACCACCTGCATGATGTCCTCTCTCACAACGTCCATAAACCTCCTCTTTGGCCTACCTCTTTTCCTCTTTCCTGGCGGCTCCATCCTCAGCATCCTTCTCCCAATATAATCCTCGTCTCTTCTCTGGACATGTCCAAGCCAACCTTGCTTCTCTAACTTTGTCTCGAAAATGTCCAGCCTGAGCTGTCCCTCAGATACACTCATTTCTCATCCTGTTCTACACCCAACTAAAATCTCGGCACCTTTAACTCTCCAGCTTCACCTCCAGTCTTTTCTTCAGCACCACCGTCTCCCACCTATTTCCACCCATTTTAACCTCTCTTCAACACTCGCCGTTACTCTGAACTGTCGCCTTTTCCCCTCGTGTCTGACTGCTCAGAAGCACATAGAAAAGTGAAAGTGACTATTCTTGTCATTATGAAACACAGCTCAACTCACAGTGAACCACCACGACATTACACCTCTGCATTTTACCCATACACTCACACACGTGCAGCAGGGGGAAGCTATTGAAAGCGCCCGGGAGCAGTGACGGGGATGGTACCTTGCTCAGGGGTACCTCAGGGCAACCTTCTGGTCTGGGTTTCAAACCCATGATCAACCCTGATCCTGGGGCCAACTCCCTAACCACTAGGCCACAGCTGCCCCACCCATACACAAATGCACACACAAGTGCAGTGGGGGGCAGCTATTGAAAGCTCCCAGGGAGCAGTGATGGGGACAGTACCATGCGCAAGGGTACTTCAATGCAATCTGCTGCTCAGGCATCGACCAGTAGGTTGAAAAAAACGCTGTGAAAATGTTGCTAATGGTGGACCTGTGCTATGTATTCCTGTCTGGCAGAGGTGACAAAACGTCGTTATGGGCCATTGGCAGTGTGGCTTCCAGTAATCATTATAAAGCTCTATAACCACCTCAGCGCCTCTGGTTCATTTAGCTGGTGGTGTGTTGTCAGTAAACCACAAGTCCATGAGAACATAATTGGCCTCGCTCTCTGGGTGCGTAGGACGGTCCTCCCTCTCCTGCATCACTCAGCCTAGTTCTGGCCAGCACCGGCATCTGTTAGCTGATGTAACAGAATTGACATTTAGTTTTCTTCTCCAAGTGTGTTGAGCTGTCCAGTGACGCTGCGTTAGCAGCAGTTTCAAAAGATGGGAAGGCACGTGCTGGACTTCGAACTCCCAGCATTGGCACTGTGACGAGTCAGGGGCGGATTTGGAAACGATTTTATATGAGTAGGTTAAGATCCAAGAAAATCTATTTGAAGCATTTAACACACATCAGTGTTCATTTGACAATTTTTTAATCCTCAGAGTCAGTCCCATACCACCAGTTCCCAGGATCAGTAGTTTGCCCTGAGGAAAGGCAAGGTACCATCTCCAACGCTGCTCCCCGGGTGCTGAATATGTCTGCCCACTGTGTGCATTGGTGAAAAGTAGAGGATGCATTTCGTTGCTGTTCACTGCGTGTCGTGTTTCACGATGGGGGGATAGTCACTTTCACTTTACTTTCACATTACTTAACAATCTCAGAAGTCAAAATGACTCGAAACGTCACGAAATCCAGATATCACTACAATACTTGCATAGGATGAAAATGAGAGGAAAAATTACGGATTTTAAGGTCGTGGAAGTCCTTAGGTCCTTAATACAGTGCTCTTCCAGCTTAATACAGATGTGTCTGTGTTTGGACAGAATGATTCTGCTGTCATAAATATCTGTTTAAATCAGTTTCTGGGATTAAGAAGCGTCTCCTCAGTGTAAAATCAGCTCTAACATAGCATGTGCTTTAGCTGTGTAATGATCTTGTTCATTATTTAAGCCATTTACTCCCTTTTTCCACCCCGTTCTCCTTTCTGCTCGCTCCTTGTAATGGTGCATTATGGGAAAGAAACAGATCCTTAATTATGACATTTATCTCCATTCAACTTGATGCGTGTGTCCTGCTCTGAGAATTACCGAATTGAAAGAATTCCTCAATAGAAAGTTTGCTTTGATTACAGCGATTCACACAGAGTACGTACAATCATGTGCACACACACACACACACACACACACACACACACACACACACACACACACACACACACACACACACACACACACACACACACACAGAAAATTGAATATCACAAAAACAGCTTGAGCTGTCGGTCTGCATGTGTGTTTTTTTTCTTTTCTTTTTTTCTCTCTCTCAAAGACATAAACACACACAACCTCTCCTCCCTTTTCCTGTTAAGCAAATCAAAGCTTCTCGTTTCTTTCTCTGGTGGCATCATGTTTGATCTCCAGTCTTCAGGCATTACACAGGAGCAGGACATTCACACAAAGTCCCTCGCTCCATGTGCTACACCTTTACACGACATAGTTGCTCTATTCAGGTAAGCATGTCCATTCCTGGGAAAAGAAGCGCAGGATAAACTGAACGTTCTATCTGGCCCTAATTGTTGTGCATTAGGTTTACAGCAGCGGAACTCCTCTCCCTCCATCAGATCTACAGGGAGGAGGGCTTTTCCACAGGGGTCCGATTTTCATCTAACACCTGGGCTTGTTGCTGCCGGGCCCAGCAGTGGCGCTGAATTCAGCTGCTCGGAAATGCAGGCGACATTTCATCAGATCCGTGTGAAGCCGGCCTTTGAGTGGGAGGGGGGGCATGGAAAAGAGGAAGGGAGGGGTGGGAAGAGAGGCGGGCATGGTGTGATGAGAGGTTGAATATGAATATTGATTTTCCGTCCACTGCCTGCTCATCCATATCCTCGGTGAAAAGTAGGGTCTGGCCAAGATGAACATTTTTGAAAATGTTTAGGATGTAAAAATGACAAGAACCATTATCATATTGGGAGGAGGGTGTTGAGGATGGAGCTGCCAGGAAAGAGGAAAAGAGGAAGACCAAAGAGGAGGCTTATGGGCGTGGTGAGAGAGGACATGCAGGTGGTTGGTTTGAAGGAGGAAGATGCAGAGGACAGGAAGAAATGGAAATGGATGATTCACTGTGGCGACCCCTAAACGGGAGCAGCCGCAAGAAGAAGATAAAGAAGATCAGGAAGATCATCTTTGTCTTTATACTTTAATATAATAATAAAGCATAATGCTGTCACCTCACAGTTGGGACGTTCTAGGTTCAGTTCCCAACCTGGGCCCGTCCTGTGCTGTCCTTAGGTTCCTCTCACAATCCAAAGACATCCATGTCAGGTGAATTAGCGTGCTTAGTATATGGAACTTTGAATAAAAGCCCTTTGTAGTCTAGTAGTATGTTAAAAATGTGGCTCGTTTGTGTCAATTTCTGCTTAAATCAGAAAAAATAATTATCAGGGCGTATCGGGAATCAGGAAAATTCGCACCTCATATCGCACCTCACTTATTCAATCTGATAATAAAAGGAGGAGAATATCAAAACATATGATTATTGAGCATGCAAGACCATTCAAGGCCTTGAAAGCAAGGGTTAAGTATTTAAGTCTGATGTCCCACAGGAAGCCAGCCCAGGTCTCATAGCGGGGACGTTTGATGCAATGGGACTTACAAGTGAGGAACAACAGTCAAGAGTGAGATGAACCGCACAGTTAGAGGTCACTGTCTGGGTCTGAATATTATTCTGTCAACCATGAAGGTCAATGGAGTGGCATGAGCCCTCTTGGCTGATCGCACACCAGGTGCCATGTTCTGGACCTTCTTGAGGGGCTTTTTCTTGGTAACGGACGTTTTGGATGGTCGCTAAGTCCTGGTACCCAGAGAGTATTAGATTAATGGTGGAACATTGCATTTGAAGATGTCTGCTGCTCCTTGCGCTCCAAATGATCGTTTAACAGCACCGCAAGTAGCACGGTTGTCATCTTTCTTCATGCTTTTGTCATTTTTCTTCTTGCTTTGACTAAGAGTGACTCAGACAACAATACGCTTCGATTTTTGTCCTTTACAACCATCAGAAAAAAACATGCACACAGGGAACGAACTGACAACCTGAGCTTTACAATTCAGATGGATGGGACAATCTGGAAGGGGTTTTTGCTCTGGAATCCCCATCCTAGGATATCAGTAAAATAAATATGGCCATATATCCAATCATGGATTACATTTACACTTACAGTTGTGCTGCTCTGAATTTTGGTCTATTATTAACTACGAGAGTTATTCAACTTTAGATTTTTTAGATAGATTAATTAAAACAGTTATCATGCGGTGAAATGTACTTGAACTTAATAAGCGACAACAGATATCCAAAGCTTCTGAGATACGTTTTGGACCAGCCTTACTGAGATTGTAAGAAACTTTTACAAAGTTCTTCTTCTTCCTCTTCCTCCTCCGGCTGCTCCCATTTAGGGGGTCGCCACAGCCGATCACCCGTTTCCATTTCTTCCTGTTCTCTGCATCTTCCTCCTTCAGACCGACCACCTGCATGTCCTCTCTCACCAGACAAAGTTCAGCTCATCACAACTTAAGTAATGTTGCATTTATGCAAATTAGATCCTTAAAGCCTTGTGTTTCATTGGCCGAAGGTGTCCGGGGATGTGATGTTTCACTGCTGTCCATCTCTCAAGGCTTGGAGACCGCATCCAGGGGAAAGAGTGAAAGCCGGTCTTCAGTGAGGCAGGAGTCGTCCCGTGGTGCCGTATTGCAGATATGCTCAGAGAAACTTCCCCAGACAGACTTGAAGCGGATCAGTCTTGCACTCGCACACAGCATCTGTTCAGCACTCCACGTTTCTCCACCGAGTCTTGACAGTGCGCTAATGACCCGAGTATTATTTATGGCCTGGTGTGATTTGCAGCTGCTGTTTAGATGACCAGAATAACGAGCATAGTCTATGGAATAACAGTCTGAAAGCACTGACTCAACATAAAGCCATTTTTTGCTTTTCATTTCCACTGTTTTTAAGGCCCAGACCAGGTCTGGAGCATGAATGTTGCCCGTCACTTATGTCCGTTATTTTCTTTCTCTTTTCTTTCAAATCCTCTCCTCCTCATCCCTTCTTCAATTTGCAGCCCAAAGCCCCCCTGCATCTCCCTCCCCTTCTCCCTCTGTCTCTGCCTCCAGCCCTTGCATCATTCTCTCCGACTCCGAAGACGACAAGGCCACCGCCGACACATCGGGAGACCGCCCTGCTGCCATAATGCCCCTAACTCCTCTGACCAAACAGAGCCAGCTGCTGAAGGAGGATGGAGAAGAGAGAACGGCACATTCACGCCAAGAATCCCCTTCTACTGGTAATCTCTGTTTATACTGGTGAATCAGATTCAGGATCAGTCCCACAGCACAGCAGTTTTGGGTTCTGATGCCCCGCCTGCAGAGTGGCACAGTCGGATGTATATTGTACACTACTGAGTTGGGCGCACTGCTGTCAGAATCACGCCCGAAACACAGTGATTGGCTGGCTTCCCATTTGTGTGCACACTTCTGTCCGCTGCTTTTAACAGTCCAACTTTTATTCATCAAGTTAAGTGAAGAGTTACCTGCTCTACAACATAGCGAAGTTCAAACCTTCCCATCTGGCCAGCAGTGGCTTGGTTGGAGCGGAATGTTGTGGGTTGGAATCCCAGACCAGTAGGTTGCCCTGAGGTGCCCTTGAGCAAGGTACCGTCCCCATCACTGCTCCCCGGGGTACTGATGACTGCTGGGCCATCAGCTCAAAATGAGCAGCTTGCACCATTTCTTTTATGTGTGTCCCTTTACCTTAATAACATCAGTCCTGTCAAATACATCTATTAGGATAGTTTCTGCCCGTAATGTCCTACTCTTTCATGACCTCAGGGTACATTTCAGTCACTTGAGCCCAATGAACTCGTTTGCACTCTGAACTGGGAATGAGGGCTGATGATTTTGATTAGTCAGTCTCAGTAAAAAGGGGTCTAGACAACGTATATATGTATCCTTGGAGTTTATCTATTACCGGATTCTTTCAGAAATGTGCTGATTCAATACTCGGAAAATGGGCTGGACAGTCTTACAGTCTTTAGAAATTGTTGGAGGTCAGTAGATTTCAGGATCATTTGTGATGGAACAGACCCGGGACAAGTTGCGGTTGTTGGCAATGTAGAAAGCATCACTAGAAGAGGAAAGAACTGCCAAAGGAGAAACATAATATATAATAATAGAAAAGACAGGTAGCACCAAGCCTTCAGGTCCATCTCTAGGGATTTTAACGTTCCTATGGCCACTGTATGCACTGTATCTGCATTCCAAACTTCTCTAGATAGAAAGGGAATAGAAAGGGAGTCCAGGAGAGTGTTCAGCAAAGGATTTTTCAGGTATTGCAGCCATCTTCCAAACACACTGAAGATCAGTTGCAGAAATAAGGTGTGTCCCTGTCAGCTCTCACTATCAGTTCATGGAAGAAGGCCCAGAAGAACCTCACCGCTGAGGTTCACCAGACTTGAATTTATGTAAACTAACCAAGGAACCCAAATCCGAGCACTGTCAGAGAACGGAGCACAATGTTGCGCCAGAATAAGCGGCTGGGTCTCTGTTGAACGTCATGGCTCTTTCAGCAGGAAAGAATCTGTCTGTCTGTCTCTCACTGTCTATCTATCTGTCTGTCTATCTGGTTGTGTGTCTATGACTGACTGCCTGCCTGCCTGTCTGTCTGTCTATCTATCTATCCATCCATCAATCAATGAGTGAACAATCTTCATTTGCATCATTTAATCTGTCTGTCTTTCTATCCGTCTGTCTCTGGCTATCTGTCTATCCATCCATCCATGAGGGAACAGTCTTCATTTGCATCGATTAATCTGTCTGTCCGTCTGACTCTGACAATCTCTGACTGCCTATCCATCCATCAATGAGTGAACAGTCTTCATTTGCATCATTTATTCTGTCTGTCTGTCTATCGGTCTGTCACTGGCTATCTGTCTACCCATCCATCAATGAGTGAACAGTCTTCATTTGCATCATTTAATGTCTGTCTGTCTATCCGTCTGTCTCTGGCTATCTGTCTTCCCATCCATCCATGAGTGAACAGTCTTCATTTGCATCATTTAATCTTTTGGTCTGTCTATCTGTCTGTCTCTGGCTATCTGTCTACCCGTCCATCAATGAGTGAACAGTCTTCATTTGCGTCATTTATTCTGTGTTGATGAGTGAGGTAGGAGGGAAAAAGCATCCTAAACACCACTGCAGTCTACGGCCCTAAAAATAAACAGCCATTTTCTTCCAAAAGGCCCACCATTTTCACACACGCTGGAGTGCTTGACAGCCCTCAGTGTTGTTTTTCTTCCTGAAGCGTGCTGGCTCTCTCAGTAAGCTGCAGCTAATGGCTATATAATGACACAGTGCGGTGGGGCAGGCTGAGACACTTGTACTGCCTTAACTTTTTACAATACAATTTGTCAACTCAACGGCAAGATTTCACCATCAGGTAGTGCCAGAAGAGTTGCAGGATCATCCCAGCAAAGATATCCCGCACCCTGCCCGGAATTTAACGGTCGAACGGGCCAGTAAGAGAGACCTATGATGTAAAGTTTTTTCCAGCTTATATTAACAGTATAAGGCACTATATGTATATATACAGTACTGTATAAGTTTTAGGCAGGTGTGAAAAAATGCTGTAATCAAAGAATGCTTTCAGAAATATAAATAATGATTGTTTATTTTGATCAATTTACAAAATGCAAAGTGAGCGAACAAAAGAAAAATCTAAATCAAATCAGTATTTGGAGTTACTACCTTTCGCCTTCAAACCAGTTTCAGTTCTTCTAGGTACACTTGCACAAAGTCAGGGATTGTGTAGGATTATAGTTGGTGTATGATCAACCAGTTTTACCAAACAGGTGCTGATGATCATCAATGTCACGGAGGAGAAACACAGTCATGTTCGGAACAACCTACCAGCAGAGTTCCTTCAAAAACTGTGTGCAGGTGTACCTAGAAGAACTGATGCTGTTTTGAAGGCAAAGGGTGGTCACATCAAATATTGATTTGATTTAGATTTCTCTTTTGTTCCTTCACTGCATTTTGTTGATTGAGGAAAATAAATGATTAACACTTCCATTTCTGAAAGCATTCTTTGTTTACAGAATTTTTTCACACCTGCCTGAAACTGTATTTTATATATATATATTAGTGTTCCACAATGACAAATAGTCACTTTCACTTCAGCTGAATTTCATCACTACTGCAAGCAAAATCCAAAATCCCAAAAAAGGGACATTACAGACAGAGTTCTGGGATTATAAAGCGCAGCGGTCCTGGTAAGCTGATTTTAGGAACAGCTGAAAAACGTATTTGCTGCAGTAACGAAGTTCATTATGAGCAGCAGTGTCTGATCTGAGGTCAGTCCTCCAGAAGAAAGCAGGTGTGTTTCACAGAGCATTTTGGACCCTGCTAATAGGTCTGAGCAGTTAATGAACGAGAGGATGAGCAATGCGGCAACGGAGGATGGAATGATTTTGCACTCGTTTACTGATATAGCTGCTAGTCGTTTCATTTTTTTTTTTCCCTCGTTGACCTTTTCCTGATGCTGTTAGTGTGATTGAGGCACAGGCAGTAATGATCATCCCTCCTTCTCTCCATCCCCTTCCTCTCCTCTTTTTCTCCTCTCTCGCGCTCTCGCACTCTCTCTCTCTCTCTCTCTCTCTCTCTCTTGCTGCTAGCTAATGATGGCGGTGGGTGTAACCCTGCCGATGACTCCCTGCCCGTGTATGACAGCCTGAAGTTCTGTGCGAGCAAAAATACTGATAGAATCTACATTTATGACAAGGTAAAACACACACACACACACACACACACACACACACACACACACACACACACACACACAGATACAGATGGCCCACTTCCACTCTTTTACACAGATGACCAGATAAATGAGCCTAGCTGACTTTAACACTTAATCTTTTCTTTCCATCATTTTTTTTCATTCACATTCACATTTCTCTCTTCCTTTCTTTCATTTATCTACCTACCTTTCTATCTATCTGTCTGTCTACCTGTCTATCTATCTATCTATCTATCTATCTATCTACCTATTTATCTATCTATCTATCTGTCTGCCTACCTGTCTGTCTGTCTGTCTATCTATCTATCTATCTATCTATCTGTCTATCTATCTGTCTGTCTGTCTTTCTCTGTCTGTCTGTCTGTCTCTGGCTGTCTGTCCATTTATCTAGATTCTTCACTAAAAGTCCTGGAAGAGCAAGGCCGTTATTATTTTTTTAATTATTATGAATTTATTTTTTGCTATGCACAATGTTTTCTATTAACACATTTGTATTTGAGACCAAAAGATGAAAATGAGACAAAAGATCAAATTTCAGCTTTTGTTTCATGGTATTTACACCTAGATAAGCTACATTACACAGAGCAGAGCACCTTTTGTATCTGGCCACCCTGCTTTTCCTAGAAAGTTTTGAGTAAGTAAATAAGAGCATTCAGATAAATTACACCTAATATTTGGTGGCATAACCCTTGCTTGTAATTAGGGCATCAAGCCCTCCAACCAACTGACTTATTAACATTTTTTCTTTATTGATTTTCCAGGCTTCAACCAAAGCATATTTCAGTTTTTGCTCGTTCTGAGCGTTTTCTCTTTTCAGTTTCCTCTTCAGGAGGCCATTGAATGTCACACCAATAAAACTGAAAATGACACTACCTCCACTGTGCTTCCCAGATGATTCCCAGGATAGCCTCTCTTTCTCTAAGCCTTGAAATTTCCATCCCTTTAATAGAAATTCATCTTTCCCATCCCGTAGAATGTTGGGTTCATATCTCCTTTTTTGGTTTTAAGGGAAGAGTGAAGTGAAAGTGACTATCCTTGTCATTGTGAAAAGCAGCACAGCACACAACGAAACTCAACCTCTGCGTTTCACCCATACACACACGTGCAGCAGGGGGCAGCTATTGAAAGCGCCCGGGGAGCAGTGATAGGGACGGTACCTTGCTCAGGGGTACCTCAGGACAACCTACTGTTGAGAATCGACAGTAGTCTTCCGATCCGGGGCAACTCCCTAACCACTAGGCCACAGCTGCCCCTATTTTCCTATTATTACTTCTTATGAGTTGTTTGTATTTGGTGCTATGATCCCCCGTTTTAATATTCTCACAATTTGTTGTTTTCCTTAACTAAACGATTTCATATCTGTTCTCTCAGTTCGCCAGTGGTTTCCCTCTTTTTCAATTTCAGGAAAATCTTCTATTGCTTCAAAATGACATGCTTTCCTGCTTTAGATAGCTCACTGGTCTTCATGTTCATTGGTTTTCCCATTTTAACAAAAAATACAGTCTTCAAAAGTGAAAGTGAAGTGAACGTGACAACCCTTGTCATTGCGAGGTCACAGCACAGTAAGCGTGAACCACAACGAAATTGGACCTCTGCTTTTAACCCATGCACACAAACACAGTGCAACAGTGGGCAGCTATTGAAAGCGCCCGGGGAGCAGTGAAGGGGACGGTACCTTGCTCAGGGGTACCTCGGGGCAACCTACTTGTGAGGGAATCAAACCCACAATCTTCCGATGCAGGGCCAACTCCCTAACCACTAGGCCATCGCTGCCCAGGGCGTGAAATCCAGAGCTTTAACTGAAAGTAAATATCAAGAACTGTTTATAGTTCTACAATCAATCAGGACTCAAGCTGTGTTGTACGGGTTGGAGGCCCAACTGATGAAAAGACAGGAGGCGGAGCAAGAGGTGTCAGAGTTAAAGATGCTGAGATTTTCGATGGACAGGATTAGAAATGAGTATATTAGAGGGACAGATCAGGTTGGACGTTTTGGAGACAAAGTTAGAGAAGCAAGGCAGCATTGGTTTGGACATGTCCAGAGAAGAGATGAGGATTATATTGGGAGAAGGATGTTGAGGATGGAGATGCCAGGAAAGAGGAGGTTTATGGACTTGGTGAGAGAGGGCGGGTGGTCGGTTTGAGATGGAAGATGCAGAGGACAGCTAGACATGGGGACGTTTGGGAATCAATCAGGACACAGCTTTGTAATCCCAGCTGAAAAACAGGTTATACAAATGGCGCATCATATTTATCATTCTAATGATTAGAATAATCTATAGATACAAATCTCATATTTATGTTTTGGTCTCCAACCCAAATTCTCTCTCTGTCTGTGTGTCCATCTCCCTCTGTTCATCTCCCTTCTTCCCATCTTGGTCTTTCTTCCATCTGTCCTGTGCTCTCTTTTCACACTCATTCTGCAGACTAAGCATGCTTCCCTCAGCGGAGGCTAAATAAAATGTTCTCTCAAGTTGAAATTTCATGCCATCCTTTATGTTGTCTCCACTCTGCATTCCTGAAGCTCTCTGAAGCCGCTTTCAGCAGGAGGAAATATGAGCATGCAGGCCTTTAATTGACTTAGATTGAGAAATAATATCAGAGTTAGATATTTAATAAGACTTTTTCCTCTGGCTATTTCAGCTCACAAGTGATGAATGGAGGGGCTATGGGCAGAGATCGGGAACTGGGAGGAAAAGAGAGAAGTAAATGGAGCAGGGGGGGGGGAGATGGGCGAGAGAAAGAGACAAACTGAGAACAAGAGAGGAGAGGGGTTAGGAAATGCCTGCAGTGAATTGAAATGGAAATGCTCCAGCGCTGTTATACATCATATGGCTAATAACGTCCAAGATGGCCCGTGGACGATATATTCCCTCACGCTAACACGCGTTCATGTGCGAGGCTTGAAACGGCATATCCGATTATGCTAATTCACCCTCATGGGGCTCACTCTGGCGTCTCGGAAGCGCTCGTTTAACTTGGTGATCAGACTGGCGTCCGCGAGCAAGACAGCAATGGTGTTTTACACACATTAGACGGAGAGATTTGTGCACAAATGTCTTCGGCTTTTCATGCCATTCGCTCTGTAGGACTCCCTGCTGTCTCCTCTAGCAACAGCAGCAGCAGGGCGGTGTTCTGCACCATCAGCAGTTGCACAGGGAGAGAAAAAAAGGCTTTTTTTGTTCTTATATGGCTTTGGTAGAGGCCGTGTGTGAGTGTAATGGAGCAACGCTGATTCAGAAAAAGGAGCAGCCCTGCAGCACCAGCTGCCCAACAGCACTACCATGGCTCTGGTTGCTGGTTTACTGGGGCAGCGGTGGCCTAGTGGTCAGGGACTAGGCCCCCAGATCGGAAGATTGCGGGTTCGAATCCCTTACTAATAGGTTGCCCTGACCCTTGAGTATGGTACTGTCCCCATCACTGTTCCCTGGGCTTTCAGTTGCTCAACTGCTGCACGTGTGTGTATTTCATTGTGGTTCACTGTGTGCTGTGCTGTGTATTCACAATGACTAGCCTGCTTAGGGCTTAAAGGTCTCATAATCTCACTACTGGGGCAGTGGTGGCCTAGTAGTTAGCTGAAGTACCCTTGAGCAAGGTACAGTCCCCATCACTGCTCCCTGGGCGCTGGATATGGCTGCCCCCTGTGTGTGGGTTAAAAGCAGAGGTTGCATTTCATTGTGGGTCACTGAGTGCTGTGCTGTTTCACGAATAGTCATTTTCACTTCACTGCTTGAAGACAGAATGTTCTTGTCACATGGAGGGCGTGGAAATTACTTTAAAATTACTTTGGTCACTCGTTTACATGCATTGTCACATTCAGCCAACAGCAGTTAAAACCCTCTCATTCAAAATGAATAGGATTTCTGCGCTGACAGCTTTCTGAATAAAAGCAATTGAACACAGGGACAAAAGCGAGGTCAGAAAATTGTCACGTTTGAAAGATATTATTACAGTTTTGGGACATGAAACCATATACGTTGGAGTTCAGGGGGACAGAGTGAAATGCCAGTGAAAGTGGCTATTTGTGAAGCACAGCACACAGTGAAACACAACAAAATGCAGCCACTGCTTTTAACCCACACACACACTGTGCAGTTATATCCAGCACCCGGGAAGCAGTGTTACGGACAGTACCTTGCTCAAGGGTACGTCAGGGCAATCTGCTGGTTACCTTCCGATCCTGGGACCTAGTTTCTAGACACTAAGCCACTGCTGCCCCATACAAGATATGTTCCATGCAAAGATGCTGGTCGTTTGAACATTTCGTCATTTGACATTGAAGATTCAAGTCTACATTGGGGAAGCATCCCAAACTATATTTCAGTGGAAGTGGAATTAAAAAGTGGAGTGAAAAACTTGCTCTTGCAGGTGTGTTAGGGCGAATCCGCTCTAAAACTATTCATTTCTATGCAGGCTGGAGTTCAGCCAGTCATCCAAAAAATGAATCCAAAAAGAAAATGTCCACAATCTCATAATGCAGCATCGATAGGCAGCCTGGCATATCTGACATAAACTATATCATGTGTGAAATCCAAAAGATCACTTTGATTTGGGGTCTGCAAATGCTCAATATTAACCTAAATAGATTGCAAAAACAATTCATTAGAGGACATAAAAATCTGTTTCTTGTTTGAATATGTGTATGCATGTGTGTGTGTGTGTGTGTGTGGTGTGTTGTGATGTTTCAGGATGGCCTTCCACTTAACTGCAACTTCATTCCTCTGGACATCAGACTGCAGAACTGGGATGACCTTCCTCCAGAGTTCAGCCGCACGGAGAACAGGAGACATGTGAGTCAGTGTGTGCGCGTTTAAAGTCGAGTCGGACTTCCTTTCATAGAACTTTTTACACCTGGCATTGTCACAGAATCAGGGTCCAAATTTCTAGTGAGCAAGCCAAGCGTGAAAAACTCCCTTTAGCTGGAGGAAGAATCCTTGGGCGGAACCAAGACTCGCAATGCGGAACCCGTCTCCGGTTGACACTGAATAAAGAACACAGAGATGGTAATAAGAGGCAGAGGTACGGTCCAAACCATTGACGACCAGAAGGGTCTATAGCTGTAGTAAGAGTTCTGAAATGAATCGCATCTGTTTGTGCTTTTTGAAGAAAAATCACTCACTCATTTTCTGAGCCGCTTGTCCTGATTAACGCCACATGCCGGGTCTATCCCGGCTCTCACGGGCGAAAGGAGGGGACGGATCACCAGGGTGCACATGCAGGCACGCACAGTCATGCCTAGGTGGCAATTTAACATCTCCAACCCAATGTCTTTGGACGGTGGGAAGAAGCCGCAATCCCTGGAAGAAGCTGTTCTGAATCTTCTTATTGGATTGAAGCAGCGAGAAGAGCCCTGCTACAGGGAAGCGGTTCTTCACAATGTTCCAAGTGTTCCTTGGACACTTTTGTGAAGAGCAAATCCTGTTGAGTTTATAACGAATTCTAGGCTGTCATTGAACAGGTTGGCCTTCAGGCTTGGGCCCCAAGAGGTCAAAGGGTTAGGACCATAACTAATATCAGTACATTTATACTAGATCATCCAGCATCGCATGTCCAGACCGGACATCGCCCTGATTGTGAGACATGTTGGAGCTCGTTTTCCTACTTTTGAGCAGTCCTGTACTGAAAGGGGGCTCTTGAGTGGTGGAGCTGCCTAATACGGCAGCCGTTCGTGATTAGCGGCCGCGTGAAAGCGATGCTTGGCTTCGGGCTTTTCCGAGAAAGCACGTACTCGCCTTCACACCCCAAGATTGGCTGACGCTGGGCGATAGTGGAGATTCAGACAGCGGGTGGGAAATGGCAACCACCAGCCATTGGGAAAATAATTATAAAAAGAAAAAAAATGAAAGTGTCAGAACATACCATTAGTGGAGTAGTGTTGGAGCATCGCAGATATGGATGAACAATAATGTTGAGGCTGTCGGCAGATAATTGTTGGACAAGACAGCTTTATAAAGTGTAAATCCCTGGGGAGTCTGGTCCTGGAAGCTGAAGCGAGATTGTGTAAAGCTGTGTGTATGTGTGTGTGTGTGTGTGTGTGTGTGTGTGTGTGTGTGTGTGTTAGGTGGTGCGTTTTGTGCGCGAGTGGAGCTTTCTGAATGCAATGAAGCAGAAGATGGTGAGGAAGAGTGGACGAGTGTTCAGCAACCCGATCCTGCTGCTGGATGAGCTTACGCAACGCAGGCACAGCAGTACCAAGAGGCAAGAACACGCACGCACGCACACACACACACACACACACACACACACACACACATATATACCAGCTTCCTAGTTTACAGACTGAAGCCCATCTGCTGATGCACAGTTGGTGTTGATCATCCTCATGGACCTTCATCACTGGTCAGTTTCTGACTAGAGCTGGTCTTGGGTAGATATGTTTAAGGCACAGGCTGCTCCACTTCCCGAATATCTCAACAGCATCCTGAAACAGACCAGTAATGGGAGAGGACAACAGATATACAGTGTGCTGGTGTGACTTGGGAGCAGATCCTTTAAGGAAAGTAACATCCACATGAATGAACATTTCCCAGAAGAACATTGCCCAGGACATCACACTGCTTCAGCTGGCTTGCAATGTTCCCTAAGTACATACTGGTGCCATTGGAAAGTGGTGGTCTAGTGCTTAGAGACTAGCGCCAAGGATCAGAAGGTCATGGGTTTGAATCCCACACCAGTAGGTTGCCCTGAGGTACTCTTGAGCAAGGTACCGTCCCCATCACTGCACGCTGGACACTGCATATATAGCTGCCTCCCGCTGCACAGTGTGTATGGGTTAAATACAGAGGTTGCGTTTCATTGTGGTTCACTGTGCGCTGTGTTTCACAATGACTAGTAGTCACTTTCACTTTGTTTCTCATCCAGTGAACAGGTCATGTGTGGACAGCCACGAGAAAAACACACCTCCTCCTAGCCTTTACCAGAAATCTACACATTTTTCAAACTTTTCATTGATCTCTTTCAGTTCTTCTAGCGCCGTCTTTCTTTTTTTTTTCCCCCGTCAGCTTCCATTTTGAATAACTAGCCTGTTAAAGATAAAAAAAAAAAAGTCGCACAGCACAAAGCAGGTGTTTCCAGCAAAGTATATGCCTGCATTTCCATATCTCTTTCACTGTCTCAGCCTCTGTCTGCTTGTCTGCATGTGTATCCATCACTATCTCTCTCTCTCTCTCCCTCTCTCCCCTTGCTCTCCGTCTGTTCCCTTATGAGTTTAGCTCCGTTTCACTGCCTGTCTGCTTGTCAGTCTCTCTGCTCCTCTGTTTGCTCTGCTCTATCTCTCCGTCTCTGTTCTTTCTTTGTCAGTGTCCATTCTAGTTCAATCTTTCTCACCATCTGTTTACTCTCTCTCTCTCTCTTTCTCTCCCTTTGTGTACGTATGTCTATTCCTGCTATCTCGCCCTGCCTGTCTATTTCTGTCTGCTGTCTGTCACTCTTAGTTAAGTTGCCTGATACGTAAGCGTAAGTCGGGTTTATAAGTGATTATTTTCTTGAAAAGCTTGCTGTGCAACACTCGCACACACGCACACACACACACACGCACGCACACATCCGCAATTCAGCTTTCATATAGTCCCTTTTATCCGTCTGTGTGTGTTTGTTTGTATGTGTGTGTGTATGGGGGGGGGGGATCTTTTGAAAGCAACTCTTTCATACAGAACTTCCAAACCTTCAAACTGTAACCTCTTTGATGTGGGCCACACTTCCTCTATCCAACACGCACACTCACTCACTCATTCTCTCTCTCTCTCTTTCTTTCACAGGTATCTCTCTAAGCAAGAAGTAGCTCAGACCTCCCTCAGTGCCGCCCAGAGAGAGGGGGGGACTGTACGCATCATCAGTAAGGACAACTTTCCCTCCAAGAGGAAATCTGTATCCAAGCCGCCGGACCGAGCCCATGAGTAGGTCACATGTTCCCGCGCACATCTACATCCCCCGCTTCACGGTGTCTCCCACCGAGGGAGGCCATTTAGACGAGTAGATAATGCCAGCAGTATGTTGTGGGACGATGTGGACGTATTTGAAGTAGCCGAGACTCACTGATGTGTTGCGAAACGACCCCCAACCTCCCCTTTCCTCCCATCATTCAGTTCGTTCGCCAAACACGGGGATCTGTCTGTAAATGCAAGCGTTCGCGTTCTCCTCCGAGCGTGTTGAGCTGAGCATTATCAGCCGTTTAGAGAAAAGCACTTCCACCTCAGAGGAGGCCAGGCCAACAGTGAAAGTGACCATTCTTGTCATTGGGAAACGCAGCGCAGCACACAGTGATGCACAACGCAAATTCAACCTCTGCATCTAACCCACACAGCAGGGGGCAGCTATTGAAAGCGCCCGGGGAGCAGTGATGGGGACGGTACCTTGCTCAAGGGTACCTCAGGGCAACCCACTGGTCTGGGATTCAAACCCATGACCTTCTGGTCCTGGGACCTAGTCTCTAACCACTAGGCCACCGCTCCCCCGCATGGCGAGATGGAGCGCCAGAGCTGTAGCTCAATGAATCAAATAAAAATAAATTTGGTTCATTTTTGATTATTATAATAGGATAGAAAGATAGGCTGGCGTTCCCGGCTATTTTAGACACGTTCAGTAGCCTGTATCAGTGCACGTAATTCCTCATATTTATTTGAAGGAGGTTAACTCATATAACTCATTAAAATATTGTTCATACTGCAGTACATATCATTATTCTTATTTTTCTGAAAATTACTTCAATGCTGGTACGTTTCTAAAAAGTGGATGGTTAATGCAAAGTCCGTTATTAATTGTGCGAAATAATCGATCTCATTATTGACCAAAATCAGTAGGATTACGCATTTCAGTAGAACAGGATTCGTTTTTATGGAACAGCCCAAAACAGAACCAGAACCGAAACATAAACCTGGGTTTTAAAACACTGATTTTATGTTTCTAGCTTCAGTAAAGATATGAGTGCGATTTAGAATTTTGGTAAAAATCTTTCAGGATCTGGTCAGGAAAGCACATTTCTTAAATTTTAGATCAAAGCAAGGTACTTTCCCCGTCACTGCTCCCTGGGTGCTGAATATGGCAGCCCCCTGCCGCACATGTGCGTATGGGTTAAATGCCAAGCCCTCATTACCAAACTTTAAGACGATACATGGGTGTGAATTAACCAAACACTTTTGGATTTTTTATTTTTGTTTGTTTTTGCTGATGCAATCTTCCCAAAAACGTGACAATCTTCGGAAACGTGCCTGTAGTTTCACCCCTTAACATGAACTTGCTTCATTTTTAGCAAATGATTTCCATGTATTTCCTCCAGCGAGACACTTGCATGACGAGAAATCCGCTCGAAAACAGTTCAACTGTGCTCCTCCACAAATTTATGCTCCGTTCAATTGAAAAGCCTAGTTTTGCGACGTCAACGTGTACAAGAGGACGGCTGGACGGGAGATCGTCCTCCTGTATCATCAGCATCATGATCCACCTGCTGTGAAAATATTTGAACTGCTGCTTTATTTGAGCTAAATTGCTCATCCGAAGAGAGACTCGTGCCTCTGGGTGCAGCGACGCTGCTTTATGCGTTGTATGTGAATTGGTGTAGTTTTGTCAGCAGAGAATTCTGAGAGTCAGTCTCTATGCTTTCCTCTTCAACGCAGTGTTTCAATTTCATGTTCACAGGCTAATCACTAACATCCATCTGCATATTTCAGCACATCAAGAAGGTCCATGCACTTTACGCAGTCAGGTCAGTTTTGTTTATAAAGCGCTTTACAACTGCTGTTTTCAAAAGCAGCTTTACAAAATGCGGATCTGAGCCTAGTGAGAAAGCTGAAAGGGAGTCAAACTCCAAAGA
Source organism: Hepsetus odoe (assembly GCA_017165825.1). Lineage (NCBI taxonomy): Eukaryota > Metazoa > Chordata > Actinopteri > Characiformes > Hepsetidae > Hepsetus > Hepsetus odoe. The sequence continues at coordinate 3,719,687 of CM029391.1, forward strand.
GGAACCCATCCTCCGCTGGGTGACACTGGGTAATCAAGTCCAATCGACTGAAGCACTGCTGGTACGGTGTGGTTTGCAGAGAAGTGAAATAAATGTTTTTGACCTGATAGTGGTAGTTCTGTTTGATGCGTAGCTTTGGTTAGTCTTGGTTTGTGGCAGCAGCTGATCTGGAACAAGATCTAGGAGACTGTCTACTCAGACGGTGGACTAACCCTCAGTGTAACTGATGGACCTGGGTGGGCACTCTTTTCTGTGCAGCTGGTGGTCAGTCGCTGCCACCTTCTCCTTTCAGCTGCTCCCGTTTAGGGGACGCCACAGCGGATCAACTGTCTCCATTTCTTCCTGTCTTCTGCATCTTCCCCCGTCAACTGACCACCTGCATGTCCTCTCTCACCACATCCATAAACCTCCTCTTGGGGCAGCGGTGGCCTAGTGGTTAGGGAGTTGCCCCCGCATCGGAAGATTGTGGGTTCGATTCCCTCACAAATAGGTTGCCCTGAGGTACCCTTGAGCAAGGTACCGTCCCCGTCACTGCTCCCCGGGCGCTTTCAATAGCTGCCCACTGCTGCACGGTGTTTGAGTGCATGGGTTAAATGCAGAGGTCCAATTTCGTTGTGGTTCACGTGTGCTGTGCTGTGACGAGGGTTGTCACTTTCGCTTTCACTTTTTTCCCACTTCGGTCTTCCTTTTTTCCTCTTTCTTGGCAGCCCCATCTTCAACATCCTCCTTCCAATTTAATCATCGTCCCTCCTCTGGACATGTCCAAACCAACGCAACCTTGCTTCTCTAACTTGGTCTCCTATACGTCTAACCTGAGCTGTCCCTCTAATATACTCATTTCTAATCCTGTCCATCCTCGTCACACCCAGCAAAAATCTCAGCATGTTTAACTCTGACACCTCCAGCTCCGCCTCCTGCCTTTTCGTCAGTGCCACCGTCTCCAGCCCGTACAACATAGCTGGTCTCACTACTGTCCTGTAAACCTTCCCTTTTACTCTAGCTGGTCTAGTGTAAAAGGGAATCTAGTGATTCGTCTGTCACAAATCATTCCAGCCACCCATTCCAACCTGCCTGCACTCTCTTCTTCACCTCTCTTCCACACCCACCGTTATCCCTCTATACTTAACACAGCTCTGTGCATCACCCTTATTCTTGAAAATCAGTACCAGTACACTTGGTCGCCACTCCTCAGACATCCTCTCACTTTCCAAGATTGTGTTAAACAATCTGGTCAGAAACTCCACTGCCATCTCCCCTAAACACCTCCATGTTTCCAGCGTTATGTCATCCAGACCAACAGCTTTTCCATTCCGAAATGATAGAAAGAGAGTTCTGTTTTGAACTCACAGTGTGCAGACTATGAATTTTTAGAGTGTAGTACTGTGACTCCGGCAGAACTCCACAGCGGATCAACCGCCTCCATTTCTTCCTGTCTCTCACATCTTCCTCATTTCTAATATCAGACTAATGTCATCAAATATTCCCGACCTAATAGACTAACTGGTGGCTTTTTCTGGAACATCCTGACAGCAGGGCATTAAAATAATCTTTCCTTGAGGTAATCATTTTCTGCATCGTGCAGAGATATTGCACTTCTCAGTTTAGCAATGTTTCCAAGATGAAGAAAAGCTATTTTTGTAATATTTCCGAAGTGAGCATTTAGAGATACGGCACAGGGTTATCTAGAAATAAACCTGACTGTAGTTTCTGGCAGTTTTAAGACCTGGCAGAAGAAGCTTTCAGAACTGGACTTTTCAGAACAGCCATTAAAATAACAGGCTCATTTTTCAGGCCTTTATTTGGTATGGGGTCAAAGAAACAGTCCAGTAGTTAAACTCAGTTTCATAGGATCTAGCCCTGTATTTTACTCCGTGTGTTCCAGGACTTTCATGTTGAAATCACAGGAGAGGAGCTGCTGCACACTGGTATTGGTTTCGCTTTCTCTGCCCAGAAGTTCTGCGATCAGCCAGAGTCCTCATTTTCCTGAGATTGATCCATTGATACATACACAACACGTTGTGCAGCCATAATCCATCCATTTATCCATCCAACCATCCATCCATCATCGGAGCTGCCTGTCCTACCTGGGTTGTGGGGGGTTGCTGGATCCTCATAGAGCAAAAGGCGAGAATCCATCACATGTGTGCAGCAAAAAAATCTAGTAAAATTGATACTGTCCCAAAGTCCCAAAGCCGAAATACACCGTTTGAAGCCAAACTAGTCTGCCACCTATAAAAACACACACACACACACACACACACACACACACACACACACACACCATCATGCAGGACAGCTTTTTTGATCATATGTGACAGCTGCTTACTATTCCACTTAAGTTTTTTACTGAACGGATGCCTTCATCTTTGCTACAATGAATTTCAGCTCCCAGCTGATACACAGCGCACTCAGGGGCGCAGGACCGCACTCGTGTGTTTTTATTTTTTATTTTACCTTCTTTTCTCTATCACTCTTTCATCATTATCTCTTCCACACCCCTCTACCGCTGCCACTGCTTCTACTGCAGCACCCCAGGTGTGTCCAATCCAAAAATGGAAATGAATATATATATATTTCTCACTTGGCTTTTGCCTCATCACATTACTTTGCTCAGGTCAGGGTGGGGCGGGTACTGGAACTGACGAATATTTATGGATTTGCAACGCTGGAAGAAAAAAAAAATATTGCATAGCAGTCACAATTTATTTTGAAAGCACATTTCCGTGTGTAATTATGTGTGCAGTGGCAGACTGTTTGCCCTGCTAAACCTCAGTGTGTGTGTGTGTGTGTGTGTGTGTGTGTGTGTGGTGCTGAGCCTGCTGGAGAATGCTTAGCACAGAGGATGAGGATTTAATCCAGTGCCTGAAACGCACACACACACACTCGCGAACGGCTGCCAATGTTACTATGGAAACCAGGAGAGGAAAATTAAGCCCTGCTGAGCACCGTCTGGGACTTTTTTTTTTTTTTTTTTTTTTTTTTTTAATAATTGTTATTAGCATTGTTAAGAAAGGAAGAAAATGAGAAAAGCAAGGCAAGAAAAGAGTGCATCGGAGAGTAAAATTACTCAGAAGAGAAGAGAAGAGGAGAGGAGAGGAGAGGCATGGTTGAGGGAAGAGAGGCAGGGGAAACACATCAGCGCTGCTTTACAGATAAAGTTTAGCATCACAAGCGCCTTCATCTCAGCACAGAAAAGCAGCCAACAAGCACTCATCATTTCGCCCACTCGTTCGCCAGCCCACTCACTCATTCTCTCACTCGCCCACACACTCTCTCCCTCTCTCTCTCTCATATTCTCTCACCTGCTGCCCCCACCTGAACCCGACCAGTGTAGAAGCCAGGCTGAGAGCACATTTCTAAAGAGGCTCTTTTTCATTTCCACCATAAAGCTCAGTGCAGGATGTTGTTTGGCTTTTTTTTTCTAGCACACAAGTGTGTGTAGAATCTGACCCCAGGTCAGCACTCTTATTTTCCCGAAGCAGCTTTCTAGACCGGGGCCTTTAATGAACAAGAGAGAAACAAGATGAAACCTATTCTCCTTTGGGACGCCCCGACTAGTTATGACTCTTACGCTGGAAGCAAAGAGCTGCCAAACATTGCAAAAATCAATCATTTAATGTCATTAAAACTGAATCATTTTAATGCCTGATTATCGTTTATTTACTGCATTCAACAAAGGGGTGCATGCGCATGTTAAAATCACCAGCTAGAAATCGTGCACAGCATAAAAGTGCCATATTCACATTCAGTCTTTTTCACATTTTATTTGGTCCTTTTTGCAGATTCTGACTGACTAGCCAGGCTAAACTAAACTCAGAACTGAAGAATTGTCAGAACTGTTTGAGCAGTTGTCCAGTGACGAGAATAGTCACTTTCATTTTCTTTCTGTCACAAAAAACAGGCTGGACAGTCCTGAGCTCGCACCACTTTAGGCTGAGTGACAATTTAGCCAGAGGCTGCTGCAGTGTAAACCCCCTCCCTTTGTTCTGATGATACCTCCCCCTTCTTTTCTGCTAACGTGGAAGAGACCACTCTGCAATTTTAAAGGCTGGTTAGGGTAAATAAAGTGCTAGCGAGTGGTTAATGATGAATGGAAATGAATCATTCTGACCTAAATTCTCATAAACACTGACTGTGCAAGGCAGTAAACAGTGAAACAGGAGAAAATGACGTCTCCGGCATCCTGGTCCACTGTTCAACAATATGAGACCGATGAATCCTGGCAACATCATCCGTGTCCATCCCATCAGGGAAGAAAATATCCATTGATGGACGAACCTGCCCATTCAGTATATTCAGGTAGTCAGCTGACCTCATTTTTTGGGCAAAAAGCGTTGCTGAACATAAACCTGACCAACTGAAGCAGCCCCAGATCCGGTAGACGCAAAGCATGATGGGTGCCTCGCTGCATCCGTCTCTCTTCCTTCCTCGATGTGCCCATCACTCTCAGACCACGTCACGATTTTTCCAGTCCAATCTTTGAGGTTCTCAAACGAACCTAAGCCCTTTTTCGAGGCTACACAGCTCCTTGAATTCTCCTCGCGTTGGGCAGGTGGAAGTGGTTTTCTTTTCACTCTTAAACATAACCATGACCTCCACTGTTAGTTTTTATGGTTTGATTAAAAAAACGTTAGCAATCCACAATCACCATCATTTAAGATTTTTTTTTTTTTTCTGATCGGGTTTGTTTTGGGAAGATGAAGATGCTTCCAGGCATCAATAATGCATTGGACAGTTCTGAACCCAGTTTTAGTCTGTGAATCTCCTTCGTGTATTTGTTTGATGCAGGTTTGTAATGTGACCCTTCTGAAACAGAATCCGTTTCATGGCCACAAGATGATAAAATTGTTCAGTAAGAAATGCGACGCAATCACTGCATCGGTTGGGATTAAATGACGTGTAGCCATCTGAAACCTATTATTCACTGCAGTGTTTATCTAATGGTAGGCCTTTACCTATTTGTTAAAATCCAGGTATGAACTCTTTGGGGAAAAATATTGAGATGCTCCTCTCAATCATTGAAATCAGGTGCTTAAGTCACTCCCAATGCCAGACTTGTATCCCATGGCTAGATGTAACTAAGCTCCTGCCGCACTGGTTTGTGAAATTGGCCAGAAAGATTACATAAAGGAAGAATGAGGTTGCCAGGTGCTGCGGCACTTAGAGCATACAAATCACAACGCTTTCCTGATTCAAGCGTTCCAGACTTCCTCTGGCATTAACCTCAGCACAAAAACTGTGGACAAGGAGCTTCATGAAATGGGTTTTTATGGCCAAGCTGCTGCAGGCAAGCCTTACATTACAAAGTGTCATGCCAAGAGACGGATGGAATGCGTAAGGCAGGCCGCCACTGGACTGTGTAGCAGTGGAAATGTGATGACCAACACTTTTCCTTCTAGCAGTTTGATGGACGAGTCTGGAATGGGCGGATCCCAGGAAAATGTGACGACTCTCACTGTGTTGTGCCAAATGTAATGTCAGTTTTTCAAGTCTTTTTACAACTATTGTCACAAATAGCTTTAAAGAACACGGGTCCGAGCCTCTAGTGACTCATCTGAAGGCAACGGAGGAAGAAACATTGGCAGGAACCAAGACTCAAAAGGGAAACCCATGCTCCTCTCCTCGAGACCAGATAATCAAGAATGATTCATTTGTTTTTTTTGGAAGAGGGATAATGGTATAGGTTTTTGTTTCAGTTCCAGCGAAGGGAAATCGTTAAGTGTTTTAAACAATTCTATAAAAAGCCTGACTGAGTGCGTTTGGTGTGGAATAACTTGTTCACGGGCTCAAACAGAGCCCTGACCTCAACCCCATCCAACACTTACGGGATAAACACACTGGAGATTGCAAGCCAGAACCTCTACCATCAGTACCGGACTTCATCAAGGCTCTTCTGGATGGATGAGTGAAAATTCCAAAATCTCATGGAAAGAGAAACTATCCCAAAGAGTGGAGGCTGGAGAGAGGGCACTTAATCCATATTGATGGCTGTGATTTAGAGTCTTCCTCTTTCTGTTGCTCCCGTTTAGGGTTCGCCACAGCAGATCAACCGTCTCCATTTCTTCCTTTCCTCTGCATCTTCCTCCTTCAAACTAACTGCCTGCATGTCCTCTCTCACCACGCCTACTTATTTTTTCTCCTCCCTCTAAAAAGTTGTTAAATTTGCTAAAATATGCTGGTGGGTGGCTACACAAAGCCATCCGCTAACAAAGAAAATTCTTTATTGTGCACTGTCCATAGAAACACTCTGTTCCTACTTGAGTAAAAGTGCAGGAATGACAGAACTGTCAGTTATTTTGGAACTTCTAGGAATGAAATTTGCATGCAGTTTGTGAATTCATTCCTGCGGGATGAATGTTGCTTAAATAATGCGCATTCATTCTTGTGCGTATGTGTGTCTACAGTTCGGCAGAGCTGGGCTCCGGGACCGCAGAGAGCTCTGATTGGGCTTCGGGTTACATGCAGGCGCTGGACTCTGGAGGGAATCCGCTGTGCCTGTCCTGCCAGAAGCCCAGCTCTGATTGCTCAGGCTGGGCCGGGGGCTTCTGCAGCGCCGCCTGCATGGAGGAGTTCCAGCTGCGCTCTAATCAGAGCTACATGCGCACCCGTGTGCTGGAGGCCGAGCAGGGTGTGTGCCAGCACTGTGGCCTCCATGCCCACCAGCTGTACCAGCGCGTCCGCGATGCCCCCCACACGCACCGCAAACAAATACTGGACAACACCTGGCTGGCACAGCTGCCCCTCAAACAGGTGACAAATACACTTGCATGCATACAACAGCGATACAGGACAACAGCTGGTTGGCACGACAACCTCTGAAATAGAAACATCCAGCTTAGCAGGTTTAGACAAAAACAGCATCCCTCTCAATATGCAGTCCAATATGGGGCAACACAATTTTGGGAATTATCACACAGTCCTCCTGTGACTCGTTCAGTCCAACTTTAAGCCAAAAAATGCATGCGTCATGTGCTTTTAATGAGAGTTTGACCATGAAAACTGTGCGTTATCTAGCCAGGATATTGTGAAATTCACCAACAGTATTAGCCAATAAAGTTCCAATGTTGTGCAGTTTCCAAGAAGGCTTTGCTGTGGTGTGTGTGTGTGTGTGTGTGTGTGTGTGTATATGTACGAGTTCTGCTGAAGGTGGTCGCTATGTTTCTTCAGGAAGTTGATCGGGCATTTGTTTCAAGCTGACGTGTGTAAATATGTACCAACATTTCCTTTCGTTTCACGCCGCTGGTTCCATTTTCAAAACGGTGATGAGATGAGTCGGCAGAAGAATAATATTCTGGATTGGATGGATTTTTCAACCCATCTCAAAGTACAGGGCTGGTGATCATATCAATTCAATGAGATTAAATCCTGGCACTCCATGGTCACTCAATGGAATCACAGGACTGACCCTCGGATTGCGTTTGGGTTGATTGGTTTGGCTTCACGGTCTTGCTGGAAAGTCCAGTGATCACCCAGCTTGAATAGATTCATCTACAGGCTTGCAAAGAATCTAAAATTCTGGAAGACAACCCCACATCCAGGCTGCCCCACCGCAATACCTGACTGAGAGCTGGTGTCATAAGCCTGACCTTTTTTTTACCCCTGACTAAATACAGATCCTAGTGTAGTTTCAAGACTCCCAACCCTCTTCCAAGAACCTGCAGGCCTGTGCCTTCTCTTTATTTGTGAGGTGTCCAGCAATTAATTCCTTGCTATTGTCTTTTGCTTTCCTACCTTTATCAAGTCTGGCTGGCAGTATATGTTTTTTTTTTTTTTTTGGTTTTTATTCCTCAGCTGTTTTGTTCTCTGCCTAACAGTGAGTTTAAAACCGCCAACTATGTCTCTTGAAACTTTTAAGTATCTGCAATATCTCCTTGTAGCCGTTGCTTTTTCGGAGTAATGAAGGCATAATTTTCTTCCAGCTTTTGTGAGGGCTGGGTTTTTTTTTTTTTTTTTAAATCATGCTCACTGCTGGGCTCGAACACAGACATGCCTTGGACTTATACATGCAGCAGTGAAGCAAGAGGAGTGTCCTTATAGTCCCCAAAAGCCTGGTGATTTGGCTCAGTGTTAAACCCTTGCAGACTACCAAGTGATTTAAAAACTGTTAGACAATATCCGTACACTCAGAAGTATGACCACATGCCCTGATTGACAGGTCATTTTACAGTTTTGGGTCATCCCAAAGGCTCACAATTGTACATCCTGACAGTCTTAAGAGGGAGATCAATCATTTGGAGTGCTGCAGCAGATGCTCTCATGCTCCCAAACCTTGGCAGATATTTTCTGCCAAGATTCAGTTTTGTGCCCAAACTTTTGACTGACCGTATGCATCCATTTAGGTGGAACCGAGACAACAGCTGGCTGGCCCAACTGCCTCGGAAGCAGGAGAGACACTTGAGGAGAGACACTCAAAGCTGTCTGATAAAAACTCTTTATTTAATGAAATAAGACGTTTAAAAAGCTTTTTGAGCTGATATTGAGAACTTGGGTTTTGACCAAAGTTGAACGGCTTTAAAGTAATTTCATTAAAAAAGGGAAAAGTAGAATAAGAAAAAATAGATATCCAGCACCCGGGAACCCACAACCTTCCGACCCTGTTTAGTCCCTAAACACTAGACCACCGCTGCCCCTGTAGCAATCTGTTAACTACTGAAGCACTTTCAGCAAAGACAAGCATCTAATGTAGGCCATCATCCTTAAACTTCACTCATATCAGATTCCTGACTTCTTTTTACATCTCTTGCATCTCACACACACTAGCGGGAAAAATTCCCTTTTCCAACTGCCACCAACACTGGGAGGATGGAATCGTTCATGCTCCCTCTGAGAAATAACATACAAATGCTGAGCATTTTACTTTTACTCCTTACGTTTTAACACACACACTTGTACTTTCTACTCCTTACCTTAGTGTAGAACGACAGTTTGCATGGTTGTGTATAAACATCAAGTCCGATTTCAAATTTCTCTCTTTCAATACAGATCACGACAGAAAAATAAGACATGAAAGGCTTAACAGAGATTGCAGGGAGCAGAAAGGACGTGTACTGAGTGTGATATATGTGACGAAGTTGGTAGGCACAGATGAGCGAAGGAGTGAAGGTTTTTTTGTTTTTTTTTTTCCCTGAAAAAATAAAGTTAAGCAGCCTTTAAATTATATTAAGCACACATGGTTGGTTCGCTTTACACGCAGACAGCTGGTTGAAATGTCAACTTTTGACTTTGAAACTCGCTGGAGCGCTGTCTCCAGTGTTGAAGATGGAGCTGCCAGGATAGAGGAAAAGAGGAAGGACAAAGGACGTGGTGAGAGAGGTTGGTGGAAGGGAGGAAGATGCAGAGGACCGGATGAAATGGAATCGGATGATCCGCTGTGGCGACCCCTGAACCGAAGCAGCCAGAAGAAGAAGAAGAAACTGCAAGTGCTGTTCTTTAGATAAAAAGTGCAATCTTCTACTTTTCCTGGTGTTGTTTTTCACACTTTTATCTGTTCCTCATACTACTAAGTATGGAATGATTCTACTTTTCCACCTCAGCACGCATGAACACATCACGACCGTGCTGGCTCGCTTGATGCTGTGGCTTAAGGGTGGTGAAAGGGACCCACCCGGAGAGTGTGAAGCCATTTGTGCTCCCTTCCATGTAGTGCTGTGCCCAGGGATCAAAATGTCAGCAATAGGACCCACCTGAGGCTTAATCTTTAGTATACTCTGTTTATTACTATGAGTTGAAAGACACGGATTGATTTAAACTTCCTGCAAAAGCTGCCCCAAAAATATGGTCAAAAAACAGGGAACGCCCAGCACCATCACTGTACAAGCAAATATTAACACTCTTAGAGGTAAAACTTCTGATCAGCACTAATACTGAGAAACTGAAGGCCGTCCCCAGGGAGACGGGGGTGCAGTGTTAACACACCGCCTGGTCTGTCAGATTGGCATTGATTTTTTTTCCCACGGTGCATTGCTGCAAGATGCACGTTTGATTTTTGTTTGGCATTTCTGGCCGAGACTCGAGCAGCAACCGCGGTGGATTTAGATCAATGAGAGGCTTTCTACTCTAACCGGCCATCAGTACAAAAGCCCAGCTCATATCACACACACTGCTGGTTACACTGCACCGAGGAAGTAATGTAGAAGTACTGGAAACTTAGAAAGGTGAGTGAGGGAGAAAAGGAAGGAATCTGGGCAAACAGGTAGGGATGCCATATTGCCAATTTCACTGGAAGTGCTCACAAGCATAGTAATACCTGTGTGTGTGTGTGTGTGTGTGTGTGTGTGTGTGTGTGTGTGTGTGTGTGTGTGTGTGTGTGTGTGTGTGTGTGTGAGGAAGGGACGGGAGTTATTAAATGCCCACTGTGTATGTATTGAAGGGCTGCCCTGTGTGTGTGTATATCGACCGAGGTCATGAAGGGACCCCTTGTATTCAGTGATTATCATCCTCTGTGGGTTCCCCGGGGCTCACTGGAGATCGGGGATAATTATAGGATGGTGCTGTTTTTGTCGTGAGGAAGAAAGTGGATTGATTCATACGTTGGAGCTTCCCCTGAGGCTCAGAACCGAAAACGGCCTCCGCAAGCTGAAATGCCAGTGCTTTGGTTCAGCTTTCAGTTCAGCTCTCGCAGGACCCCTCACTCACTCTCCAGCCTTCACACACACACACACACACTCACACACACTTACATTCTCTCTTTTTTTTCCACTCAAGCTAAAGCTCTTCTGAAGCTGCCATAGTCCCTCATCGCTGCTCAGTGAGTCAAAACAGCCTAGAGAGCTATTTGGAGAGGGGAACTACATTACCCAGAATCCCCTGGGGCTCAGCAGTTTCAGGCCATCTAATGATTTTTCTTATTTTTTTTTCGCAGTAGCAGGAAACCCACAGAAAAAACCAAGGCTTTGCAAACACACACAAACACGAACCTTCTTTTGAGGCTCTTGTAAGGAGCTGTGTTTTCAACAAGCAGGATTGTTCACAGCAGCAATATTGAGAGAGAGAGAGAGAGAGAGAGAGAGAGAGAGAGCATAACCTTCAGCAACAGAAGTTGTCAAGGAACACAAATGTGATGTATAGGGCCGTGCAAGAAAGACATACACAAATAATGGATTTATTTGTGCATAAGTGCCATTTACAAGACTTTCAGTTACATAAATCTTACTAACAATTTGTTATGGTTTCAATATATAAGCTGAGTTTGTAATCCTACCAGGCCCAGCTAAAAAAAAAAATTGAAATCTAAATATTCACCTGAATATAAAATCGGATGTTTAACCTCAGGCCAAATGCAGTCTACATTCAATAAATGGCTAATAAATGGTTATTAATTTTGTCCACTGGCTGGAGATCACTCTGTCATGCTGGTTGAGTAAGAACAGCATACTGGATGCTTTAAAAGGAGGGTGGTGCTTGAAATCATTGTTCTTCCCCTGTTAACTACAGTTACCTGAAGGAAACACATCCAGTCATCACTGCTTTGCACAAAAAGGGCTTCACAGGTGAGGCTAATGCTGCTAGTGAGATTACACCTAAATCAACCATTTATCGGATCATCAAGATCTTCAAGGAGAGAGGTTAAGCTGTTGTGAAGAAGCTTCTGGGCGCCCATGAAAGCCCAGCAAGTGCCAGGACCATCTCCTATAGTTGATTCAGCTGCAGGATTGAGGCACCGCAAGTGCAGAGCTTGCTCAGGAACGGCAGCTGGCAGGTGTAAGTGTATCTACAAACACAGTGAGGTGAAGAATTTTGTAGGTTGGTCTGGTGTCAAGAAGGGCAGCAATGAAGCCACTTCTCTCCAAGAAGAGCATCAGGGACAGACTGATAGTCTGCAGAAGATACAGGGAATGGACTGCTGAGGACTGAGGTAAAGTCATTCTCTATCTTTCCGATTGTTTGGGGCATCCGGAAAAAAGATGTCCGGAGAAGAAAAGGTGATCGCTGCCATCACTCCTGTGTCCTGAGAACAGTAAAGCATCCTGAGACCATTCAAGTGTGGAGCTTCTCAGCCAAAGGAGTGACTCACTCACAATTTTGCCGAACAGCACAAAAACATCCTCCGAGAGCAACTTCTCCCAACCATCCAAGAAGAGTTTGGTGAAGAACAATGCCTTTTTCCAGCATGATGGAGCTCCGTGCCATAAGGAAACAAAACATTGACATTTTGAGTTCATGGCCAGGAAACTCCCATTGAGAACCTGTGGTCAATCCTCAAGAGGCAGGTGGACAAACAGACCCACAAATTCTGATAAACTCCAAGCACTGATTATGCAACATTGTACTCCATCAGTCAGGATCGGGCCTAGAAGTTGATTGACAGCATGTCAGGGTGAATTGCAGAGGTCTTGAAAAAGAGGGGCCAATGCTGCAAATATTAACTAATATTAAAAGCAGAAAAAAACAGAAAAACACAGGAACCTGCCATTACATCTGGATGAAGGTAATTGTATGAATTTGATGATGTACAATTTGACCGTATTCTACTCTCACCATGGGAAAGGTTGGGTTCCTTTTATGTTAAGCTTTAAAAGCAGGATTAGGCTAATGTTTAACATTACATCATGAAATTAAAATGCATAAAAACAGCTTATGAAGGGGAAGGTATCAATTATAGTGTCCACTGATACTTCAGAGCTGAAAAACTCAGGCCTGGCACTGGTGCGGTGCATCTGAAAGTGAAAGGGAAAGTGACTACTTGCCATTGTGAAGCACAGCACACAGTTTTTGGATTTTTTTTTGGATACGTGTCACAAGCAGGTTAAATCCATATTTTCTATTTTTGGGTAACATGAAACTAATCACAACAGGACAAACTCCCACCCTGATTCTCAGCTCAACAGCTCACCTGAAGTTCTTCATGGAGGCAGCATGCCTCTGAACCAATGAAACTAGCCTATTCTTGTCACAAATATTCGGTTTTAAAGAGAAGACATACTCATTAGTAAGTTTACTTTTAAGTTTCTAAATCCAAAAGTTCCAGCGACTCCTTGCCTCCTGTGTGTCATTTGTGCTGTAACTTTATAGGGAGGATACTTGCATATGGACCAGGAGGTCACAGGTTCGAATCCCACCTCCCGCACTACCATCATTAGGCTCCTGAGGAAAACCCTTAACTCCAAGTTGCTCCAGGGAGACTGTCCTTGGGGAAATTAGCAAGTGGAAGTAGCTCTGCATAGGAGCGTCTGCCAAATCCCATCGTGGGTGGTGCTGGTGTAGGTCTAGGGTACTTGCCTATGGACCTATGGCTGAAGAGGTCCCAGGTTTGAATCCCACCTCTGGCACTACCACCACTGGGTCCCTGAGCAAGACCCTTAACCCTGAGTGTCTCCAGGGGGGGACTGTCCCTGTAATTAGGACGTGGAAGTCACTCTGGATAAGAGCGTCTGCTGAATGCCGTAAATGTAAAATGTAATGCTGTAGTGAATAAACGGTGTGCAAAAGTCAGTATTTTGTGACACCCTGAAAACAGTGTGGCTACAAAGGGATTTTTTGCAGATAAATTTGACAGAGGAATGAAGCAGTCCTGCTTTAATTGCTTACAACAATTTGGTTTCCCTGGATGGGCTTTTAAAGAATAAGAAAAAAAAATCCATCAGTCTCTTGAGGGCAAGGCGGGCATGTATCCCCAAGATCAGTGAGATATCACAATCAGCCGAGTCTCCTAAAGGAATAAAAACATGCACACGCGCTACTTATACACTGCCAATGCTCTGCTAGCACAAAAAAAAAGTAAAGTGTGAAATCAGTTTGGATGGGGAAAAAAGCGGCTGCGGGCTCACTGGCACTTTTAATAACGAGGCACAGACTATGGCCATCTGTTCCTGGCTTTAAAGTAGAGAAATGCATTCTCTAGGTCTGCGTCCCTTATGCTAGCCTTTCAGTTTCCTTAACTAACTTAAACTGTGTGTGTGTGTGTGTGTGTGTTGCAGCTGAATGAGATGATTCGGAACCCAGTGGAGGGCCAGTTCTGGCAGGTGGATCACATCAAGCCCGTCTACAGTGGAGGGGGACAGTGTCTACTGGACAACCTGCAGACGCTCTGTACCGTCTGTCACCGCATGGTAAAACAAGCTCGTAGTCACTTTCACTTCACTTGCATAAAGGAACTTGGTGACTGCTATCAGTCATTGTGAAGCTCAGCACAGTGGAAATACGTTCTCTGCGTTTAACCCACACTCAAAATGTGCAGCTATATCCGCCCCCCAGGAAGCAGTCATGGGGACGGTACCTTGCCCAAGGGTACCTCAGGGAAACCAACTGGTCTGGGGTTCGAACCCATGACTTTCCTATCAAGGGACACTTACACATTAGGCACCACTGCCCCCACACGAGCTTAGAGCAGGACTTTGTAACAAAGTACTGCAAGGCAACACAGCGGTGGCCTAGTGGTTAGGGACGAGGCCCCAGGATCTGAAGGTCGTTGGTTTGAATCCCAGACCAGTACATTGCCCTGAGGTGCCCTTGAGCAAGGTGCCATCCCCATCACTGCTCCCCAGGCTGCTTTAAATAGCTGCCCCCTGCTGCACCGTGTGTGTGGGTGGAAAGCAGAGGCTGCATTTCGCTGTGGTTCACTGTGTGCCTTGTTTCGCAATGACAAACAGTCCCCTTCACTTCAAGCTTTCTAGGATTCTGGGATTAAAGTTCTTCATCCCTACAAAGGATATCTGGCCATTGGTTTAGGATTCATAGTTCCTCTATTCATTCTTCAATATAAAGCAAGCTTCCCTGAATCCCTCAATCTTTATTGGATAAAGATGGCTATAAGACTTTACTACAATAGTTGCAGGAATAAAGCATGAAGGACAAAACAAAATAATTGATTACATGCCTGTAGCCGCTGCTTTTACTGTTCTAACCATCACTGCTGCTATTGCAGGATTAAACAGAGGCATGTGTCCTGATCGAGCGGTTCAGTCAAGCTGGCGTGTTGCTTCTCTCAGAGACGGTCAACTCCGTGCCCAACTTACTTAATGTTTCTGTTATGAAAGTGAAGTGAAAGTGACTATTCGTGTCCTTATGAGCATACACAGCACAGCACACCACAACGAAATTGGATCTCTGCATTTAACCCGTGCACAAACACACACCGTGCTGCAGCGGGCAGCTATGAAAGCGCCCGGGGAGCAGTGACAGGGACGTTACCTTGCTCAAGGGTAACTCAGGGAAACCTACTGGTAAGGGGTTTGGACCCACAATCTTCCGATTCTTTGGCCAACTCCCTGACCACTAGGCCACCGCTGCCCTTTTATATTTTATATGCCCTATTTACTTTTATATCCAAATACTGCCTTGCTGCGGGAAAAATGCTTTACTTTTTCAGATAAAACTGAGCCAGTGATGCAGCTTGTTGGGCATGAGGCATCATTCAGAATGCTGGCGATGTGCGAGTGTGCCAACGAGCTTGTGAGATGCTGTTCTCTTGTGGGAAAATTCACTTTCTAGTTTTGGCATCGCTGGGAAACTTGCTCTGGGCCGACACTTAGACAGTTAAAAAAAAAAAAAAAAAAAAAAAAAAAAAAAAAAAGTGGGACTCCTCTAGTCCAGTCGGGGGAAAGAGGCAGTGTTGAATCCTTTTGTAAATGCCTCTAATATAAAATCTATGAGCATATTGTGACTTAATTTGATCTGATATAACACGTCATACTCAGCCCCTACCGTTCTTTCTGTAGTCAAAGTTTTTTGTTTGTTTGTTTTGTTTTCTGTAGAGAACCACACATCAGGCTAAGGAGAGGAGCCAGATTAAGAAAGGACAAGCTGCTTCTAAACTGGCATCCGACATCACGCGATTTTTCGTGAAGAAATGAGGCCAACCGCTTCTGCCAGCGTTTATTCATGTTAAAAGTTCAACAGATTCAGATCTGCTGCTTAAAGGTGTGATAGATAGCTTAGAAAAGTTCTCCAGTGACTGATGCTGTGCGTTGCCATGGCAGTGATCAGCTCACACACTCACAGACTTGTGTGTGAAAAGCAAGATCTTTCCAGCCTTAAATGTGAATGAAACGATCAGGAAACACTCGTCTAAAGCTGCGATTGGTCGGTATGCTCACGAAACATAGTATTGCTATAGCCAAAATCATTTCTCAGTTTTTCTTTTTTGTTCTTTAAAGGGCCGATGTATCTGCAGTAATGTTATTTGGGTCAATTTTCATTCGCTTATTTCTTCATAGTTGCGCATTTTGGATGGGCGTATGCAAATAAGCTCTGTTCTGACTGGCTGTCCTGTATCGCATCTAATTCAAGAAAAGCAACTAATTCTAATTTCAGCACGAGTGGGAGGAGTCAAACTGCCATAGGCTGTTTATGCGAGGCATCATGTGAATCAGATGAATATCATTCCTGTTCCACATGCTGGCACTCCAGATCATTGCAGCAAACGTACATTTTCATATTCAATTATTCATATTCAACAAAATATTCAATTTTGTTGTTTTTTTCTCAATTAAAAATTAGGTGCGCAGTTAAATATGATGTTTCCTACAAATTTCAGTGCACAGTTTCAGTGAGCAAAATTTTTCCCAGGCCCAAGAATATCTTTAATTCCTATTTTTTCTTCTTATTAGTATTATTTTATTTTAATGAAATAATCTCATGAAAGTGTGCAGGGGATGCAAAGCATATCATTTAATGGAACATATGCCTGTGCAGAGCAGCGCTGCTGAAGCCTGTGTAGTTGTGTGTGGTCTTGGCGGACAGGATGAGTTGGTGTTCTTGCGCTGCAGAGAGCGAGAGGAGGAAGAGGAGATAGGAAGTTAGAGGAGCACACCAGCAGGTGCGAGAGGACCGGCTGCTCCCAGAGTGACCATTGGAAGGCTCCGTCTGCTGAGCTGGTTCTGCTGGACGATAAAGCTTATCTGCAGGGAGAGACGGGGAGAAAGTAAAAAGGCAATCATTTGTGAGCTTTGGGGAGCAGAAAAGCATCCTGTCGTTCCCTTTACTGTCTCCTGACCATCCAGTAGGTCTGTTGGAATGGGCCAGAACAAACTCATCCAGGAAAACAAGGATCTCTTTCGTGCCTTTGTGCTGCACGATCGTAAACGTCATCCGTGCCTATGAAAAGAAACAAACCGCTCAAAAAAGTCACTGGCTGGTGTTTTTTTGCTAATTAAAGCAAATGTAGAAAAAGAAGAAAAAAAAAGTACTGCAAAACTTTTCCCCTTATACTTGAATCCATCTCAGTTCCTTACGTAAACTCGAAAAATGCCATAGGGACCTGTAGTGCCTGTCGCCATAGCAACAGGCTCCATTGATAGGCACCCAAGTGGATAAAGGCTTTTTTTTCCCCTTCCATTTCTTCTTTTTTCTTTCTTTTTTTTTTCTTTTCTTTTAACCAACTGCATTTCCGTTTATAGAAATTCCACGAGACAAGTTAGCAACATTAATTCATCCTTCTGAACCTCCTGCCGCTACGTCACTCCAATCGCATCCACATGACAGAAATTTTTCCCAAGCAAAGAGAAGACACCTGGGGTCTGTCTGAACCCGGACTGATTGATCCGTGTTCTTGGCCGGTTGTGAATCTGAACGTTTACTGCCTTTAAGGTTATTCTAGGAACATTAAAGCTGCACTCCCTCCTGTCCAGACTGCGTGGCCTGTCCAGTGTGGTCATAGTAACCAGAAAAACGTGAAAGAATATGGTCAGTTTGCTTTAGGCATATTGGTAAGTAGTCTGTACCCTCAACTGATGCAATTAAATTCATTTCCATAATCAGATGGTTAATCGTATAATCATGCAAATGCAAGTGATGCCCACATTGTAAGCCAGGTGTGCCAGCGGTCCAGATAAAGTGAAATGAAAAGCCTGAAAAGGTTTCTTCCTTGACTTAGGGCTACTTTTCCTGCCACGGATTAAGCCCTTTACATGAACCAGCCCTTTGTGATTCATTCGCACGCCACCACTTTTCTGACAGTTTGAGTTCACAAGTCATCTTTCTGTCCATACTGCACGATGATGTATTACCGGTCAGCTTCTACGAGGATGCTGCTACGATCACCTCTGTGTCTTTAATGCAAAGGTCAAAGAAATGGACGTCCCTTCAGGCTCCTTTAATTTCTTTTCCCAGGTATCCAAACTGAGAAGAGATAGAAAGGAACCGATACTTTACTTCCACTTCTTAGATATGTGAATGTTTTAGTTCTGCAGCTTGTAGAATACAGTTACAGTTCATGCTGATTCTTTGCATGACAGGCATGGTATGACCCCCCCCCCAAGGTTTTTTCTTTCTTTGCGTCTCACACATAAATATGTCCGTTTGAGACGTTCTGAACATCTGTTGTAATTTGAATTGTGAAGCAATAAATTGATTGAAACACTACACAGAATGTCTAGATGTCAATGTGTGTTGGCTGTAAACCGTGAGGTGGGAAAAATGATGGACCTTCAAATGACCTTCAAATGATGATTCATAGTAGAAGTACAACAGCGTCCTTCCTGGTCTATACATTCAGTCTCTACCTGCGAATCATTGAAAAAGTTCACCTTTTCTCCCAGACTGCGAATCTGAAGGAATGCTTTGAAAATGAAGACCAAAGAGTGCTCTAAAACAGGATAATTAATATCCGTGGGATTGGATAACCCATTGAGCACTGCTGCGTCATCTGTGAGAAAGCTGAATCATCCCACCCTGTCAACGCTGACCGAGGCCATTCTCAAAATTCAGCATCAGCTCAAAAAGGGACAATTGTTGTGTCTCGCTGTGTGCTGTGCTGTGTTTCACAATTAATCAATTTGGCCAAAACTCAGATGGCCACATCTTGCACAAATGCAACACCGTCCAGTCCTAAACAGCATCCTAGCAGTGAAGTATGGTGGTGGCATCATGTTGGGGGAATGCATTTCATCAGCTTGGGCTGGGCATTAAGGATAGATTGTGATGCAAATACATCACAAGACCAGAGAAATGGGGTGAACACACACCATGAACTTCCACGGCCAGTAGATCTTCAGTCCAGTGGTGGATTAGTGGCTGCACTGGAAAATCACCTGGAGCATCAAAATCAGCAATGAAGAAAGGAAGAAAAGAAGAAAAATCCTCATGTGCAAATCTGGTAGAAACCTACCTCCACATACTTAAAACTGACTGTAAACAGCCTGGGCTCTTTCTGTTTGCATGTTCTCCCCGTGCTAGTGTGGGTTTCCGCCAGGTGCTCTGGTTTCCTCCCATTGTCCAAAGACATACACACCAGGCGACCTAGAGATGCTGGTTTTGCAAGAAGTTGTTCCAGTGGCAAACTATGACTATACTTCAGTCTATAAACGTGAAAAGGTTTCTGGCTGTTTATGATCAAAATTTCACTCTTGC
Organism: Hepsetus odoe; assembly: GCA_017165825.1. Classification (NCBI taxonomy): domain Eukaryota; kingdom Metazoa; phylum Chordata; class Actinopteri; order Characiformes; family Hepsetidae; genus Hepsetus; species Hepsetus odoe. The sequence goes on from CM029391.1 coordinate 3,738,974, forward strand.
TGCTGATATTTTTGCTGCAGAAGATCTGATCTGAAACTGGTAAGACACTCCTGGTTTTACTGTATGTATAAAAATGATTGAACAGGTAGCAAAGAAAGCCAACCTGGAAGAAAACCGATTTTTCACGCTACATTATGCACCAAGTAGTCCATTTTATCACATCTATACGTTTTTTTTTTTTTTTTGAGTGGATTACAAAAGCATTCCGCTCTAAATGACTGAATAATCTGTTTTATTGTCTCCAAATTATCAACGGCCCAAAGTTTCATTTGTACCCACTTGATGTGTTGCATAACCAACTTTCTTCTTTTCCAGTGAACCAGTCACAGCACGACACTACAAAATGTTTCTCCTGCATTCAACCCACCCAAACAAGTGAAGCAGGGGGGAGCCATACAAGTGCCAGGGAGCAGTGTTGGGGAGAGTACCTTGTTCAAGGGTAACTCAGGGTAGCCTTCTCTTTTGGGACACAAACCCACAACCTTCTGATTAGGGGCTTAATCAATGTCTGTTTTTTTTTTTTAGTTTGTAGTTTGTTGATGAACGTTTGGGAGAAACTGGTTCATATCTTCATCTCTGCACTAGGATTGGCTCACAGCCATGCAGGTTTTTTTAAGTATGAACTGCTAGGCAATCATAGTGAAAGATTTCTGTCTAATTGTAGTAGACATTAACCAATACCTAGAATTGACCGTAGAGCAAGAAGAAGAACAACGTGCCAGTTTTTGCATACAAGCCAGTCGTAGCGCAGAAGGAGGGGCCTTCCAGATTACAGGTGGAGAAAAATCCCATGGTGCTGCAGGCCTGCTGGTGAGTAATGAACATGTCAAACCCGCAGGCTGGTGACGAGCCCTCTCTGTCCCCATCAAAGCCAGCCGAGCCACTGTGGCTGTGCTTTATTACGTGGGAAAAAAGGGCCCAGAACGACTTTAATAACGCGGAGACGGAGTGATATTGAGCAGGGCGGCAGGCCGGATTCAAATGACTGTTTTTTTTGTTTTGTTTTTTTTTTAAGACGAGGAGAAACAATAACATGGGTAGAGGTAATAAAAGAGCGGACACACACATAAGCACTAGAACCTCTTTCTTGTCACAGTCACGGCCATCACAGTACCCTTCTGCTGTCCATCTTTACACTCACCTTTCTCTGGTCATTTTTCAACCTTTATTTTTTTCCTCGTCTCTGAAGCTGCGCTGTTAATTATGGTCGTCTGAGTAAATCAGTGTCCATAAATAAGGTGTTCAATTTTATCTACTGAAGGTTTGGTCTGGTTTCGGGTACCTAGATATGACCACACACTAAAAAAAAAAAAAAAGTGAAAGTGACAATCCTTGTCATTGCGAGATCACAGCACAGCACACGTGAACCACAACGAAATCAGACCTCTGCTTTTAACCCATGCACACAAACACCGTGCAGCAGTGGGCAGCTATTGAATGTGCCCGGGGAGCAGTGACGGGGATAGTACCTTGCTCAGGGGTACCTCAGGGCAACCTACCTGTGAGGGAATCGAACCCACAATCTTCTGGTCAAGTGTAAACGTATGGAAATGCTTCCACTATGTAGACACTATTGCACGCATTACACCTACTGCAACTTTTAAGAAATACCATTCTAAATTCATAGGCCTCCATATGAAGTTGGTTCCCTTTTGAAGCTGTAACCACGTCCACTCTTCTGGAAGTGAGAAGGATTTCCACAAGATTTTGCAGAAAATTTGCCAAAATTTTACCTTCACTGGCACTCAGCCACCTTGATCCGTAACAGATGGGTACCAGCGAGAGTGAAAGGTAAGGTTTACAGGACAGTAGTGAGACAAGATATGCTATGTGGGTTGGTGATGGTGGCACTGACGAAAAGGAGGCGGAGCTGGAGGTGTCAGAGTTAAAGATGCTGAGATGTTCGTTGGGTGTGACGAGGATGGACAGGATAAGAAATGAATATATTAGAGGGACAGCTCAGGTTAGACGTCTTGGAGACAAAGTTAGAGAAGCAAGGTTGCATTGGTTTGGACATGTGCAGAGGAGAGACGAGGATTATATTGGGCGGAGGATGTTGAAGAAGGAGCTGCCAGGAAAGAGAAGAGGAAGACCAAAGAGGAGGTTAACAGATGTAGTGAGAAAGGACATGCAGGTGGTCGGTTTGAATTAGGAAGATGCAGTGGACAGGAAGACATGGAAAGGGATGATCCGGAGTGGCGACCCCTAAACAGGAGCAGCCGAAAGAAGTAGAAGAAGAAGAAAATGCAAGTGACATCTTGGAATCCACCAAGTTCAGACTCCTTCGTCAGACTGCCTGGCAGAGAAGCGAAAGTGACTATTAGACTATTGTGTATAGTGACTATAGTGAATATTAGAAAGTGTGGCTGCCACAGAACATGTTTCTCCAGGGTCCAATGGTGTGATTTACACCCCTCCATCTGACACTTTGAATTGCACGTGGTGTTGTGAGGCTTGCATGCAGCTGCTCAGCCATGAAAGCCCATTTAATGAAGCTCTAGATGCACAGTTTTGTGCTGACGTTGATGCCAGAGGAGGTTTGTAACTGTGCAGTTATTGAATCAATAGAGGAAGGGGACTTTTATGAATTATTTTACATTAAAACCCGACCAGCAATACCTACAGCTGACCGTGGAATATCGGGGAAAGAAAGTTCTGACTTATTGCAAAGCTGGCTTTCTATGAAATGAACACTCCAGAATTCTCTGAGCTCTACGGAACAGCAAAATATTTCACAATTTTTGTTGCATGCTTAGTTTTGTAAACCTATGGTAATGCATGTGGCTGGAACATTTTCAATGATTGAGTCCCAATACTTTTGTCCATAAAGTATGCTTTATATGCATCCTAACCACAATGCAATTTTCAGTATATTGACAAAAGGTCTCAAGGACGGTTTGTCAATCTCTGACTTTTCAGTAAACATGTGAAGCCACTTCATGCCTTTGCCCATGACTGAACACAAAAATGTTCATCCAGTGGCTGGTGACTTTCTCAGACTCCGCATGGGCCAACAGTAGTGCTTCTCCTTCAGTTTTCGCACTGATCTGTAAAAAATGTATCACTCGACCCCAAAGATCAATTCTGTTTCTGCCTGTGACAATGGAGTCCCTTGGCGATGTTAGGTTTTGCAGTTGGCTGCTGAGATGGCTCTATATATAGCAGGAAACCATGCTGTCCTTTCCTATATCATTGCTTTTGGCTTTGACATTATTATATGGTATCATCTTCTGTCACTTGGAATGGGAATGAAGTCCCAGTTTGGAGAATATTGCTTAAACTGCAGCTTGCTTGATTAAATTACAATTGTATTTCAAAATATATGTCCACAATAAATGCTGCCAACCAAAATTTATTGGCACACGTTGAGTCTGGATGGCAAGCCTGTTGAGGAGGCTCCAGGCACGTGATGCTTTTTGCCCAGGCTCTGAGGCCAACACTGATCCCGCCTCAGCGCTAATACAAATGAAGCCAACAAAGTGATCTTGGATCAGCACAAACCAGGCCCGCTCACCAGCACGCACTACCAAAGCTCCATCCAATTAATTACCGTAATCACCTCAGGGAGGCAGCAGCAGCCCTCGGCTAAGCTGCCGAATCAGCGAGAGCGTTCGGGGAGCTGCAGCCAATGAGGGAGCAGATGGATGCAAGGGGAAGAGATGGCGGGGGGGTGGTTATGGCGCACGCGCAGGTGTTTGGCCTACGATGTGAGGCGGGATGGTTGTTGAGGTGTTGAGAGAGTTGAGTTGATCTGGGCGTAATTTCTTCCTTCTGTCTCCATCTGTAGTTATGCCCATTAATCAGCCTGTTCCCACAAGCATAAAAGAACTGATTATTTAACCATAAAAAATACAACACAATCAGCTGGTCTAAGCACATTAACGTGCATGGGCATGTGCGCACACCTTTCTGTCGAAAATGTGCAGGTTAGCTGTTGCTAAATGAGTTTCTAATGAACACGAGCACACGTTGAGTAAGGCCGTGAAGCAGATGAGGCCAAAAACAACCAAAAAAAAAAAAAAGCCTAGGAAGGGTGAGAAAGTGCTTAATGGGCCGTGCTTGCTAAAGTCATTTGATAAAAAGAGAAATGAATGTTAAGTCTTTTACGTCAGCCGAGGTGCTCTGGCTGTCTGTCTGTCTCTCTCTGCCTCTGTCTTCTCTCTTTAGGGTTGATAGGAGAGGTTCAGGCAGCATCTCAGAGGATGTATTCGCCCTCAGTGGATAATGCCCAAAACACAATAAGGCTCCTTCAAGGAAGGGATCCATGAAAGAGGGAGAAAGAAGATAAGGTGCTTAAGAAAATTCACAATTCGCCCAATTCTTGGCAGATCACAGGCAGAAGCTTTAACTGTTTTCCTGCCGAGCATTACATTACCCAAAGACGCTTCAATTACCTGCCCCGCTCTCTCTGCATAGAGGCCGCCTCAGGCTGCACGGGCCCCATCTTCCTCACAGCTCGTAAACTCTGTGACATTGAACACTGAGAAAGAGAGAGAGAGAGAGGGAGAGAGATTATATGATGTAATATTGATTCATGAGATGAGCAATACGGCTAAAGTAAACAATTTATACTAGCCAAGACATGGCCTCTGGCAGACAATAAAGCAGCTGCGAAAGTAAGCGGACTCCGGGGTTGATTGAAAAATAAACGGGCGCATGTTTCTGCTTGTCTCATGGATTTTAAAGAGGAGTGCTCAGACTTATTGAGTGGCCACTTTCAGTGATCCAGTGGTGACCGGAGTTCATCTTCTGTCCAAGATGGTGTCAGAGGGGTCTATGAGAGAGCAAACCCATCTGAATACGTTCTAGACTGCTGTTTCTCAAACTGCAGTACAGCATTCAAGAGTGAATGGACAGAAAATATTACTCTGTTTAGAGTTAAGAGGCTTTATCTTTTTTCAGTGAAGTGATACCCATAGTTTCTTTCTATCATAACTAAACATAAGATGAAGAAATGTAAATAGAGTTGGTCCCTCTTTGGTGATACGGTGAGACACTCACAGCGAGAAGCTCCTTGGTTCGATTCCTAGGTGGGATGGTCCGGGCCCTTTCTTTGTGGGGTGAACATGTTCTCCCTGTGTCTGCTTGGGATTTCTTTGGGAGCTCCGGTTTCCTCCCACGTCCAAAGACATGTATGTTTCCTCACTGATCCTGGAGTTTAAAACCAAACTAACTTTTTTACTGTTAGTATACCCAAGGGGGTTGGGTAGCCGGTTGACCTTGGACCCTCAGAGGTTTTTTTTTTCTCCACATAGTGGAGTTTTTGGTTCCTCTCCTTCGTAGTCGTCTGGATTTAACATCTATTACTGTAACCTGTTCCATCATCGACCATCAATGTAAAGTGCCTTGGGGCAACTTTGTTGTAAAAGGCGCTTTACAAGAATAAATTGACTTGAATTGAATGTATGTCAGGTGGATTGGAGATACTATATTGTATATAAAAAATTTAACTGTCAATATGAATTCCATTCATATTTGAGTACATTCAATTACAAAATCCCTAGTATGTATCCTTTTTGGAAAAGACTGGACACCACTGAGTAAGTATCAGCACATTTCTTGCCATGCTGGAGCTAGCTTATCGAATTATTTTTCTCTGACTGTGCTGACAGTGGTGAGATAGTAAGAGTGACCGATGCATTTAATGTAGAGGTTGGATTACATAAAGGATCAGTGCTGAGCCCATTCTTGTTTGCAGGTGGAAGAATTTAAATAATTGGGATCAACAGTTGAGAGTAACAGCGAGTGTGGAAGAGAGGTGAAGAAGAGAGTGCAGGCAGGTTGGAATGGGTGGAGAAAAGTGGATGGAGTTATCTGTAACACACGGGTACCAGTTAGAGTAAAAGGGAAGAACCTATGCTACATGGGTTGGAGAGGGTGGCGCTGACGAAAAGACATGAGGCTGAGCTCATGGACAGGATAAGAAATGAGTATATTGGAGGAACAGCTCAGGTTCTACATTTTGGAGACCCTCAAGTTTGAGAAGCAAGGTTGCGTTGGTTTGGACATGTCCAGAGGAGAGACGAGGATTATATTGGGAGGAGGATATTGAAGATGGAGCTGCCAGGAAAGAGGAAAAGAGAAAGACCATAAAAGAGGAGGTTTATGGAAGTGGTGAGAGAGGACATGCAGGTGGTCGGTTTGAAGGAGGAAGATGCAGAGAACCAGAAGAAATTAAAGTGAACCACAACGAAATGACACCTCTGCGTTTTACCCATACACACAAACACGTGTAGCAGGGGGCAGCTATTGAAAGCACCTGTGGAGCAGTGGCGTGGACAGTGCCTTGCTCAAGGATCTGTATGAGCCTTAAGTAACTCTTGAATCTGTTGAACTGCAAAGTAACTATGAAATCAAAGTTTCATAATATGACAGTGACTATGAATCCAGGCCTGAGTTTATAACTTGTTGGTTCAGTGCTAGAATTCTTGCCTGCCTTGCTGGTGACCCGGGTCATTCCCACCCAATGCAGTTATTGAAGCATTTGGGGCAGCGGTGGCCTCATCGTTAGGGACTAAGCTCAAGGATTGGAGGGTCATGGGTTCGAATCCCAAACCAGGAGGTGGCCCTGAGGTACCCTTGACCGAGGTACTGTCCCAATCACTGATCCCCAGGCGGGAGACACAGCTGCCCCCTGCAGCAAGATGTATATGGGTTAAATGCAGAGAATGCATTTTGCTGTGGTTCACCGTGTGCTGTGCTGAGTTTCACAATGACAAATAGTCACTTTCACTTCATAACTAAGCTGGAATTTCCTGGCATGCTTATGCCTAAGAGGCTGGACCCACCCATGATGCCACTGCTGGTTGGAGATGGTAATACAATCTGACAGTGGTATTTTGCACACTGACTTATTGCTGTTCAGCACTGCCGACTAACTTTACACATCCAACATTAAAGGCAATGAGATGAATTAACTGATTATTACACACTCGTCAAGGCTTGAGGTCAGAGCCACGACTTAGTGTGCCCTCCAAATCTTTTGCAAATTACATTAAATACATCTTTCTTTTTCTTTAAATGCACATTCAGAGTGAGTGATATTGCTTCCAGCTCTGCTGGGGCTTGAGCATCCCCCCAGGCTGAGGGAGAAGGGGCTTCAGTGGCCTCCACTGCAGCCTCCACATAGCCGAAATGGGTCAGCCTTTTAGCCATAATTAGTTCAAACGCCAGAGCCTTCTGAATAATGGATGAAGCGGGAAGCCAGTCCAATCATGCATCTCTTCAATCGTCTTTCAGGTTTAAAAGACGAAGACACATCAAGGCTCTGGACATTGTCACATCCTTCACAGTGATCTCCTGCCAGTTAAAGCCCATTTTAGTCCAAAAACAGACACGACTTTCACACTGGTCCTGTTATTCTCACCGTTTTTTTGTTTTGTTTTTTTTTGGTATAGCCAAAAATCAATGCCCAATTCAAATGACTTTTTTTCTATAGACTAGGATCACCTCCTGGTTCGATGTAGGGTTGAGTGATCTAAATGCGTTTGATTCGATAAATTGAACAGATTACAGGGACACTTGATTCGGTGATGGTTTGGTGGATTGGACCGGACATTTGGAGTTGGGAGTCTGGAATTGAGCTTTATTAAACATAGACATGAACGTACAGTCTTTTGAACTTTTTTGTTGAGGGTGGTGTGGGGCACGCCAGTGTCACAGGGTGCTCTCGTGTTTGTAAAACCCCTGGATCTGTCCTTTTTAGTCAGGTTCTGTCCTTTTTAGTCAGGCTGTAATAAAGAGTTTGCCAGAGTCACATTACTGCATTCTATAAACTCATGGTCTGTACAATGAGTTCAAAACAGATCTAATTCCTTTCTCTTTGTCTGAGATGGGTGGCTGTGCATCACCTGTGTGGTGGACAGTTTAGGTGTTTCTGGAAAGCAAGTCCATCAGTCTCCATGAGGGTCTCCTGAATTCCAATGAAATACAATCATCAAATTTCTCTCCCGACCTGAACTTCAGATTAACTACATCAGACTGGCTCTTCTGCAGGAGCTGCTGCCATGAAGATTAAAGCTCAAACAGAGTTCGGTAGTGAGACCAGCTATGCTATATGGATTGGAGACAGTGGTGCTGGCGAAAAAGTGGAGGTGCTGGGGGAGACAGGGTTAAAGATAATGAGATTTGCACTGAGAGTGACAAGGATGGACAGGATTAAGAATGAGTATATTAGAGGAACAGTTAAGGTTGGACAATTTAGAGACAAAGTTAGTTGGCGTTGGTCTGGACAGAGGAGAGAAGAGGAATATATTGGGAGAAGGATGTTGAAAATGGAGCTGCTGGGCAAGAGGAGAAGAGGAGAAGTCTATATATGATGCTTATAAGGTATTATATATGCGTCTGATATGTTACCCATCTCTGTTCTGATTGGCTGCCCTGTGTTGGCTAACTTAAGAACTAACCTATTGTAGGCAAAATAGGCATATATCTGAAATGTACTGTATTTTGTGACATCACAAACAAATAAATAAATATATATAGTATTTATAGTATAGTATAAGTATCAAAGATTAGCATGGGTGTGCGTAGAGTGCCTGAAAGGCTTTGCCCAGTCGTCGTAATCAGGAAGGACGTGCTGTTATTGCTGTTTCCTAATGCATTCATGCCCGCTGCCTTTTCTCCCTGTAAACAAAGCTAATACATATAATTACCTGGCCTGCCAGGCTCACGATCTCTTTCCATTACGGCCCATCTGTGTTTGAGGGAGACAAAGAGAGAGCCGCCTGGGGTCTGGCGAGCATTAAGCACATCATTTAAAGCGTTGGATAAAAAAACATTCAAAAAATTGTTGGGGGCCAAGAGGTTGTTGATGTGCTAAAGCTAATTGTGACGGTCGATTGTTTTAGCATGTCTGCTTTTTGCTAGTGTCTGCACACTCATTTTCTTATAAATGACCTTGCATGACTTTTCTTTATTTATGCTTGTTGCAAAAATCACCATCTTTTTCATTCCCAGTCAAGCCGTCTACTGAGTGCAAGTTCCTCATTTTATGGAGAAGCCTCAAAAAAGAAATTTATCAGCATCTAGCAGAGGTGGAGGTGGGTCCCAAGTCTTAACCTCCAAATCTCCAGCAAGTTCCAAGTTACTGGGGTGAGAATGAAGCAATTGGAGTCCTGTCCCTGCTACAGGTCAAGTCTTTGCACAGGAGAAGCAAGTCACAGCAATGCAATTGACACTAGTTTCCACAGTTGAACCAACTAAGAGACAGTGATGACAAAGTTCACGGACACTGTGCCTTCATATCTGACATCAGTAACTCACATCAGAGAGAGAGGACTCTGAAATTACATTGTAGCCCTATAGTTCAGGAATGGCACTCGTTTACTACACGGTGATACATAATCCTTCCTTTTCTTATAGTTTTCTTAAAAATAAAGCCATGTATCGTTTGTAATATGACAGTGACCTTGCATTATAAGAGTAAGCATACTTTAGGCCTCTAGTGGATATGTTTTATTTCACAGTTGTAACGCTGGAAGGAAAGTGCTTGCAACAAAGCAGACTATTGATCCGAATAGTGGACCTATTAAAGAAGGAGAAGAGTCTTAAACATTAGAGAAAGGGGCCACAAAGTCATGTACTGAAAGACATTAGATCCATAACCATTTAGTCATGACCAGTTAGCTGTATTGGCTGGTAACATGCCCGCCTAGCTTTACTGGTAAGTAACAGAGCTTAAATTTACTCCTGAACATAAGAGTTTAAGAAACGTCGTCTTCTTCTTCTTCTTTCAGCTCCCGTGTAGGGGTCGCCACATCAGATCATCCATCTCCATTTCTTCTGGTTTTCTGCATCTTCCTCCTTCAAACTGATCACCCGCATGTCCTCTCTCATCACGTCCATAAACCTCCTCTTTGGTCTTCCTCTTTTCCTCTTTCCTGCCAGCTCCATCTTCAACATCCTCCTTCCAATTTAATCATCGTCCCTCCTCTGGACATGTCCAAACCAACGCAACCTTGCTTCTCTAACTTTGACTCTGAAACGTCCAACCTGAACTGTCCCTCTAACATAGTCATTTCTAAAGAGTACATAAAAGTAACATAGCTTAAACATTATGTAAGCTGACCGGTCAACAAGTCTGAACTTGCATTTTTGAATTGCAGACCTTGCATAGCACTGTCCTCTTGTTATTAACCTCAATGACCACATAATCCACATTCGTGTTTGAAAAAGAGTAATATTTTTGGACTGGCTCCTTCCATAATAGCTGTATGTTGACCTCTGCTGTTTGTCGCATTCAAGCAGGTTGCCAGGTTTGCATACATTGCATGATGAGCTGTTCAAACTTCCAAAACAAAAAGTATTATAGAAAAATGCAAATATTAAAAAAAACAAACAAAAAAAATCTCTCTCAAGCTCAAGTCTCAAGCCTTACCAAGCCAAACTTCCCAATATCCCAATAATCCCACATTTAATGATACTCAGGTCTTGGCACTGGGGTTGTTATCTTGCTTTAGATATAGGATGCATTAAAATGTGCTTGTACTCATGAGCATTCATGATGATCAATCAAAATAAAATTATATCCACACATCATATATCACCTAACTTCGAGATCGGTCTGACATAAAAATTCCTCTTTACGTTGTTAGCGTATGTCCCTGGTCATATTAAGGACGCTTCCTGGTGACATAACAGTAAAAGATTTGTAATCTTGTTACTGTATTGCGCATAAAGAATCACTACCTTTTACTAGCTTTGATAATTTATTTGAGCCAACAGGAGGATGGCGGTAAGGGAATTTGTTCAACTCTGGTTAATATCATGAGTGGACCGGGGCAGCTGTGGATGCAGACTGTTGGGAAAACAGCCACTTATGAATCATTTCATAGCCGGACTGCTGTTCTGGGATAAGGGCTGCAGCTTGGCGCACTGCTCTGAAGGGTGCTGGATATAAAGAGGAGCTGATCTGAGATCAGGTTTGCTGCTTGGTGAATATGGGTCCAGCAGGTCTCAGGGCTACAGAGGACTTGATTAAATTAGCATCCTGGGAGAGAGTCTGCTTTCAAGCAAATCTGATTTCAGCCCTCCCCTCGTCCCTCGCTGAGCTGTGGTGGACCTTGGAGTGAGGACGAGAGAGAGAGAGTATGTGAGTAAGAGATAGAATGGGGACAAAAACGAGAGACGCACACTCGCTCGCTCTCTGATCGGAGGGGGGGTGGACTGATAACCAATGCCATGCCGAGAAAGTTCTTCTTGCACTTCTCCAAACTCAATTACTCTGCATCTCCAAATCTCTAGTTATCAGAAGGGAACTCCCATGAACTTCCCACATATGCGGTGCATCTATCTAAATCAACACTTCATGCACAGAATTAAGAAATTTTAACTATGGATGATGATGCCTGCAAACTGAGATGGATGATTGCAATATCGCTGAACGAGAGCTCCGTTTTCAGGTCCAGAGTGAACCTCCAACTGCTTTATTTACTTGCATGATGGTTTCTGGATGAAAGAATTCCACCTCTGTTAAGAGACTGGCAGCGCTGCAGTAATACAGCTTCAGAAATGTACCGTTGGCATATCAAGTGCCTTCTGCAGTGGCATGACCAGGGTACCATCCATTTAGAAGGCATCAAGACAACATGAGCAGAACAGAAGGGGCAGCGGTGGCCTAGTTAGGGAGTTGGCCCCAGGATCGGAAGGTCGCAGGGGAATCCCTGACCATTAGGTTGCCCTGAGGTACCCTTGAGCAAGGTACCGTCCCCATCACTGCCCCCCGCTGCACGGTGTGAGTGGGTGAAAAGCAGAGGAGTGCCTTTATTCTCACAACACGGAGAACCTAACATAGACCCTCAACACCAGCTCCATCACCAAGAAAGCCCAGCACTGTTTCTACTTCCTGAGGAGAGCCCATCTTCACCAAGTGGTATCATTGCCAGGTACGGGAACTGCAACGTCTCCGACCGCAAGTCCCTGCAACGGGTAGTGAGGACAGCTGAGATACGTGGGATCCCTGCAATCTTTTCAGGACACTTTCTTCACTCACTGCATCCCAGATTTATCTCCTTTATCTTGCTTGTTTGCAGCAGTAGTCTAGCGTAGGAACACATCCCACAGGATCAGATGGTCATGGTCTGAATGGGTTTGGTACTCTTGAGCAAGGTACCGTACCCATCAGTGCTCCCTGGGGTACTGGTATGTCTGCCCACTGCTGCAGTGTGTGTTTGGGTTAAATGCAGAAGATCGATTTCATTGTGGTCCACTGAGTGCTGTGTTTCAGAAATAGTCACTTTCACTTTGCTTTCTTTATTATTACTATTAACTGAATGAATGTACTTTGTCATGTCAGTTGTTGCACGTTTGTCTCAATTTGTTTAGTCTTATGTCTTCTCCTACTTCAGCTACTGTGTTGTCTCATGCGTAGCACCTTGGTCCTGGAGGAACGTTGATCCTAATAAGAGTCCTAAGAATTAAAAACAGATAACACTAAACCCGAACCCTAGACTTTGACTTGGACATTCTGAAACATTCACTTTCTTGTGAATTCAAAACATATTTTCTTGGTGCCTGACCCACTTTCTCTTGAGATTCAGCAAATGGACAGATGTCCTGACATTTTCCTTTTCCTGTTAAATAATTCAGAATTAATAATGGCGAGTCTTCCTGACCCAAATACAGAAAACTACGATATGCCCATCTATGTTTCACAGATTCGTATGCTGGGATGCACAAGCAGGGGAGATCTACACGTTTCTGTCTTCCCAAAGTATTTTAATCTCATTTACAGCTCAGTAGAGTTTCAAAAGCATTGGTAGAGGGGGTATGTGTACCCTTTGAGGTGGCACCGCTCATCCCCTGCCCAACAGCTCACTCCTGATTTAATGCGCAAACTATCTTAGACTCTGTTTAAGAAGCGAGCTCCCTGACTCGATGTTTGCTTTAAAAGAAGGCTTGTAGATTGATGTCTACCCTACGAAAGGCCTTCCGTTTCCCCCCACTGTTCCACTAAATGCTCTCGGCTGGAGGTGCCCTCCTGTGCCATTCAGAAAGTGCAGTATGGAACCCAATCAAGGCCAATCAAGTCTTCACCCAACGGATGCATTCGCTACCACACACACACAGGGCCTGATAAATACTTTAACACACACCCATACACACTCAACACCCTGCTCTCATCCAGAACACCAGTCTGCAAGTATAGCACTTAACATTTCATAGGGTGCAATCTCGCTAAACGGCGGCTGTCTCCGCGCAGACAGCTCGAATTGTACGTCTGAGCTACTTCTCCCGCCCAATAATAAGGCAGCCTTAATCTGCACTTCTCTTTCAGCGCCACCCTGCTAGCTACCTTATTCTCTTTCCTCCCCCTCCCCACCAGGGCTATGAGTGTGTCATTCCATACAATGGTACCTTTTCATAAGACCAATTCCTTCAACAGAAAAAGGTGGCACCAAAAAGACGTCCCGCTGCGCCGGATCCAGGAGCAGCAGAGAGCGGCTCGGAAATGCCACATTAGACTATGAAATGCAGCAACTGATGCATAAACCTTCAGGGCAATGGTCCATTTCTCTCTTCTTTCTGCTTATTATGTTCACTAGATGGTAGAGAAGGTCTAGAATTTGACCTGCAGGTCCAGTTCCTCAAATACATGGGTCAATTCTGTTAAGCCTCGGGACGGCAGGATGGTCTCAGACTCAACAGGCAGATGTCACCAGATCGATCTCATCAAATAGCACAATGTGAAGGGAAGTGCTCCGTGAAGCTCAACAGCTTGGTGTGCTGAAATGAAGAGCTGTCGATGCAAGGTGGACGGTGGGCCTGTTGCTACAGCCAGGGAGTCTCCACTTACCCGTACCTTCGTTTGCACTTTAAAACAAAGTCTTGAGTCTGTTTTTGAGGTCAGAGCCCCACAAAAGAGGGAGACAGCAAGAAAAGTGGAGCATCCCCCCTCCATCAACATGGGCTTTGCTGAGTCGGAGCATACACAAGCACACACCTGCACAATCAAGAGGGTCGCTCGCCATGTTCCACCAGCGCTCCAAGTATAACGCAATGACAATCTTCATAAATCAGACCTGAGTCTCACGGGAAATGAAGACGTCCCAAGCGACTAGTGGGTTTAGAGCATCCAGAGCAGCAGATCCAAGCAACATGACTCAACATCACCATCTAGTGCTGAGGACTCTGATTATTGGATTAATTTTACAGTTGCCGGAAAACCTTTGTAATGAATTGACGTTACCATGAGAACGACAAGGTGATCAAGCAGAATTTTGAAATGAAACCAGCTCCAGTTTTCTACACAGTGGTGGAAATAAGAAAAATATGATGGCAACAGATATGGCTTAATTATTACTATGCAACCTCTTTTTCATGCTGCCATGAAAGATCATTTCCTTCTTTCGGTTTAACATTTTAAACCTATGCATAAAGTTTCGTGAACCTTCAAAAGGGTAAAAGAAAAAAAAAAAAAAAAAAAAAAACAATTACGTAAAGGTTTGGCACTAGCTATGATCCAAGATGAAATCTACTTTATGACTGAAGTTACTTCTTAACATTAGGGAGATACGAGCTTTTGATCCTACACTGACCACATATCATTTAGGAAAGTGATTCTTTTGGGGAGTAAAACTGCCGTGAAAAATCCTGACTCTAATGATAATAAATAAATAATAATAACCTTTATTTACATAGTGACCATCTCAGACCCAAGGTCGCTTTACAGAGCAAAAGATCAAAACACTAGAAATCAAAAGAGTTAAACAAACAAACAGCAGAATTAGGAAATCCAGAATGGGGAGAAGTGGAACAGCACAGACCAAATACATATTGAGTTTTGAAGAGACAGAAAGGACGTTAGGCATAAATTTTGAGGGAGGGATTTCCAGAGTTTAGGGGCAACGATGATCTACCACCCATGGTGGCTAACCTGAATTTAGAAGCTATGAGTAAACCAGTACCGGAGGAGCGCAGTGAACAGGTGGGCGTGTATGAATGGTTTCATTCATATTAAGGTAGAGGGGCAGATCCATGAAGGGGCTTTAAACGTGATGAGAAGCAGCTTTTACAATACAATATAGGCAGCCAGTGAAGTTCGTGGAGAACGGGAGTGATGTTTGGATTTTTTGGAGACGGTGAGAACAAGAGCTGCTGACTTCTGTACGTACTGAAGCCTGGCTAATGTTCTAGTTGGGAGACCAAATAGTCAAGCATGAACAAGTGTTTCTGCGTCCTTCAATGAAAGCGATGAGCAAAGAGTCAAATGACAGAGTGGGATCAAATATAACACCTAAATTCCAGACAGTGGATGAGGGTGTAACTAGAACATTGTCAAAGGATAAACTGAAACTTTAGAGCCTTGGAGCCAATTAACAAAAGTTCAGTTTTGTCTGTGTTAAGCTTTAGAAAGTCTGAGGTGAAGCATAGTTTAAATTATGAATACAAGCTGTAAGGGAATGGGAACAGGGTGTGGTAAAGTAGATTTGGGTATCGTCAGCTTAGTAATGAAAACCGAGGCCACGGTTTAATATGAGCAAAAGAAGTATATTACGAAGAATAAAAGGTCCAAGAACAGATCCCTGAGGGACACCCTGTAACGGGAGCAGGAAGTTATGTTATGGATGCGGATGAATTGCTCTACAATTAAGATGCTTTCAGACCACTAAATTCAACATGCACGGATATTAGGAAACCAGATTTTTTATTTACATTTTTTTTTTTTAGAGGATGCAACAGTAAGCAAATGAGATTGGCTGGATAGAGCATTTAAACGTTAAAAAATTTATTTAAAAGTGCAAACAACTAAAAATGATTAATTTACAGGTATCCATTAATTGAGATTTCTGTGTTATGAGCCGAGATATAATCATATATCGAGACTGTTTGCCTCCATCGTTTGATCTGGAAATTGTGGATGAACAGGTACACTGGAGGGTCTTTTCCCCACCAATTTAAACCTCCAACTTCATCCCTCGTCCAGTAAATCACAACGGTACCTACGCTGCACCAGCCAATGAACTTACCCTAGATTTACATGGAGCATATATCACAAACGATTCTCAAGAGCTTTGCCGCTTTAAGCAGCTTTCTGGGAGCAGTGGTAGCCTAATGGATTGGGAGCAGGCCCCAGGATTGGTAGGCTGTGGGTTCAAGTTTCAGACCAGTCCATCGCCCTGAGGTAGGCAAAGTACCGCTCCCATCACTGCTCCCCATGGCTGCCCAATGCTGCACAGTATGTGGTAAATTTTGTTGTCTGTGTGTTCACAAGAACAATCAGAACAATTTACATTGTACTTAAAAAACTAAACAAACACTCCATACTGTTTTTTCACTTTTTATTAAGTAATCTTCCAACATCTCCATCACTTTCGACTTAAATTCAAGGCTATAACAAAGAACTGTGGCATTGAAGGGGTTAAAATAAAAAGCACTTCACAGCGAAGAAAAACTTTCTCCTGAAGCACTGCAACATTACGCATCACACTGAGGCACTGCCTTTGGCGTTGAGCTACTGGTCCCTTGGGGGTTTTGGGAGGGGGGGGGCTTCTACTTTTTACCCTGATCCAAGAACATGGCTGGAGACTTCTGTACAGGGAGCTGGTCCTGCATCAGCGTTAAAGGGCAACTTCTACTAAGAACTGTCCAAGTGGAAGCCAAGGTATCAGTGGGTACTGATCTGGGACCAGTTCTTGCAACTGCAATGTGAAAGGAAAATGGGGACGAACAGTCATTCACCATGACGCCTGAGGATCCAAAAATGACTAGAGATGTGCAGGCATGTTGGTATAACCTTCAGTGGATGCTAAAGACCAGCTTCTGGCTATCGACTGTCAAGCAGGGATTCTGAATATTAGCTCTGGGAGAGCCAGCACGTTTGAGCCCAGCAGGTTTCGAGAAAAAATAAAAAATCCACAGCAATGCCTCCAAAAGCAAGCAAGATGGTAACCACTCCAATACCCGAGGTTCCCACTTTATGATCTGATCACTTCATGTAAAGCCAGCTGGCTTCCACATCTTTTTAAAGGGCTATGAGGTAGGAGGGCAGGGAGAAGGAACGCCATTAAAAGAAAAAAATAAAAATAAAAAAAAATCTTAAAACAAGACCCCAAGGAACCATACACTAGACTGAAGAGATACGCCATAAACAAAAACCATGGCCATCACTCCATCACTACAGAGGTAAAGGCAGGAGATGTCAGAGCTGTAAGATGTTAGAACTCTTTGCTTTCGAGGATTTAAGATGAGAACGAGGACGCTAGGTTCAGGAGTCCCTATAGCCAGAATCGCCAACGTTCGACATTCCCACGTAGATGTTTATAGTCATAATGTTACACAAACCTGAGCATTATGAGAATTAGATTCTGACATAGATAACTTTATAAAGTAGGGAAATAAATGAGAACAGTTATCTGCACCTCCCGTATATAAACAGTCAGCAAACTCTTTCCAAAGTTCATCCCTTTGATTGGAAAAGAATCAAGTATACAGTACAAACACTTACAGAACCATTTCATCAACAATTGTCTCTATTCTCGTAATCTGCCGTTCTTCTGCTGCTACAGCCAGAATGAAGACGCAATTACAGTACACATGGATTTCACAGGCTGTTCATCTCATAGGAAACTTTAAACTGTGACTATACTGTTTACATACAACTACAGTTTCCACTTTTTTCTTCTTCTTTTTTTTTTTGAGTAGCGCCACACAGCATGGTTAAATTAAAAGGTGAATATGAAATGTAACGGACTGGTTGATCCTAACATAAAATAGTTCTTTAAAAAAAACTTTTTTTTTTTTTTTGCATTTCCCCCCCACTTAAAACAATCTTTTGTGTTTCATTTTCTGTGTTTCTTGGGTTAATAGTTCATGTGTGCATTGAGCAGGGAATCAAGCATGTTGAATGTGTCTGTGTAGTCCATGTGCTGCCCGTTCAGGCATAGCGAGGCTCCTTCTGCACCCTGCCCCTCTCCACCCTGCCTCCTGTCAATCTTCCCCAGTTGGGCGTGGCCCAGGGGTTGGCTCACGGGCACAGCGGCAGAGGCAGTGTGGGTTTTGGAAGAGCGGTGGGCTTTGTGGTGGCTGCTGTGCGCGTGAGGATGAGTGTGTGTGTGACCTTGCAAGTGTGAGGTGTCGTGCTTGGGTGCCCGGTGGGATGAATGCTCGCGGTGTTTCTCTCGGCTGGAGCGCGGGCTGTGTCTGCTCTTACCGCTGCTGCCGCTGCCGCCACCGCTTTCGGACACTTTAATCTTCATCTTCAACTCCTCCTGACTCGCGCTGCCATTCTCCACGGAGATAGAGGAGGATGAAGGGTGGCGGCGCTTCAGCGAGCCGCTCTTTGCTGACCGCTCCTGTCCAGGGTGCCCGAATTTAGCCCGCGGCGCTGAGGATGCCGAAGACAGCAATGGTGCCGACGAAGAAGCCGCAACCTCAGGCAGCAAGGGAGCGTGTTTGCGGTGCAACTCGCTCTCCTCGGCATGTCTCCGGCGCTGCAGGAGTTCGGCCGCCTGTTTCTCGCGATACTTCTCTAGGGAAAGTTTATTGGTGGCCACAGGGGCTGGGCATTGGCTGTGTTTGCCAATAGCGGCCCCTTGCAGACTCATGTAGGCATCAGACTGCTGGCTGCTCTGGGCCATGAAGCCATAGGAGGAGGTCAAGTTCGACAAGCCATTAAGAGAGAGAGGGCCACCATCCAACTGAAATGAGGTGGAGGGCTCCGAGTATACCCCTCCCATAATGTCAGTCTTGCTATCCATCACAAAGCTATCTTGGTTCAGGGAAGGAGCCTGGAAAGAAGTGTCCACTGTCTGGCTTTCGGTTTTGGACCTTTTTGCCGCTTGAGTCGCCTAAAATGCGCGCACACACACACACACACACGCACGCGTGTCAATCCTCAGGCTTCAACTACAAATCAATTACTGTTTTTCAGGCTTGTGTCAAATTAAAGGAATCTTCTTGGTCTCCTCTCTTCCCCAGTTGCCAAAAGAACAAGTGAATACAATTAGGCAAGAGTTGATTACATGCTCACTCACCCGCCAATTTCTTATTCTTTTCAACCTGCTGGGTGTTTTCTCCAAAATCTGTAGAAACTCGTGTGTTAATTCTGGATGAGTGGACAAAAGGAAAGACCGTTTAGAGGGTGCAATCTGAACTGCGATTAAACTAAATAAGGTTACTGTTATAGGCAAATGTCTGACTAAAAGAGGAAAACAGGAGGAGAGACTGACGGTCCAGCAGTTGCAAGGTGACTGTGGGTTCCAGATACTCCCACCAGTGTTTCCCATCAGAGGAGATTGGGATTTCCCAGTTGGACCATTTACAGGCCAGGTGGATGCACACACACGCCACCACCGTGGGCTTGTACTGCAGGCAGAACGTGGTCAGGTGCAGACTGCCAAGGAGACAAAGAGAGAAAGAAAAAGAAAGACAGAGGAGACTCAATTAACATGATGTTGATCTATTAAGCTACAAGTTACCAATATAAATATTGTAATAGAGGTTTACTTTATCTTAAAATACAAAAATTTGTATTCTTTTGAGTCACACTGGTGATCTCAATAAACTTGACGAGTGAAGTTGTGGCCCCAAGAAAAAACAGTGACCGAGCAGGTTGTATAGATCAGTGGTTCCCATCTGGACTCCTAAAGCCCCCCCTTGTGCAACTTCCCTACTCCAACGTGCCAGACTAAAGAAATAAACCTTTACTTGGTGAAAGAGGAGGTGTTAAAACAAGGAAAATAAAACAGGGGCATCAGGATTAGAATCTGACACATGTGGGTGCTGAAAAAGCACCTGGAAAAAAATAAAATCATTCATTCAGCTTCCGTACACACACACACACACACACACACACACACACACACACACACACACACACACTTCAAGGCAATTGACCATCCCATAAACCATGTAAACAGCGATCATGCTTTGGACCAGTAAAAGCTACTTGCAGTCTCACGTTTACATACAGACAAAAGCTCATCCTCTAAACTGGCTTCAAGCTACACTAAACCCTGACCCTATAGCAGAAAATTATTTTAAAATTTGAACTGTAATAAGACAATCATGATAATTATGATAAAAATGACATTATGCACATTAAAAAATTCCTGCTTCTGCATTTTTAGAATCTGTTTCCGCAGATCCAACGAGATTTTCCAGAACCCCCTGAAAATGACCCAACTTGACAACTTAAAACCAGCATGCACAATCATTAGTCTGTTAGCTTCCTAGACCCTATTAGTAGAATTACCATTTATTATTAATTGGATAATCTGTAGAACAAAAACATGTACACAGAGTTGCCAGTTCTTTAGCTACACGTTAAGTAATGTACGCGTACTTCCTTTTGCGTGAAGTCACCCGGCCATAAAGTCTCCAATAGTTTGGCTTCACTATGCAGCGAAGTGAAAGCGACTAAATGCAATTGTGAAACACAGCACAGCACACAATGAACCACGAAGAAATGTATCCTCTGCATTTCACCCGTAGACACTGTGCAGCAGGGGGACAGCTATTGAAAGCGCCCAGGGAGCAGTGATAGGAACGGCACCTTGCTCAAGGGTATCACAGGGCAACCTACAGGTCTGGGATTTGAACCCAAGACCTTCTCACCCTGATGCCTAGTCCCTAAACACTAGACCAGTAGGACTGTGCTATTCGAAACCGTGTTAGAAGCCTGCATCAAACTGGACAGCAGCACAGAATGTTTTTTAAATCACCACTCGCCAAAAACATCTTATAGCCTGTTTTTAATTCTGTTTTTGTCATTTTTAATAAAAACAGCAAACATTAAAATATTCTTAGCTACTGATGGTGACGGCTTTGTGAACCAATGATGCTTTAAATGTAATGAGTGGGAGCAACATTCATTACTTCAAGCTTTAACACCATGTACACCAATGGGCCCGAAAGCTTAGTTAAGCCAGTACGCAACTTTGTTTTGTGTATATAACTGTAAATGATTTCCGCAAAACATGCGTGTTTCAATCCCATTTCTTGCCTTTTCACAACCTCTCCAGCCTTTGAAAAATTATGATCACATGGAAACGAGGATGTAAATGCTTTAAGCTTGCAGTGCTAATTGGTTCAGACCAGAATAATCTTTGTGACGCACAGTTCAAGGTGTTAACGGCTTTCAGAAAACAAACTTGCAGAAAAACTGAAGCGCCCAATATAATGCACATGCAAACACCACATAGTGGTTTGTGCCAGTTTTATCTGCTTCCAAAATATTGCTGTCACAAATTTCACTCCAGTGTGACTTTGGTACGTCAAGCTTCAAATCACTACTTTGGTAACTCATGAAGTTACTTTATATCACTATTATGCCACACAATTTTGCTTATATTTCAAACGGCAATAAAACTAAATCCATCCGCAGCCCTTAACAGTATTCTGCTATCAGCACACTCCAACTCCAACCCTCTGTTCTAGATCCAGCTCCCGCACTCACATCAGAGACCATCTCCTCTGCTACAGAGTTCACTTCATAATGAATTCATTATATGCCATTAAGTTTTATTTTTAACATCCTGTACTCCACACGCTTTTCCAGTAGATACAGGCTAAGAATGACCAATCCACTCGCTTCTTACACCACCTACACTACCATTCACTCATTAAAACAATGGACTTTTTTTTCCCCAGTAACTGAGATCATCCATCATCTACATCGTACCAAGTATTTCTGACCGGGTTACATATCTGATCTAATATACCAGAAATTAAAATCTTATTTTTATTCATTCATTTCACTACTATCTTGCTGCCGGACTTTTTTCACCTTATCCCAAAGAAGAGCGCTCCAGTTTGGAGACCAAAGCATGTCAAAGACTCAGCATCATGTTCTTTGAACCATTCAGCGCTGTTCTGTGACAAGATGTGTTTTTAAAAAAAAAAATTTATATTAAAAAAAAAAAAAAAAAACGGTGTGAATCTGACTAAACTAAAAAAGATGAGGAACTCCGTATTGACTTTCGGAAGTTCTTCAGTAGATATCAGCTCCTAAAGTGCCAGGAAAGGATATCCAATCTGTCACAGCACCATCACTGACTCATACTGAAGACACCACACAGGATGGGTCTACATGCTCACGTTGCTTGATACCTTCAGAGGGATGCAAAAGATGTCAAATCAGGAACACTCCCCATCCCATGACTCAACCAGAAGCAAGGGTCATCCCGATTGAAACAACACACTGAAGACACTAGATTTTCTGAAGTGTACAAACTGTGCAGTGTACCTAGTAAACTGGCAACTCAGTGTAAATAAAGCTATGTTTAGGAGCATTATTTGGATTTAACGGTTCCCTTTTCATCAGAACACTATTTTAAATGATTAAAAGGAACAAAAACAAAAAAAAAACACAGAACTGTGCATTTATGTACTTACCGTTACGGTCTCTAAGCTTACACCTTTGCAATCTTTAGCTGATATTCAGGCTACCAATTGAGTCATTAGACCTATGCACTCTCAACCGAGCAATATTCAGGAGCACCTCTACACTTCACACTGTGCATTCAGCCTTCCGTGCCAACACTGGGCCCTCGTACAATACACCGCACCGCACCGGCAGCAGGGTGCCCCACACAAGCTACCCTGCGCCCTGGCGCAAGAGGGCGTTGGACACGAGAAGGAGAACCCTGCAGAACAGGAAGCTATAGGGTGCCATGGCAGTGCAATAAATACGGTCAGAGTAACAACCTGTTGGTAGCCATGAAATAGGACGTCTGGGCCAAGTCCTTGCTCGCTGTGGAGAGCGAGAGAGAGAGAGAGAGAGAGAGAGACTTGGTGAGGTTTACTTGGTGATAACTCAAACTTCATTCCCATAATGTGTGCACAATCTATCAAAATTAGTTATCAAATATACTTTAATATGAAACCTCAAATATACAGCAAGGTCTGAGAGAAGCACAGCAAACAAAGAAAGCGAGGGAGAGACTGAAACAAAATGGAGAGAAAGGTGAAAGCATCTACCTCGCACAAGTTGGGAACATCTCACAACATCTGTGTGTGGATGCTCTATAGTTATCTCAAACCCTGAAAAGAAAAATTTATTATAGCCTATTTATATATATATATTTAACAAAAAAAAAAAACACAGAATCCAAGGACAGTTTATTTCTAAAAGCCAACACGGGCTTATATTCATGTATAAGACTAAAGTTATTTCATGGGGTTTTAAGTAAATTACTCAAAGCAGGACTCACCAAGTGTCTGCAGCACTATGGTTTCTAGCAGCACTAGCTCTTGGGCTTGTTGGAGGTATGCCTGAAATCAGACAGACAGTCGTTTCATAAAACATAATTCGCTCCTCGAGTCCTGACGTGCATCCTCACAGTCTAATACGCCAGTTTGATCGATGCTTGGAGTGACGGCCAAAGATCAACTGGGGACAAACAGATGCGGCTGCGACTAAATCGATAAAAGTCAGCACGGCTGGCAGCTTCTGCAGAGTCATTCGCCATGTGACTCAGCTCTGCGTCCAGCTAGGGTGGGTTTAAAAAAAGGAAAAAAATAAAGACATCGCCTAGTACTCACATTGCTACTGGTATCCAGTGGAGGTTCTTGTGGGTTAAGACAGGCGTGCGCCACTTTAATGACATGTTCAAGTTTCCGGGGTTGCTCTTCTACTTTAGCAGCCAAAAATAGAGTGGTAGGAGAGATGATCTGAGAGGAGGGAGAGAGTGGGTTACAAAAGCCAGGCCCTGATGCTCACGTGTGCTCTCTAGAATTGCAGGAACAAGTGTGAGCAGTGTTTATCCAAACCCAGCTCCTAAACACTGCAGTGCTTTAATACACACGCACACACACCAGCTCAGCGGCTGCTGATCACCCGGATGGGGTGTGTTCAGTGTGCAGGGCAGGCTGAGGCTCTACATACTCACATTTCGATGGAACTTGGTGAAGGAGTTCAGCATGTAAAACCTGTGCATGTACACGATGGCGGTGTTAATGGTGAGCTGGGAGCTGAGAGGAAGACACTGAGGAAAATAATGAGCGTTCATTCTGCTCCCAAGCTGTATTTTTAGCCACCAAACACTCCCACGACTTTTAAAACCAGCCCGCAGTGGAACGTTCCCCATTTAAACGCCAGTAATTCCATTCTAAGCAGCTCTTCTCCGCGCTGGCTAATAAGCTAGCTTAGCCAGCTCGAGCTAACGAGCCTTTTGTACACAACTAAGGCCTTTTCTCGCACTTTGACATAATTTAAAGCAACAAGACGATGTCGTTTTTAGAAAGCACGCAGTTAAGGGTGTTTAACGCTGAAAATAAAAGGTTTAATCCGCGGTTCTGGGCTGGAAGCGGCTGTGTGTGCGGCCGGCGGGCCTGTGCGGGCGGTAAGGATACACATTGAGGCGCTGGCCCATGTCCTGGATCAGGTTGGCGGCCTGCTGCCGGTAAGAAAGCTCCCGGTCTGGCTCGACTCCACAGCGGCGCGACGGCGTGCTGTCGAGCTGCTCCCGGTCGAAAAGCCATTTCGTGGAGCCCCGGTTCACCATCGCCATGTTCGGCTCTCCTTCCGCCCCGGTCAGCGCATGATGTTGGAGCCTCCGTAGAGCCGCTCACACCGCCGCCTGCAGCTCGGAGGACCAACCCACAGCGCGCGGCCGCGTCCCAAACCGCACACTGCACACTCGGTGGAAAATAGGACACAGCCCACCGAAACGGGAGAAGTGCGTGACTTGTAACCTACCCCAGTCGATCAGACCAAAATGAAAGAGCGAATAAAGTGATGTAAAAGGGAAGGGCCGCGTGAACAGTGCAGACAGTCGACACATTATTTAACAAGACTATAAACTAGAGGACTGTACAACAGTGCAGGGAAGTTCACCAATACAGAACACTAGAACAATATAAAAGACATTACACCATAAAACAACTACAAAGAAATAACACTATAGAACAGTAAAGGACAGTGTAGGACAGCGTAAACAGTAAAGGACAGTATAGGACAGCGTAA